>JAJLUP010000014.1:0-313810 GCA_030564285.1 Blastobotrys parvus | reverse complement strand
ACACCATCTTTCGCTCTGCACAACATTGATCTTCGTTCAGAATTCAGATCAATAATTGCATGAAATCAATGGAATAACAACCCTGTTATGAATGAATCAATTGCTCGATAACGATAAGCTGGTGTATTATTAATTATTGACTGAAAAGGGGCTTCGCTCGAGCGTAGCTTGGTATGATCAGGCTGCAAGCCGCACAGGTGGAACAAGATTAATGATGTTGTGTTGGTGTATAAAGTGCTGAGCCTTTCAGAAGGTTTGAGTAGGGCAGCGTCAGCCGCGCGGTTCCACAGCAACAGGTTGTCCAGGCAACGGGAGTGACAGCCCCCAGAAGACCGCGCGCCACCTAAACCAAGCCAGCCAATCAGAACGCTCCTCTGGCTCGCTATCTACAATTGCCCATAGACACCCGACAATGCCCGCACAAATAGCCATTGATCTCATCTGTTATCAGTATTCCCCACAAAATTGAAAAATTCGATATCAGACAACTATATAATCACCCGCATTGCCCCCCATCTCATCCATCGCATCTATCCCCATCGCAATACATCGTCAAAAGTCCAATGATGGTGTTTTGAACATCCTGATGGTGGCGCGGATGGCCCGGCGGGCCCAAATGAACAATTATGTAAAAACGGTGGTGCTTCCTCCCGGCACCCTTTCCATATCGGGGGGCGGCAAAGCCTGGCCTTGGCCTGGCACGCACCATTTCGTCAAAATTTGCAACAGCTCCCCACAACCTCCTATAGAGTCACACGGGGGCTACGTGCCGTTGCATCCATTGTATATAAACATTGTGGAGTCTTCTCGATACGTTTTTTTTTCCCTGTTTCTACACTCCACTTATTCCTCTACGATAAAAAATGGTTCTTTCAGGACGAGGCGGCTACGGCAATCACTTCAAGGGCACTTCCAAATCATCGCAGTCGTCCACTTCTGCTGCCCCAGTTCAGCACTTTTCATCGCCTACTCAGCATTTCAAGACCGGACGAGGCGGATTTGGCAATGCCATTCCAGTCGAAAAGGTGAACTTTCAATCTCCTCAACAATATTTGAACGAGGTCAGCCTAATGGAAAAGACCCCAGATCGATACTACACTGGACGAGGCGGTCGAGGCAACTTTGTAGCCAAGTCTATCAAGAGCACTGGCTCCAAGAGTTCGATGGAATCAGGCAATAGTTCAATTGCTCCAGTTTTTTCATCACCACTGTCTCCAACCGGCTCTACAAGTCTGTGGTCAAAGTTGAAGACTACCATTACCCACTAGATTGGGTCGAACAAAGGAATAGACGCCTACACTATACTAGACCTTGCTCCTTTTTGTTATTATATTTATTTACGACGTTAATGCATTTTATTTTTAATATTTTTGGAATCCTGCCATCTGTTGGTCTAATCATGTTGGGGAACGTAAATGCGGGGAAGCTCGATCGGCATCGTCTCCGCCGCACGGCATTAGCCGCCGTTGGTTCGGTATGGTGAAGACAAAATTCAACCCTTCTCGGTATTCTTTGAATCATGATGAAACCTTCCATTAGTAGATATGCTCTATGATGATGTAATTCCCTCTAGTCAATATAGCGTGAGACCTACATGCACAGTTGTACACTTTCTGTGCTGGTCAACCCACTAGCCCCACACTAGATCAACTCATTCAAGACCACCATATTTACTTGGCAACCACAGCCACAATGCTCGTGCTTGCCAAGATCCATGGATCGTGTAAGGCAGAGCCGTGGACCAGCGTTGTATGCAGATCTACTATCATGATATGCCCCCGGAGGGGCATATCATGACCTGATCTTAAACAGCTATCGGTAGAACTATGTCGAAATCATAGTCATTCTGTCGTCAGATCGGATGTTCTATCAGGAGTGGCTTTTGCATTTAATGTAGTCAAGGTTAAATCAGCCTCATGAGAAAGAAAAAAAAAATCAGCCGTGAAACTTGTACTCTAAGACATTTGAAAATGTGTGTTATCCGGGTGCTTCCATTGGCAAACGCTTTCATTCAACCTGCCAAGACATATTTCTCGAGATATCACGATCAGTTCGGTGATATTTCCGCCTTCCAATCCCCAGCATTACCGTTTGCCAAGATGTCGTTGTTTTGGTGCTCGGAACAAATAGGCATAACGGAGTGATGGGCACAGCGCCCAATAGAAGAGCACATACGCCGGCGCCAAGACATGGCAATACAAAGAGTTCCGAGATGTCCTGATCCGGCTCAACCACTCTCAAAGCCCGGCCGTTTGGCATATCTGATATGCAACCTCGTTAGCGTAACAGCTTATCGTAAACACGGGTGGTTTGAGTTTTCAGAATAGGTTTCTTGCCCGTGATTCAAATCGGGCAGGCCTGTCTCTTTCCAGCCGTATGCCATTTTTATCTTTCATCTTCGTAGAGACTATTTCTATCCTTCGTCGAGGCGGAAGCAAAAAACTGGTGAAAATAACATGACGATGCACGGCACTGGACAGAAAGTCTTGGCCGGGGGCTTTTTTAATAGCCAGGATGAAGGGGCTTTTTTTGGGCTTGTTTCAGTCATGGCTTGGAAAACTCTGTCTTGGCGATCCTGTATGCTGTTTATGAGGTGACGAAGGAGGGGGCATCGATGTCTCACTTAATGCAGGAAGGCGAGTCCGCCGCACTTGTAGTCAAACTGTATGTATAAAAAGGGCTGCTATTGCTGCTACCGTTTCCTTGACTTCGAAAGACTCATTGCAAAATGTCGCTTAAAGATGAAAAAGAACCCGACACGGTGTCTATTAATCAAAGTAATAGCCACGAAGATGAATGTCCATTTGGACCAACCCCGACTGAAGAGGAGTTGAGCACCCTGAGAAAGGTCTCCGACAAGTTGCCGTGGTCAATGTGGCTAGTGGCCTTGGTGGAACTGTGCGAACGTTTCACATACTATGGGATCTCTGGTCCATTCCAAAATTACATGCAACTGAAACGGAACTCTGGTGATGGACGAACAGGGGGTCTGGGGCTGGGTCAACAACCTGCCACGGCCCTGTCGTATTTTTTCCAATTTTGGTGTTATGTGACTCCAATTTTGGGTGCTGTGGTTGCTGACAAGTATGTCGGTAAGTACAAGGCCATTTGCATCTTTGCTTGTGTCTATGTCGTGGGCATCTTGGTTTTGTTCATCACGTCGCTGCCGTTTGCGTTGGACAATGGTGCTGGTATGGGCGGTCTGGCCGCTGCCATGGTTATTATTGGGCTGGGTACTGGTGGTATCAAGGCCAATGTGGCCCCAATGATTGCTGATCAATATACCAACACTAAGGCATATATCAAAGTGTTGAAATCCGGCGAGCGGGTTGTGGTTGATCCGGGTGTCACGGTGCAGTCCATCTTCTTGGTGTTCTATTTCTGTATCAATGTTGGATCATTGAGTACCATTGCCACCACCTATTTGGAAAAGGACGTCGACTTTTGGGCTGCCTATTTGTTGCCGTTTTGCTTCTTCTTTGTTGGGCTTGCGGCGCTGTTTATTGGTCGAAACACTTATATCAAGCGACCACCTCAAGGGTCGGTCATTCCGGACACTTTCAAGATTATTATGATTTGCGCTCGAAACGGGTTCAAATTTGAATCCGCAAAGCCCTCTTATCGTGAAGCAAACGGCTTGCCAGGTGTCGGCTGGACCGACTTGTTTGTGGAAGAAGTGCGGCGTTCGCTATATGCATGTCGAGTGTTTGTATTCTATCCCGTGTTTTGGGTTGTCTATGGCCAAATGGTGAACAACTTTGTGTCCCAAGCTGGTCAAATGAACCTCCACGGTATTCCAAACGATATCATGCAGAGTTTCAACTCGATATCCGTCATTTTGTTCATTCCTCTGGTGAACAAGCTTCTGTATCCAGCATTGCGAAAGGTTGGCATCCGAATGCGTCCAATCACTCGTATTTTCTGCGGATTCATGTCTGCCGCTGTGGCCATGGCCTATGCGGCGATCGTTCAACACTTAATCTACCAATCCGGGCCATGTTATGACCAGCCATTGGAGTGTCCAGCTTCCAACAACGGATCCATTCCGAACAACATTCACGTGGCAATCCAAACCCCGGCATATGTGTTTATTGCATTGGCTGAAATCTTTGCGTCAGTGACTGGGTTAGAGTATGCCTATACCAAAGCACCGGCTAACATGAAGTCGTTCATCATGTCCATGTTTTTGCTTACCACCGCGTTTGGCTCGGCGCTGGGCATTGCCCTGTCATCTACTTCTGTCAACCCAAAGCTACAATGGTTGTTTGTAGGGTTGTGCGTTGCTACTGTTATTGCCGGGTGTGTGTTCTACATTCTGTTCCGAAAGTACAACGAAATTGAAGAAGAGCTCAACGTGATTGATGCCGATTACACCCATGATATGAACGAACGGCTCAAGGCCGAAGTGACCTCGCATAAGCACCTCGATGAAAAGGTCTAATAGTTTATTTTAATTGATTTCTTGTTTCTCGTTTTTTCGGAGGTCTATTCCTCAGCCGCATCAAGCACACTGTGATTGCGCTATAAAGGAGGCTGTATATTTTTGTAATGAAATAGAGTTAACCACCCCCTCTCTCAAAAGAAAAAAACAAATTCACTCACAATCCCTCTTGACATCAACGATGCGCACTCAATCGGCTCTGCTACTGGGCACGTTTACTCTGCTGACGTTGGGCATTCTGATGTTTTACTACGTGGTGATGACTGAGTCCATGCAGTCGTCGTCGATCCTGGGCCAGTATATTGATCCCAAACATACCCGAGTCAAAAAGACCGAGCTGCAGATGGACATTCGGAACGAAGTGGAGATCATGAAGAACCGGTTGGCGGTGCAGTTGTCAGATGAAGTGCAGCGCATCGTGGAGAAGAGGTTCAGAGACATTGCGGCTGATATTCAAAGACAAAAAGACGCCGCCGCCGCTGCTGCTGTCGCAGCAGCTGCTGCGAAGCAGGCCCGCCCTCAAACAGCGGCACCAGTAAAGCAGCCTCCAGCTCAAGCCGCTCCTCAAGCAGCTGCTGCTGCACCTGTAAATCAACCTCCAGCCCAACCTCCTCCTCCAGCGCAGCCTGCAGTGCAACAACCCCCTCCAGCGCAGCCCGCGGTACAACCTCCTCCGGCACAGGTAGCACAGCCTGCACCTGCTTACCAGCAGGCACCACAAGTACAACCACAGCCGCAGCCACAAGTGCAACCGCCATCGGTTCAAGCACAAAAACAACCACCGGCTCAAGCACAACCACCTAACAGGCACAAGCACAACCACCGAGTCCGGCACTGGCACAAGCACAGATGCAGCCACCGGTTCAGGCACGCCCACAGAATCCAGCTCCAGTGCAACAAGGTTCTCCGGCAAAACCTTATTCCCCACAACAGGCACCCGCAAACAAGCCCCCGACTTAGCAGCACGCACGCTCTGAACCTGCCTTATCCAGCACAATATAGCCTGTTTATTTTAATTTAACAACCAATGCCGTCTATAGCTGTCATACCCACGGACGTATGGTATATTTATTTGTTTTTTTTACACTATCCATCATCCGACCGTCTATCGATTCGCCGTACCCACCGTTATGGGCAACATCACCAGCAACAGCAGCAATCTCAAAGTGTTTCTACACGATTGGCAAAAACTACCTGCCGTACTCAATGGGGGCCAGCTAGCCACATCCACATCCGGCACCACATCGCAACCCACGGTGGACGACCTGGAAGAAGCGGGGTTGTACTTTTTCTCATTGCCCTTGCATGAACATCGCAGCAGCACGGCACCGCAAGACAATCACTGCGATGACCACCACATGATAAAGGCGCAACACGTCATGCAGCGGGATTTTGTCAGCGGGCGGCCCGACCCTAGAATGACGCAACTCAGCAATGACGACTTTGCCATCATGTATTTGAAGCAGCTCGACGTAATCTTGCAACAAGTTCGAGCAGAAAAACGGCTCGACCCAATGGCCAGCGATCAACTGGTTAAGCAACTGGCTGCAGCCCAGGCCACCACTCTCTCATTGGATCCCACAATTCCTGAAGTATACAGCAACCCTCAGAATAACCACTCACATCGCCAACTGGACATCTATTTCGAAAAGAGCATCTTGAACCCAGTCATAGCGATTTTGAAACACGTCAGCCGCGGCGCACTGACTCTGCACTACGCATCCGGCAGCTCCAGCACCACCTCTGCGGTGCGGCACGGATACCTGATTCAGCCCGACCGAGTGGTGTATCATCATGGCGTTGCCGCAGCAGTAGTGGCCACAGCCACACCATATCTGTACTGTGGATTCGGAGCCAAGATGCATTTCGGCTGCCATGATCAAGAAGTGGTGGAGTTTTGTAACCGCGTTCGTAACGCTGACGTCGCCAAGGAAAACTTTTACCGCTGGTTCAACATCATCTTGCAACAATGCATGGTATTGAACTGCCAGAAAATGGTGCTGTGCGATGGTTATCATTACATGCTCTTCGAAGTATCCGCTCATAACCAGGCAGACCCACAACTGGTCGCCCTCAACAGCATGCGAATCGTGTGCTACAACGAAACGCCGCTCACGCCGCGTGCGGCGATAGCGGCATTTCTGTACAACTCCCATCCACAAGAACCTACCATTGGAAACGTCCTATACCATCTCCTACACAAACCACAATCCGTTCGCCACTTCGAGCGTCAAAACGACCCACAACAACCAGACAGCCAGCTCAAACAATGGTGCAAGACGCAATCCGCATATAGCTCCAAGTTTACCGAAACTCTATCACTCAAAACCGCCGCATCCGTTAAGTGCGGAATCGGCGAAACTGCACAGGTGGTGCGGGCAATACATCCAGTCCATCAACAACAATGCATTTTCAAAGTATTCGACAATTACTACACCGTATCCCAAGAACACTACGAGCTCACAGCATTGACTCCCCCATACTGTGTCACAATGGCTCTCCACGAAGCAAACGCCTACGACCTGTTACTGCCCCTACAAGGCAACACAGTGCCAAAACTGCTGGAATGCGGCTGGGCAGATATCGAGACAGAAAACTGCGCCTTGATCCGTGGACCATATCTCTGCTTGCAGGACCTGGGAGACAACAAACCAAACCACCAACATTACAACCTGGCAGTGCAGGCATTGAAACACCTCCACAACCGTGACGTGGTTATGAACAACCTGTCATCCCACAGCTTGCTACTATACCAGAACAGAGTCTGGCTGACGGGACTCAGCAACTGCACATTTGTCCGTGGCGCCGCCACTGCCAATTCCGAGGCTTGCCAGCGTGACTGGTCAGCACTGGAGATACTTCTCGGTGTCACCAAATGATCTTCTAGTTTTCTGTTCGTCCCGGTGCGGCTTAGCAATAGCATTGCCCAGCCACAAAACTGCCACCTATTTCTATTTATATTCTAATTGCAACTCAAAGCCGAATTGGTGCTACTGCATGGAACTCATGCATCCCCCCCACAGCCTAGCCGCATACATAATGTGCTCATCGCGCACATCGACATCGGATAAATTCCAACCCGCTGGATGGGTCGGCTATGCCCGGCTCAGCCTCAGCCACCCACTTAAGATCCGGATCCGAAGCCGTTGACAAGGCCCGTTAAGCACCACGCGAAAAGCGCGATTGTTGCCTATTTCTGGACCTCCCGCCATGCGCTACCTTTTGCGGCCCAGCACATCGAGATCTGCCCCTGGGCTTCGGTACCGCTGTAGAGATCTGATCTGCATATACGTACGCGCCTAAAAAAGTCTTTTTGGTCAGGCCATCGATCGATTCGCGACCGGATAATAAAAAAAACAGCCGCTTCATTGACGGCAAATAAAATTTCATTAGAGAAAACTATGCTAGAACAACATATCGACAAATGGCGATAAATTCGTTGTGAATGGAAAATAAAATAATTTAGTAATAAAAACGAGACATTACAGGAAGATCAAAAAACAGAAACTCATTAGGAATACACTTTTTTGCTTTGCAGGAGAACTTACTCCTTGGAAACTTGAGCCACCATATCGGCAGATGGAATAGAACCCAAACAAGTTTCAGTAATAATCCCAGTAACCAAGTATGGATCAATGTTGGAAGCAGGTCGTCGATCCTCAAAGTAACCACATTGAGCCTTGGCAACAGATCGTGGAATTCGCACTGAAGCACCTCGGTTGGCAACACCATATGTGAATTGAGCAACACTGCCAGTTTCATGACGACCAGTCAATCGCATATCATTGTCTTCACCATAGACGGCAATGTGTTCCTTATGACGCTTGGACAACTTTTCAATAGCATCTTCAATGTGCTTGATACCACCTGGTTGTCGCATGCTTTCGGTGGAAACGTTAGTATGGCAACCGGCACCATTCCAGTCACCTTGCAATGGCTTTGGATGGAAAGAAATCTTGACTCCCCATTCTTCAGCCACTCGGTGAAGCAAGTATCGAGCAACGGTCAAATCGTCACCCATCTTGATACCTTCACATGGACCCACTTGGAATTCCCATTGGGATGGCATGACTTCAGCATTGATACCGCAAATGTTGACGCCAGCATAGACACAAGCTCGGTAATGAGCTTCAACAATATCTCGGCAAAACACCTTACCAGTACCAACACCACAGTAGTATGGACCTTGTGGACCTGGGAAACCACCCTTTGGCCAGCCGTAAACGTTGTCGAATTCATCAAACAAGGTGTATTCTTGTTCAATGCCAAACCAAATTTCTTCCTTGGCATGGGCTTCCATCAATTTGGCGCATTCGTGTCGATAGTTGGTCTTGTTTGGAGTACCATCGTTGTTCCAACATTCAGCCAAAACGATGATGTTATCTCCACCCCGGAATGGATCCTGGTAGAAGGCAACCGGTCGCAAGTAGATATCGGAATCCCCACCTGGAGCTTGTTCGGTACTGCTACCATCAAAGTTCCATTCTGGCAACTCGTCCAGAGATTGCGGCTTCTTTAGTAGAGTTTTACATTTGCTTCGGATACCGTTGGTACCGTCGATCCAAATGTATTCGGCCAAAACCCGACCGTATTGTGGAAGAGCCAAGTACTTTTCCAACTGGATAACGAAGTTAGTAGGAGATCAATTAGATGGGGGTCATACGTTTTTGCTGTTGGAGATAACTGTTGAAGACATGCTTGAGTGTGTTGTGTAGTTGTGAAAACCAAAAAAGGATTCGAAGTTTGGGGTTTTTTGAAAGACTATTGATAGTAAAGAAACAGAAGGAAAAAATGAGACGGATGTCGTGAGTTTATATACGAACAATCGAGCTTAACCACCAGCCAGCCATCATCAGCCCCGGGAGCGTGAGACAGAAAAAAAAATGACTCTATCACAAGCCGCTGCAAAAAGCAACCGCGGGCCTCGACACCGAATTCCAGAAAAATAAATTTGCGATAGCGCGTGCGCACCCGGTGGGAAATGGTCCAATCAGAAGCCGCCATCGCTTTTAACGCTCTACTGCGAGCCACTGAGGTCTCAGCGCTAAGGTACGGTTAGCTGGATGAATAGACATGTCAGTACATTTGGTTACATTATGGCCATATCAGCGGAGTTCAGGGTTTGCATTATATTAGTGTGGAGGGATCAATGAATGGATCGATATCCGCTAAGCAATCTCCCCAACCCCCAACCGCAATATCGTGAATATGACGACACGAATCTGTGGGAGATGAAATATCGTGATCTGGTTCCGGATCATGTTTGCCTCGGAAGGGAATAGGTTGCTGCTTGCTGGGGAAGGAGGGGCGGTTCCGGGTGCGGCAAGGTCTCCCAGCCGTAGGCCGGGAGGCCTAGGCCAGCTCCGAGAAGATGTCGTCTTCGGATGTTACGACAATATTCGATCGAATTGGTCCAGAAATAGGAATACAGCATCTTTCTACCATATAGAGATCAGATTGACGCAGGACCAGACCGGTAATGCAAGGCGAGGCTTACACAGTTGGGGGCCAGGCCCATAGAGATGGATCGATGGGGTAGCTAAATTTGGCTGGCATGCGCCCAGCGTTAGCCGACTACCGATAAAATTTTCTTATCTTTAGCTGACCGTTGATTTGCCAGCGATTCCAGCGCGTCAACAATGCGGGGGTTCGGTCCCAGATTCAGCATCTTCAACCGATATCTTGACCCAGGTCCGGGTGGTCGACATTCCTTACAGGGCTCCTTGGATCATTGATCTCGCTTCTATGACCCCCTTTTATTCCAGCCTGGAACCGCTTACTCCAACAGGAAGGTTCCGCTGCTCCGCAGAGCGTGCGGTTCGCCATTGGGTAGATAGTGACGAGCGGCAGCTGTCCATTCGTAGCGAACGGAATACTGATTACGATAGAGATACGGCACGGTGGAAAAGCTGACCGTTATCGGGACGCTTTGCTCTCGTAGGACGCACTGCGTGCAGCTCTTTTTTTCGCTCGCTTCGCTCGAGCGTAGCCTGGTATGATAGGTTTTTCACGGCATCTAGCCAAAAGTAGACGAACGTGACGACCAAATCAGCTGCACTGATAAGAGCTTCCCAGAGAAAGCGAAATTGAATCTTTGCATATTGGTCCGCCCCGAAAGTGGTAACACCATGCAGTCGGATGCAGCCCTGAAGATTGACATCAGAATGCTGGGCCGGTGGGTGATGTCGGTAAGTACCAGCCGTTCGTATTGTTATCGGCGCCCAATTCCAGGGGGGACGAATGGACCTCTGATGTAACGGTATTGATTAGCCTTGAACTTGCAACACAACCACTTAGAAGAGACTATCTTATCTTGTCGTATCATATCATGTTGTATATTCTATTCTATATTCTATAATCTATATTCAAAAACCGAACAATTAGTCGTCATGCTCGAGATCCTCTCCACGATATGCCTCTTCAAGTGCAGCTACTTTGGCACCGTAGACACGAGCGGCATCTACGGCAGCTTCCCATCGGGCAAACTCGTAATCGGCCCTCTTCTTGGTCCAGGTTGGTTCGAATGTTCTGGCTCGTTTGGCATGGTCCATACAATGTTTGACGTCGGCCACATCCTTCCAAACTTCAACTCCCGGAGCCAAGCCGGCGGCAATGCAAGCACCCAAACAGGTTGGCTCTGTAAGGGCCGGTCGAACCACCTTGGTTCCTAAGATATCCGCTTGGATCTGCATAACGTGTTCCGAAGTGGCCATACCACCATCGACACTCAATTGTTCGATCCGACGGCCGTCTTGAGTCATGACCTCCAACAATGCTTTGGATTGAAAACAAACCGCTTCCACGGCAGCACGACAATAATGTTCTCGGGAACTATCGTAGGTCAATCCAAATGTCGTGCCACTCACCTTATGATCCCAATACGGAGCAAACAATCCACCCAATGCCGTAACAAACACAACCCCTTCGTTGCTATCGAGTCTCACGGCATTCAGCCCCATCTGTTGGGGAGTCTCAATGATGCTCATGCTTTTCAGCCAACGGACAATCGACCCACATACTTGAATCGACCCCTCAAGAGCATACAGAGGCTTATGTCCCTTTTGATGGAAAGCAATAGTCGTCAATAACCGCTTGTCCTTGACGGGAGTCTCCCCAGTATTGTACAGCAAAAAACAACCAGTGCCGTAGGTGTTTTTGGCATCACCAGGCGCAAACCCTAAATGCCCCACTAATGCGGCTGATTGATCACCAACACATCCTGATAATGGAACCCCGCTCAACCTGCCGCAATCTTTGAGAGTTCCATAGATTTCACTACAGGTTTTGATTTCTGGAAGTGCCAACTTCTCGAATCCCCAGAATTTGATCAGTTCCTCATCATATTCCAACGTGTCCAGATTCATCAACATGGATCGAGTACCATTGGAAGTGTCGGTAACAAATGCACCGCCATCGATACCCCCCGTGAGATTGTAAATGATCCAGGTGTCCACAGTAGCGAAGGCAAGATTGCCGTTTTCATACACAGATCGAACATTGTGGTCGTTTTCAAGTAGCCATCGAACCTTTGGTGCTGCAAAATATGTACTCACGGGCAAGCCGCATAATTCTTGTAATCGTTTTGCTTGAGGATGTCTTTCGAATCGTTCTACCAATTTCCGGGTTCTGCTATCGGACCATACGATTGCTTGAGTCACTGCTTTGCCAGTCGATTTGTCGAACAGAATTGTTGTTTCCCGTTGATTTGTTACCCCGATCGCTTTGATCTTCGCCACTCCTTCGGCTCCGATCTCATCTGCCACCTCTTGCATACATGCTTTCAAATTTTTCACATATTCATACGGATCTTGTTCTACCCAATCTGGCTGTGGGTAGCTGATCCCGGTCTTTTTGCTCGCTTTGGCAATTGTTCTGCCCGACCGATCAAACACCATGGCTCGGCCACTCGTGGTACCTTGATCCAGGCCCAGAAGATATATTTCATCGTCGGCCGTCATTTTTTGGTCGGTTTCAGGGGGAGGGGTGGTGAACGTGGAAAAAAGAACAAATCTCGGAGCAGCAAAGAATTGGTGATTGGGTGGGTGTTTTAACAGCAACAATTGATCCTTGAGTTTGCGTGCGTGCGTGGAACCCCCCGGAGCGCAGCTCCGGCTCTCCACGTTCCACGCCTCCCACAGCAGCCGCACAAGCAGGGCGCGCTTCCCCCAGATCACGTGCGACCCTGGTGATACCAACAACCAGCTGATAGCAGCAGCACCACGCTCCACGATCAACTAATTTTACTTTCCTCCTCTCACCTCCACATCATCGCACCCCACTGGAGTATCCTCAAACGGCAACCCTTTTAGTGGTTTAAGAATATTTTTGTTTCTTGAGTTTTTTATCTTTCGACTGATACCCACCACACGCTCTTGATCATGTTTAGTATGCACCTTTGTGGGGCGGCAGCAGCTGCTGCGCAGCAGCTGCTGCCGCCACCCATTTTATCGTATCATTGCTGACTGTTAAAAACTAGAGGTCCATTTGGAACCGTTTGGAGCTGTTGAGCCAGCGAATGTTATTCAAGTCTCCAGGGCCAAACCGTGTGTGTTTGGCCGAAAGCCAACCGGTGGCGACAGCTTCAAGGTCGACGGTAGGGTGCTGTTTGATCACAAGTCTGTCAGTCGAGAACACGGCATTTTGAGTGTGAATGACCAGAACAAGCTTGTTTTTGTGGACAATAGTAAGAATGGATCCAAGCTGAATGATGAGGCCTTGGCAAGAGGGGTACCTTTTGTTATTCCGGTGGCGGAAGCTTGTACTTTGGAACTGGGCGCATTGAGTAAACCACTCAAAATTGGGCTGACTGCTTTTCCTTGGGATGGTGCTGATTCTGATAAGGTGACTCTTTTTGATGATGAAGCTATTTCTGTTGATTTTCGAAATGATGATGCCGTTACTGACAAGAGTGTTTCAGTTGAACCCGTCAGTGTGGTAAAGAAAGACTCCACCCGTGAGATTGTTATTGACAGCGATGATGAATACGACGAAGAGCAAGATGATGCAGATATTGATGCATTTTTTGCTGAGAGTGCTTCAGCTTCATCCGGATCGCACGATTCTGACGGGGACATGTCAGAAGTTGAAGACTCGGACGCCAAGTCTGGAGACGAGAAAGGCAAGGTTACTGCCGGCAATGACAAGGATATGCAACATGGCTTCGGCCCTGTTGAGGACAGTCTCCGTGAATATGACGGCTATGCCTATGAGGCTCAAGAAGATGCTGAAGATGACGATTTTGACAAGGACGAACACAGTGAAAGTGAATCTGAAGAATTGGAGAACGACGACTACCCTGGAGCTGAGGAAGACAAGGGTCTCGAAGAGGGTGCATATTCCGAACGATTATATGCACTTCCACCGGAGTACAAAGATGTCGAACCAATCAAGCGCTATTGGTCACACCTCAAAGGTGATTTGAGTGGGTTTTATAAACCGAGTGTTGGCGCAACTGGGCTTCCGCTTGTGCATCAGTCTGGGATCACATCAACTGCATCAATTGTTGAGAAGGAAACCGGAAACAAGCGAAAGCGAGATGACGACGATGGTGATGATGGAGAAGAGCCTGCTGCTTCGCAGGCATCTCCAGAACGACCAAGCAAGCTGAGACGGGTGGTGACGGAAGGGTCTAAGATTTTGCTTGGTATTGCACTTGGATCGGTTGGTACTATTGCTGCGTTGGTTGCTACTGCCGAGTAGTTCTGTGCTTCTTCCCCATGATTATCCTATTTATTCACGGTTTTAACTTTATGACATGCTGCGTCAAATCGTCTTTTTTCTTTATTTTTATTTTCATTATTATTATTATTCTATTATATCAATTTTATTATTTGCTGATCTACCAAAACGGCATCAGGGCCTGAGCTAATTTGCGCCATCCCGGCAGCTCCCTGTATGCGGCGTCTTCTTCTTCTTGAGTAGGCACTCGGATATCCACCACCATCTCACCAATTTGGTGTCTGTGCTGTTGCCGGGGATGATTCGACTCGGATCCTCTACCACCTATCCAGCGTTTCACCATATCGCCGAGCCGTTCCAACCGGGTTGGCCCGCCTCGTAGTTCGCGACGCCGCAGCGTCGCGAGCCGCTTGGCGCGCCGCACGGTGGCATAACTGATGTTAATCCCTGGCGGCAGGTATCCTGGTGGCAGACACGATTGCTTACACAGCGGACATAGTGATGAGCGGTTGTTGAGATGCGTGTCGATACAGTGTGGATGGAATAGGTGTCGACATGGCAGGATCCTGACTGTGGTACAATTGGGTTCGAAGTCCTCGAGACAGATGGGACATTCGTCTTGGAAGAACGGGGATGTGGTTGTTGCGTGCACCATATCCACAGCGATATGGTCGCTTCCCCCAGACTTGGAATACCGATGTAGCTTCCACCACGGTTTGGTGCAAACGTGTGTTGCAGATCCATCTTTTTGGAACAGCTGCGTAGAATATGTTCCCACCGGGATATCGTTGACGACGGTTTTTGGCACCTTGATCCGCTTCACTCCCAGCTCTTCCAGATTAATATCCCCTCGTCGCACCTTGGCAGCAAATCGCCGTTTTTGAACATAAGCAACGAGTCGGGACAATGCCACGAGCAGTAGCAGAGATGCCACCACTGATCCTAACACAATTGAGGCGTAGAAGTTTTTGGCAATGCTGCCATCGGATGTTGTTTGAGTCAATTGCACACCGACTAGCTTGTTTTGCATTTGCTGTTTGTTCGTCAAATGGCTATACAGCTGATGGCCCGTGTCCGGGTCGATCTGAACAACCGGTAGCGGTAGGTCTTTGAGCTTGGAGCCCCCATCATTTTCATTGTCGAGCTGGTAAAGCACATGTGATAAATCGGAATAGACTACGGCAGCACTGGCGCCATCGGCCACGGCTTTCAACATGACCGAGTCGAAACATTCCAGCGAGTCGACCTGTGCAAATGCAGCTCTGGACACTCTGATTCGGGCCAGGTTGGCGCTATTTTGTGCCACTACAGTGCTATTGTCCAGGTTTGAGCAGTAGGTTCTTGGAATATACAGCGCCGAGCTGATGTCGTGATTGTCAAACTTGAGCAATGTGTATTCCAATTGTTGGTTTTTTCCGAACAGCTTGCGGTCCTTTTAGCAAGGCAGTTAGTCATAATGTTTATTGTTCACGCATGCATACATATGCCACTTTTGGCTTTGTGCCGGTACTATTGATGGTGTACACACCAAAATCCAGCACCACCTGCGTCGTGCTCACCATCAGTTTTTTGATCTTTCTCGATCCTGTCGAATGGTTTGGTAAAACAGATACAAACCCTTTTGTATCAAGTTGTTACTAACGTAGCATTTGCACCCGCCCACCCCAAAATAAAAAAAAAGTAGTCTAAACCTTAAATTCGCCTAGGGCATGGAGTAAGTCGGACAGAGCGGTGCCACTGGCTCGCACCACTGCTTGCAGTGCTTCGTGGTTGTCCACTCCGCCATTGACAAGCCCCAGCGACTCCACCAGGTTGGCATTGATAGCATTGGTGGTGGCGAGGATTTTTTCCAGTTCCTGCAACACGCGTTGCTGGTCGGCAGTCAGGGGGGTACTGGTGTCCATGATTTGGTTAGGTTGATTAATTAATTAGATAGGTGAGTCGGGTTGGAATGTTCGCGTCCTCCCCCGTCCTAGGCCCCAGAGGCCCTGAGCGTGAGGCGACACCATCCATGTACAGAGAGTACAACCCCAATAAAAAAAAAAAAAAAGCTAGCTACTTTGCACATTGCAGGCAGCACTATTAAAGTATTGTCTAGAGTTAGACCATTGATTTGAAGTCGGACTGAAACGCGTTCTGATCCAGTTCCAGTTTTGGCCCGGCGATCTCAATTTCTAGACCCTGAAACTCTATCGCCGACACGGCATCGAACCCAATGTCGATACCAACCAGCAACCATTCGAACAGAGCATATTTAGACAATGCGCCTACCTTCTGGTACAGACGATGCTGGATATAATAATGACCCAACATAACAAATGACATCAAAAACGCCGCCAACAGTCGACGCCGTAGCTTAGCCGCCCGTGGAGCCGAATTGAGCGTGAAGTACGTTGTCGACGCCATCCAACCCACCGACAAAAGACCATATGAAATGACCATGGTATCATGCAATCCATGGTCATCTTCCGAGGTGATGAATACAAATCCACCACATGCAGCTGTGCGTAGCAATCCCAATAGTAGGTACCCTTTCGGCAGGCTGCTCTCACCATTGCATTGTACAAGCAGGTACCAGAGCCCCACCAGCACGAGGCGAGGGCCGGAACATATAGCGATGAGGATTTGGAAAAATGACTTTTCAGGATACAACTCGTTGGTCGCTGCTGACACGGTTGGAAACCATTCTGGCCAGTCGACACTTTTACGGTAATCCATGGTCAAGGTCAACAACAGGGCCCCAGCAAAAGCCGCCGCGGCACAGTATGTATGCGCCTTTGAGACCCATCCGGCATTGATCTGTATTACTTTGGTCAGCTTGTATTGGATTTCAAAGAAAATCACGTACCGTTGCTAAGTGTCTTGTAGCTATTCGATCCATTGTATAAATGTCACAAAAAAAAATGGTGAGAAAGGGGATGTGGAGCACCTACCAAAATGGGACATTTTTCTGAGTAATACTTATGCATGCAATTTAAACAGCCCTGGAACAAGGTCCAAACTCGGCACGTATATACGATATTTGTTATTTTTCTGCTCCACCACCGGATTTGACGATGTCAAGTACTTCCGATCGCGATCTACCAAGATGCAATTCCATCCAGCGTTGTTGGCGCCATCACCGTCCTTGACGAAGTCGTCGCCAATATGCCAAAGCTGTCGGTCCAGTTCGGAACGGCCGGGATCTACGGCGCTGACCGCGTTCGCGGTCGGCGCTCCGACCATATGTCTGGCACTAGCATCAAACACCCGGCGGTCGGGCTTTTCATGTCCGATCTCATACGACACCGTGATGCTCTCATCGCTGGAATGCTTGAGATATTTGACCAGGTCCATGCTTTTGAGCACATCGCGCAGCCGTGGGTCTGAATTGGACACAATTCCCAAATCGACCCCATTGGAATGGAGCTCCTTTATGCACTCCATCGCATCGGGATACACTTGGTAGGGATGCTTGGAGTTGAAATGATGGTACAGGCCAGAAATGGCTTCTGGTGGTATGGGTTCAGGGAAAGACAACTCAATGACACGGCTCCACCATTTCTCAAGACCAAGGTTGTTGGCATAGCCGTACGATGGGTGTTCTCGGTTCACCTGTTTAAAAGCGGCACCGAATCGTGATTCAATCTTGTCAGGCGCAATGGTAATGCCGTGGTGCTTGTGGACATAGTCGCTGTACTGCTGTGCAACTGATCCCCGCGGGGTATAGATCGTCCCAAACGCGTCAAACGTCACTAGAAGCGGTCGTGCCAGTAGCTTCATGATGGCCCCTCGATCGTGTGTTTGGTGTGGTGTGATGAGTGAAGAAACAGCTGGGAGGAAGCTGCTGGCAATCACGACCGCCGGCAATGGGGTAGAACTGACAGAATTGCGAATAGAAAAAGCTAAAAAAATTTAGTGTTGATGATCCTCGTCATGATTCAGGTTATGAATCAGTTCGATGATCATGCGTGGCGCAGCGGCAGCGGCTGACGCCGCAGCCGCACGGCTCGGGATGAGCTTATGCAGGAGCATGTCAAAATAAAATTCAACTCATTATATAAAATTGTCTATTCAACACTATCTCCAGTAGTCGTCTCTTCGTTGTTGCTAGTGCTGCTCTCCGGCATCTCGTCGGACTCGGTCTTTTCAGGTTCGGCCACTTCCGGTTGAGGTTCTGACTCAGGCTCAGCCTGAGCTTCGACAGGGGGAAACACAGACTGTCTCAACCCAGGCAAGAACCGATCGATACGTTTCCAAGTCTCGGTCCAGAACTCTTCATCAGCTCCGAACTCCGAGCTGGACACCACCAGCAATACGTTTTTCAACGACTCCACCACGGACTCCCGAACCAGATCCTTTTGGCCACTATTGACCAACCGGTCCAATGTCTCCAGGATCCGCGTCCAGAGCTTCAACACCGTGGCGTTGTGAGTCTGCACCGCCAGCACGTATTGCAAAAACGCCTTGCACAGCAACGACGCCGCCGCAAGCCGTGTGGCGGCCATTCCTTCGGGGTCGAGCTCAAACACCTCGGGCTTGAGCAGAGACCCAACCAACGGGAACATTGCGCGGTCAAACGCCTGGTCCCATTCGAACTCGCGCGTTTGATGAAGTTCGGGCGACAACATGACCCGTTGGAAATATTTGAACGCCTTGTCGCGGATGGACCGCACCGGATGCGAGCATTCGAGACAAAGTGTTTCGATGTACGGGTACCACATATCGGCCCATGCAGCTTCTTCGTCGTTGGTCGCAATCGTTTCACCCATGGTGTTGATTGATTCAATGGCGCTCAACCCAAGTGGCGCGTTATCATCAGCAGCAGAAACGCATACCGAGTGAAGCACTTGCAACACGGGCTTGAAGTTTGCCTTGGTGATCTTGGACCGATCAATTGATTGGATTTTGGAATAAATTTCGTCGGTCGACGACGTGGTCAACAATCCCATCAACGCCCAAAAGTCTTCAGACGCCACTGCGATGTCGGCACACCACGAATCGAGCAGCCGCAGTACAGTGGCCGAGATGGACTCGGAATGCTGCTGCAGCACCTTGGCGTTGATACCGAGGATATTGTTCAACGTGGTGTGTAGTTCATGCTCCGCATCAGCACCGTGGTCACTCTTCATCACCACAATCAGACTGTAGTTCAATACCCGCATCACAAACGCCGGATCGTACGACTGCCAGTGCTTCAGATACCGGTTCAATACCGACCATACCTTGACCACGGAGTCTTCATCCTTATGACACAGCACAGTGGCCAGCTCAAGATAGTACAATGAGACCGCGTAGAATGCGTGTTTGCGGCTGTCTTCCAGCTTGGGCAAGTTGGCAATCAACCACGACACCAGCGAGCCCAACGCCTCACTGCTCATATTGGCAATTGCTGCAAACATCTCATCCAAATTGCACGTGTGGATGCAGTCAATAGTGGACAAGGTCGAATCGACATCGTCGTCGCTAGGCTCCCGGGCCTGGTCACTACCAGACAGATAGTTGGAAATGGCAGAAAACAACCCGACATCACGACCACCCTTGTTTCTCGTTATAGTACATGTAGGCTTGACTTTTGCCAGTTCTTGAAGACCGAAGTCCTTGGAAAGCAGCTCGCTAAATGGCGGCTTGGCCAGGTCGTACAGGTACAGGTTGGCCAATGCTGGCAAAATGTAGTCCCAGCCTTGTGAGATGAGAGCCGCATAGCCGCGCACCAATCGGAACCATAGCACCGACGCCATCTGAGCTCGATAATCTGAACCAAACGGAATGCTGAGCTCACTCACTGTGAAAGTGCCTTGCTCACCATCAATCTGGATCTCAAAGTTGCCAGTGGGAGTTGACTGGTCGCCAGCACCGAGCATGCTCATTCGTGACAAGCATTCCACAATGCGGTCGAGCACTCCGTCAATCTTGTAGCGACTGGCAACACGGGCCACCTGGTCAAATCCAGTAATGACCCGCAAAAACACCGCATCATCGCCGGCTGTCGCAAAGATAAATGCCAATGTCGTGACAATTGGTTTCCACACCGTCTGGAACACATGCTTGTCGTATGCAAAGCTTTGCAAGTCGGATTCGGTTTGAAACTCCCCAGCTTGCGTCGTTCGAATCAGCAAACTCTTCCATGCATATTCAAACGTTTCTTCATTGTCATGCTCATCCGGCATGATGATCTCCCGCGACTTGATTGTCTTGTAGATTTCCTCCAGGTACTCCGCTCGGAAGTCCTTGCCGTCATTAGCACCGCGCAAGTTGCGCGAAAACTCGTCTCGCGTCATCGGTCGTTTGTTCTGTGCATTGTGCTGATCCGTATTCAGCATGATAATGGCATACGACAGCACAAACACAGCATCTTCGTGATTGATCTCGGTGCTATTACCTTCTCCCTGGAAGTACTGATTGGCAAACTTTTCAAACAGCTTCTCAATCAATGCACTTTCACCAGGAAGCCGGAACGCACACAAAAACTCCCGCAATGCCTCGTCCAGCCGCATGTGTGAAAAGTCGAAGCTCTCAATAAACCGGTCCATCACCGCCTTGTTCTGCTGCTTGGTCAGGTATTCACCCAGGGCTTGTTTATTGATACGGCCCGACTTTCGCAGCCATTTGGCAACGCTTTCAGGCGACGAGTCAGGGGCAACGCCCTTGGCAACTAGCATTTCCAGCCCAATCTTGGACTTTTCATTGAAGGCATGCGCAACGGTGATTTCCTGCTTTTTTCGCGCCTTGCGGGTGATCGTTTCTTCCACCTTGGCTTCCATTTCTGGGTCGACCTTCTGGTTGAGGTTGCCAGCCAACGAGCTGGTCAATGCTAACACTGCTTCCAGGCACAAGGGAGGAACACTGGCAGTAGAGTAATTGGCCGAGTCTGGATATGCATTGCGACACAAGAACCCAATCAGATCTTCACACAGATCGTTTCGATCCACATCGCAGTCATAATTGACAAACAAATCGGTGAAAAACGACGGAATTCGGGTCAAGCTCGTCACAGCTTCAACCATTACTTCGCGAGACTCGGCACTTTTGAAACTGGCAAACGGCTGCGAAGTTCCGGCAACTGGAGTAGACGGTCGTCCACCCACTGGAGTCGATGCTTGAGTTCTCACAGGATGAGCAGAAGCTTTGACAAGCTTTGGAACCTGCGGAACTCCTTCATAGAACATCTTGTCCACATCAGGCTCTTTGGGAATATCCACAGTCGGACTCAGAATCGTCAGCAGATACGTGAACAAAAACTCTTGTTGCATCTTGAGATGCCGTCTATTGGTCAACAGCAACGTGGCGATCACTTGAAGTGCATTCTGAAGAAGCACCGGATTGTCATGCCGTATCAATTGGAATAAATGCTTGGACAGTTTGGTGGTGCTCAAATTGAGCAGCGACCGATGTTTGGAAATATGCCGACCAGATACCTCCAATGCCACATTGATGAGCCGCAATGCCATGACTCGGGTGGAGTCAGTGTATTGATGAAAGTTGGCTGGATCCAATATCGATACAAGCACTCGAAAGATCTCTCGTATTGATGAAATACCATACGGTTTATGCTCATGGTCTTCTTTAGTTGGTTCTTGATCTGCTGTGGTCACTTTGATCTTGGATCCGATATCTTCAATCCCCGAAGCACTGTTGTTCCCTTCAACATCTTGCATCTGCACTTGGGTCCGCTCATCAATCAGCTCGTCTTCTTCAGGCTCAATCACTTGAAGTCGTAAAAACACCGACTGCGAAAGTTTGACCATAGTCATTTCTGCCATTCGTCGCAAAATGTCCCCTCGTCGCATCTGGCAGGCCATACTCAAACAGGTCTCCACAATCTCTGTTACACTATCGTCGGAGAGCAAATCACCGTGCTGCTTGCATACCAATTCCTCCATCAACCCCAAAATCTTTAATAACACTGCGTCGTCTTCACTCTGTTCGGTGGCCTGGAATCGACAATGCGTAATAGCCACTGCTACTTGCTCCAGCGCTGGCTCCAGATCTACCGAGTCGCGATTGATCACTTGCATTTCAAAAAACTTGCCAATTGCATTCAATGCAATTAATGTGATGACTCCAGTGGTCGCCTGCGATATGATCACCTCTAGAAACGGAGCTACCAGTGCCTCCGCACTGTACGCTCCAAAATCTTGGCATTCAGCCATATCTGCTCTCAATTTGGCGAATCCACCAATCAACGGGTTCTCTGGCATCTCCTGCGTTTATCCTGTTAGTTATTTCTATAGTAAGAATGCATACATGGTGTTCGGCTTTACCACGCCCGAGTCTCGTGCTCAGGTTGTAGTCTTCCTCATCGATTGGCGTAGCCAAAATGGATGCTACCCCAGACTGGGCCCACCGCGAGTTTTTGCGCATGGCCGACGTGACTGATATGCATTCATTTGTGACCAGATACACCGGATCGATTGATAGGTTCGTGCCCATGCCCATGGTGTTGTGTGTAGTTGAAGAGTTTACGTGTTGCTTAGAGAAGGGCGACATACACTGGGAGGAGAGGCCAGCCTTGGTGGAGTGGCTTCCCATAGCTTCGCCAAAGATTTCACATGCTAATGGTTCGATTGAACATCTATGATTAATGCATAAGTACAATTTGAATAAATAGTTTCTTGCCGGTTGTACGGTTCCACAGTGGATTGATGAATGATGAAGATGCATAAAGTTTCGAGACGCCGCACCAGCTTCCAGGGGGTACAATGCACCTCACAAATACCCATTGGAGTTCAAATACATGATGAAGTCCAGCACTTGGGCATTCTCCTTGTCCATGTCGTTTTGGACGAGTTTTTTGAATAAGGACCCTTCTTGAGGACCTGCGAATCGCTTGTATTTGTTTGAGTTCGAACTTGCCGACTTTTCATGAGAAAATTTGCAATTCGACCCGTGACTGCATCGACCTTTCAGAAAATATTTGCACATTTGTTTCTTGGGCTTTGCAGTAGCTGTTGTATCCGGTTTCTGTTGGTATTTCTGTTCATGTTCTAGCCGCAGCTTTCTGAGCCGCTCTCGCTCTTGCTCCTTTTCAGCCACCCGTTTGTTACTGGGCCAGTTCTTTCGGCGCTCTTCAATCCATTTGGCCACATCTCCTTTATCTACCGTGACCGTCGGCATGTACGAGAAGCCATCATCATCCCCATCGCTGTCGTTATTATATGCTTTTCGCTTTTGGTTAGATGATGGCTGGAGGCGGCTGTTTGCAGGTTGCCGTCCACCCCGCTTTGTGTTACCACCCGCAGAAGGCGGCGGAGGTGGTGGCGGTGGCTTGTATATATACTGGTCCATCGTTGAAACGACCTGTGCTGCTGTTCAACAGAGTTCGTCGGAGTAAAGCGTCTTCAGCCTGGTATAGATGGAAAAATTCAACATCGCCGGTACCGCGCAGCGTTGACTCTTTTGGCGCGGGGACGAGACCCGGACCGTCCGAATTCTCCTCCTCAATCAACCTCTCTTTCTATCATCACCATCTACACAAACACTACAAAAATGAGTTCTGGTTCGGTATTCAAGAGAGCAACAGACGTTGTATTTTCCAAGGAAGCACTCAAGTATGTTTTTATAATCCTGGTGATCGTATACACCAATCGGAGGGCGATGTCGCTTGGTATCTTTTGATGCCAAGTGAAAAAAAATACTTACACAAGATACAAATGCAACTAACATACACAGATGTACGATCGCTGAACTCCCTGCTGAAACCTAACGATAAACAGATGTCTGCTCGACACACTTCTGGGGTCCAGTGTCCAATTTCGGTATTCCATTCGCCGCCATCATGGACTTGAAGAAGGACGCAACTTTGATCTCCGGCCCAATGACCGGGTCGTTGATTGTGTACTCTTTGGTGTTCATGCGATATTCGTAAGTTGTTCATGATTCCTTAAGCTAACAAAAACAGCACTGCTGTTACTCCATGGAACCCATTGCTATTCGGCTGCCATTTTGTCAATGAATGCGCTCAACTTGGCCAAGGGGCTCGATTCGTCAACTACTGGTACTTCGGCGGCAAGGAAAGCGCCGACAAAGCCAAGCTTACAGCTCCAGCCGCTGGTTCGTCTGACAAATCTGAATAGACTTAAAGAAAGAAAAAATATACACAATTGTTTTACAGGTCGAACAACCCCCGGGCTTGGGATTGGTTTTGAGTGGGGCCCAGCTGCGACCGTCGTTCCAACTCGCGATCCAACTCATCGTCGTCAAAGTCGTCCTCTTCCTGAGCGTCTTGAAACTCGCCGTGGTCTTCGGCTGCCGTAATAGGATCATGATCTTGTTGTCCCCATCCCATCTCCTCATGCTCTTCGTGTAGTGGTGGTAATTGGGTTTCTGTAGGAGGTGGCCGATATGTCTGCGTAGGAGGCTCTGGATCCGCTAGTGCCTCTCGACCTACCTTACGATCGCGATTATCGAATACAACGTGCTCTAGATCAGAAGCGTGCCCGTCCAAGTCTTGTGGCGGACCCGAAGTCATAAGCACAAGCTCAATCTTGGCCCCTTTAGGAACGGTAGGACCGTTAATATTCATCACCACTGGCAAGTGTGATAGCTTGACCGCTGTATCAATAGAGCTGCCTTCAAACCCATCAGCCAGTGCTACGAAATTGCGAAATTCTTTGATGCGGAACCCGATCGAAGTTTCGCAAATCATGGTGGCAAAGTCCATGTTAGAATAGTCGGCTTTGATCTCGGTGTTGATGGGGATCTTGAGAATCTCGTTATCATGCGACACACTGGGCTGTCTGCTCAACATTACAACGTTGTCCTTTTCAAACCTAAACACAAATTCCTCTGCTCTCGCTGAACAATGGTCCATATATCTCCGTAGTAACCGCGAATTGATGCCAAAGCTGTACTGGTAATTGCGGGTGTCTATCCCGGCATCGTATAATGGCTGCTGGCTGTTCATGCATGCTATTCTATACGACTTTTGGATATTGGTGCTCGTTTCGATCTGGATCTCCAGCACTGAAGACTGGCCAATAGTCTCGTCATTGCCATTTGTATAATCCTCACCGCCAGTAGAATCTATGAGCCGGAGCTTGACGTGATTGATCTTGGGTCCGTCTTTCTCGACCTTACGGAATATAGGCGTCAGGAATTTGGTCTGGAGTTGGAAGCTGGTGCGGCGATCTTTCCAGCTCGACCGCGTCGACAGCCGGCCTATTCGGCCGCTGTCGTCTGATTCACCATCGCGACCATATCGATAGCCAGTGAAAAACGACGAAGGGAACTTGGCCACCTGGAACGCGGTGCGTGACGTGTTGAGCGCCGACACCGAGAGCTCTGTGGCCTTGATCTCTAACGTCACAAACTCTCCGAGCTTGCTGATGCTTTGTATCGTGCGCGTCCAGCACCGCAGGGGGGTGCCGGCCGGTATCATGGCGTTGAGCTCGATCATGTTTGTCGAGTGGTGAACACTGGCGCGGCTCGACAGCACTAGAGAAAGGACATGAAACATTAAATATACACAACTCTTTACGCTACACTAGAGTCACCCTGTTCTGGGCTGGCAATCTTCTTTTTCTTCTTTTTCTTGGGCTTGACTTCGGTCGTGTCATCAGTCTTTTTCTTCTTTTTCTTGATCTTTTTGTGAACCACCGCGACTTGTTCTGGGTTGCTGCTCTCCACCAGCTGGGCTCGCAAACGTTCTGCTTCCTGAGCAGCCAACGCCGACGAAGCAGCTCCTCCCTCATCCTCCTCCAAGTTCAACTCGGCCAGTCTACTAGATACAGCCAGAAGCGACTTTTTGGCTGGTTTCGTCCCGGCTGCGTTGGCTCTCGACGGCTCTTCCAAATCAGCCCCCTCAATCATCTCATCCTGTACAATCTCCACCTTGGCCCGCCGCGGGATGGTTTTCTTGGAAAACGAGCTCGTGGGCATGGTCGGAGCCGGGGTCAGACTAGGCGACATGTTCGCCTGCGATGACGGCGTCATGGACCGAGGCGTGTCGTTGGTGGACGGCACCTGGATATAAAACGGATCGTCGCGTTGCCGCTCGAGCCGCTCGGCGCGCCGCCTCTCAGCTTCTTCTTCTGTTTCAGCCGCAAAGCCCGTCTCCACATCCCGCGGAGTACCTGGCACATCCTCATATTCATCCACTTGGTCGTCCGATTCCGCACCGTTATCAAGCTCCAGGCTGGAGTTGAAATAGTCGCATCGTGGATAAACCGGTGTGTCCAGATCTAGATCGTCCGGAACCGTAATTCTGCGCTGCGAGTTGGGCGCAATGGGGTTGAGTTCAAACGCATTGAACATGGACGGAACCGCTAGAGTCAGCAATAGCGGTGGTGTCATCTCATCCTCAGGATGCTCGTTAACTGCCTGCTGCACAAGTTTGAACAGCTCTAAAAACTCAACCGCCCGCTCCTGCACTTCAAAGTCGCCAGCAGTGGAATACGTCTCCAAATATGCTGTGACCATCTGCGTCAATTGCTTGACAAATGACGCATGGCTCCCTTGCCATTGGACTTGCTTGCCGGCATAACACGCGTAGATCTTGACCACGGCCTGGATGCACGCCGCACCGACATGATGCTCTTCCTGGTCTTTCAGCGAAATAATCGTGTCAATAGCCTGATACGAATCATCCAGATATTTGGCATATT
Organism: Blastobotrys parvus; assembly: GCA_030564285.1. Taxonomy (NCBI): domain Eukaryota; kingdom Fungi; phylum Ascomycota; class Dipodascomycetes; order Dipodascales; family Trichomonascaceae; genus Blastobotrys; species Blastobotrys parvus. The sequence goes on along the minus strand of JAJLUP010000014.1, from coordinate 287,107 downwards.
CCCCAACAACCCACACCGCGCACGGCACAACCATGACAGGCACCGAAAGCGTCGAAGCCGCAGTGAGCACCCGCGACGCCGCATCCACCACCACGTCGCGGACACTGGGAACACGAACAGCGATATTGCGCAGCTGCTCACCGATCTGCGACGCTACATGGTCGCTATTAGAACCATCATTCGCCAGCAGCTCAACTAACTCCACTAACACGTTCGTGTACCATTCGAAATCAGGCACAATGGCATACGTATTCTTGGAGCACAATGAAATCACCTTCTCCATTACTGCAGCCCGATACTGCTTGGTCAGACCTGCGTCTGCATCCTTGAGCTGGTCCAGTAGCTTTGTCACAATACTATAAATATTGTCTTCGGTCACCACACCACCAATCAAATCCAACACCCGTTCACGAATCGTCAGATCCGGATCGTCAATGCATTCCAGGATAATGTCTTCATGATCAGCGACAAATTGGGGATGCAACTTGACAATCTTGCTGAATGCCAACAACCCGACGTATTTTAAATTTTGGTCGCTCTGTTCAAGAAACGTCCGCAGCTTGCCCACACACAGAGACGCCAATTCGTAATCCGACTCATCCAGCATTCCCCCAGACACAATGCAATTGATGCATTCATACAGAAGAGACATGGCCGTGGTGCTGTGGATCTGCTGCAAGATCGGTGGCAGCAACTTGGGCTTGAGTCGCGGTTCAGTAGGTGCCAATGACGAAAACAGCTTCAAAATCTTGATCAACATCCAATTATTATGCGAGGTCGTGAGGAGTTCATATAACTGGGGAGCCAATGCAAGAAATGTCTTCGAGCTGCTGGTGCTCTGCTTCGCCAATTCACAAATAACATTAACCGTGGCACTCACCACCGATGGATCTGAATCTTCCAGCTTATCCTTCAGCCGGGGGAATGCTGTTCTCAGTGCTTCCGGGAACTGTAAAAATACCTTGTACATAGCCAGAACAGCCTTTTTCCGAATATAGGGCCTCGAATGATTCAGCATTTTGATGATATCATCCGACAGATCCTGGGCTAACGACGGGGTCACAATAGTGGCAACACCACTCAATGCCACACTGACCTCCAACGGATGCGCAGACCCCACATCTTTTTTGAGCAAGTTCGTCGTCAACATAAGAACATCCGTGTCGGATCGAAACGATTGAATGGCCGCCAAATACCCCACCCGCTTCTGCTGGAACTTGGCACACGACATCACTTCCAGAACATGGAACGACGCCCAGCTCATGTCATATCCATACATCTCCAGGTACACCAGCTTCAGGATGGCCATCGTTTTGGTGTCCATGTCGGAACTCCTGACCTCAGTTCTGCAATCCGCCAGTGCATCTTTCAGATACTTTTCCCGAGCTGCAGGGTCCTTGGACGATCGAATACCTCGTATCAGATCATGCAAAGACTTTTCAAATACAATGCCAAACGGCCGTAGTCGTGACCGAGTGTCATCTCGTGCCAACGACATGTTATGGTGTTGTCACTGATTGTATGCTGTGTTGTGGAAGAAGGTGCGGTGCTAGCGTGGCCATGGCCACCACGCTCCGTTCCTAAACCCACCCTCTCACCCCACAAGACATCAGCATACAACCGACTAATGCCATGACCGAAAACAAACACGCTCGAGGCCCGAGCATCAACTCTCAAACCTTCGCAGTGCCCACAGCAGACGATGACCAGTCAGACACGGAATCCGTGTCTTCATATGCTGGTAGCGGCGAATCAGTGAACGAAGACACGTTTTCTGCAGTGCGGTTTCTACAGGATTCACTCGCCAGAGCATTCGACCCCGGATATCTCGATCGAGCTGTCGTCACCCAAGCTCAAACATCAGGAATGGTCAATGCCAAATCACAAGAACTCACCAAACTACAACAACAAGCCGCTCATCGTCTACAAGAATGCCGAAAACTGTTCTCTACCGGGGTCAAAAACGCTAAACAGGTCCAAAGGGATCTGGATATGATTCACAAACGGGTCCAGTCGTTGACGAAACGGGCCAAACTGGCTCATCCAATTGAATACCAACAGGCACACGATCAAATACGTGCCAACGACAACAACTAGCATTTTATTATTTATTATCCTACTCGCCAAACCTCCAACGAGATGATGTTGAACTTGGTGCCACTACTACTCAACGGATCATTGCCAAAGGTCAAGCTTCGACTGGATACTCCCTTGTCCAAATTGTCGTCTAACCATATGCCGTAATGCCCATCACCACCACCCATGGACAAGAAATCATGGGTGCAATAAATAACAAAGTCATTCAACCCCGTATATGGAAACGCTTGAAACCGCATCTCACTGTTTTCTAATGCAGTAGCTTTCCACAAAAAGCTCTCTCCATTGCCATAAAACCGCTTCCCATCCATAGGATGGAAATACTCGTTGACATAGGCTCCAAACACCCCGCCTCGCCCATCGCGGACCACCAACACATACCCCGGCCGCTTGCCTCTGTCTGGTATACACTTGGCATACAGCGTATGCAACGAAGCCCCATGCTGTTCCAACGAGTAGACCAAATTCCAACTATCATATAACTGAAGTCGAGCAGGAAGAAGATTCCGGATGTCCTCGCATACTGACAAGGCTAATACTCTACTCTTTGTGTTTGGCAAATACCCACGCAGCTGCACAGACGCTAGAGGTGGAGGTGAAAACCGGTCTTGCTGCTCTATGGAAGCACCATTATTCGCCTCTGCTTGGTCTGTATCCGACGATCTACGACGAAACACTCTAATGGCATTTGCCAGAGCCCCCAGTCGGTGTCGTGGTAGAGGTTCAGATTCAGGTTCCGGCTCTGTCATTGCGGAATGGCTGATGTAGTTGAGCCTGAGCCAAGTTTTTAGTTTGTGAGGAGTCCCAACTTTCGATCCTTCCTTATAACCACCAAACACTCTACTAATGCATTTTCGTTAACTATTCATTATTTACATTCTCTTTTTTGATTATTTGTTCGTTATTTCGTCTGCAATCCAACAAAACAATTCTTTTAACCCCCTACGACAGCATCAGATTCATTTTCCAGTCGAAAATGACCTTCCACCAGTCCGCGCGTGCGTCGCCATTGTCCCGCCGACGCCACACCTCCGCGATGACCCGCCGCGCAGATATGTACGTGCCGACGCCTTCCACCGCCAACTGATCCAACCACGACTGGAACCGAGAACGCAACTCTAACTGATTGGAACTGGTTTCACACGCCGCCACAAACCCTGGGAACATCAACGGAACACACACTGGCACCGCTTTTCCGCAATTAATCGACTGGATGCGTTCTAGGTGTTCGAGCACAGCGACCACGCTCGCCTGGAGCAACTCGGGGTTCAGGTTCCGCACGAGGCGGAAGTAATAAATAATAAGTGCTTGGTGGAATGCAAACGTATGATGGGTCACAGCATCCCTCGCTTCGCCCTTGAAAAGATTGTGCTTGTTGTTGATATTGTACCGCGTTTGCCATTGAGCCAAGGCACTCTCCACATTGGCACAGTCCCGAGCCAACTCCACCGGATACTTGGTATTGGAGTTGTGATAATATATCGCCTGTTGGGTGACTTTACAAACCCGACTAAACAAAAGAATCAGCGAGTCAGGAACACCGTACAACGCTTGCGAAGTAACCAGTTCCTTGGAATAGAAGTCGTCAGACCATGAAGAGGACGAATTGCCATCGCGGTTGTACTTCTGCCAATATTCTTGGAACTCGGATTCATCGTTCATATATGACAGGGACGACGGTCCGTCGTCCGAGCCAGAAATTGAAGATGAAGGCGGGCTCTTGAGATCTTCAAGACGAATACTGAGCCATTGGTCGTTGAACATCTTGTTGTCATGAGATAAGGTTCCTGGATCCAACGCCGTGGAGCTTTGCAATAGCCCCAGAAACCCAGCAATCCGGTGAAGAGCCGCAGCTTTGGGAGATGTCTTGGGCCGCATGCGGCACCGCATGTTGACAATGCTCTTACAGGCTGACAAATGCACTTGGCAATCGGTCATTACTCCAGAAATCACATCAATGCTGACCATTGAAAGAACTGCAGTAATGACGTCTTTGTATCGTTGACTGACCAAATCTTTTGTCAGACACTCGCTCAACCATCTGTATGCTTCCGACTTGAGCTGCATGCCAATACCGGCAAAATGCTGTTTCTGTTCTGAATGCTCTGGGAATTTGGATTGTAGATGATATGCACTGACCGAAAGCAACGCATGCAACAAGGCATTTCTTGCACTGGGAGTTGTTCCTTTGCTGGTCAAGTCGCCAATCGCAGCAATTGCCCGCGGTAAATAAATATCTTGCCAAGGATTCTGCTTTTCTGGATTCATTACCATCATTATTCTGACCACCTGCTCGCTGTAATGATGCAGCAGATATCGAGACTCACCCGTCAAATATAGCGAATTTGTAGGGAGGCCAAACTTGTTGTCAATGCTTAGATAATGCTGGACTGGGCCAACATTGACCGATTCAAAGAGCGAAGAAACCATAGGTGCATTGCCCTGATGAATCTGATGATCCATTGGGGCCGCAGCAGCAGCGGCAGCAGCAGCTGCTGCAAGGGGATCATTCAACATAATGTTGGCATCAAAAAGCTCGTTTCCAAATGGCGGGAAATGGCTGTCACTAGCCAACAAAGACGACAATTCATCCTGCAGTTCTTGATAATTGTTCTCAAACAAATTAAATCCAGTATCGGTATTGGAAAACAATAAATCGTCAATAGAAGTTTCGCCAAACATATGGTTGTGATTGTGGTGATTAGTATTGGGAGGCGCTGAAGATGGAGCAGGCATCAAAGCCGCACGGTTGGTTGAATCAATACTCATGGGGGTATTTTCTTTGGAGCTGGTCATTGTACCATTAACCGTTTTCGCTCGTTTTCGCCGCTGCCCTCCTAGTCGTTGATCTGGAGTTCTTTTGCGAATGCCATCAAACACTCCAAATGGGCCCAAGCTTTTCGTTTCCCAGCCAGTCAAGCTGGGGCTGTGTAGCTTTGCCAACGTCATGTCCATCTCGTCGTATGTCTCGTAGATCATATCCGGAGGATATTCCACAAAATCCACATTCCGCCGCTGGAAGAAGTCTTCGTCTTCCTTGTCGTTTTTGGAGGAGCTCCATCGAAGCTTGATCGAGTATCCCTCACAGTCGATATTTGCCTTTTCGCATCGTTTGCAGAATGGTCGCTGCAGGTCGCATTTGATTTTTCTCGCTCGGCATGTCCAGCATCCGGTGAAAGTTTTGGTTCTGGCAACTGGCATTGCCCTTATCAGAAAAAAGAATAATTAATAGACTGACGGCGCCTTCAAGATAGTGAGACGACCAGTTTGACAAAACACATTCACCTGTTTGTACTTAGTTTCCTAATTCGGAAGCTTAGAACTGAGAAGGTGTTGGGCGTCGATGGTTTGAAAGCTGTTGAGTATCTGGCTGGCTGGTTGATTTGCGTGAGTGTCGATGTTCAAAGTGGGAGTCAAGAACACAGGGAGAAGGGACCGAAAAAAAAAAATAAAGTGCGGAAACCTGGGGGCGGGATACCATCTCCTCCCTCAAACGGCTCTTCAGATGATGGCCCACGCACAAATATGATTCATCTGTGGCATGCGTATAGAAAAAGAAAAAGAAGCCAAAAAATTATATCAATCTACAATACGTATGGTTGATAGTGTTGTGAGACAGCAGAAACGGCATGGATGCGGGTGCGATGCCAAACTAGGACCCGTAGATGTGGCCAGTTTCCGGCAAGATAAGTCGATCTCATCGCCTCACTACGTTGCCAGGGGGATCTTGAAATCAGTAAAGATCGATGGGTCCATGTTTATGTAATTGATTCAACCATTTATCATAGGTCCGGTTCTCCAGAGGACAATCAATCTCATGACGTTGCGGGTATGATTGCCGGGAATGTCAAACATGATGCTAGCCACTGTGGAATATGCATAAGCAGCTGGGTTTAGGCAATTCCCCACCTTTCTCCTTATGGCTAGGCCTGAGCAGCCCAGGCTAATGCACGGTGAGGCCGCCCGGCCCGAGTTAGCTTCACTGCGGATGCTTGGATTGAGAACAGACCACATGGTCGAAGCATTGAAGCAAGGTGAATATATCAAAGTTTCTTTTCCAGTTACCATCATGTATTGTCGTGACTACGGCATGCCGGTGGGGGGTCACCGCCGCATCCGAGCTTGGACCGAGTCACTTGCCTTACTAGAACAACCGGTTAGAAACTACGGTGAATGAATGAATTGCCGACTCCTGGCTATTCCTTGATGAGCATTGTGAGATATTGATGCATGCGCTTGTGAAACAGATGGTGGCACTTTGAAGCTCACACAAGTGCCAAGCCGTCCAGGTTGGATCAGCGAATGCCATCGCATCAATGTAAAATTGTTTGCCAGTTCGAACAGACAAGCCTGTTTCAACCCTTTGCAGGGAAATCACATGTGGAATTGGGTTCAGTTGTGCCACTGCACTAGCGTACAGCCCCCACCCAGCCGCACAGAGGTAGAGGTGCTACTATACCGCACAGTGGTAGATGTACTGCTATAGCAAAACTATATATATATTGATATTACCTGAATGCGCCACCTGGGATCGTCTTTATTAATCTGATGTGTTTCGCGGTTTGCCTTAGCCAACAGCAAGGCGGAAAATTTAGTATGAGATAAAATCCAACCTTTCAACGTTCCCAGGGCGCAAATCAACTACTCTTTCAAACATCACCACCATGTCACTGTTAGACACACGCCGTAAAAAGCGAAGCAATCTCTTCACCAATGACTGTATGTGGTCCTATTCCACCAAAAGAACTAATTCAGCCCAACAGTAAAGTCGCTCATGTACGCGTTCGGCGACGTACAAGTCCCATACAACGAGAGCGTGGCGGCACTTGAAGACATTCTCCAGGAATACATTATCAACATTGTATGTCTGAGCTCATCAAAATGAAAGGCTAACAAAAACAGTGCCACGAAGCACATCGAGTAGCACGCACCTCCGGTAGACAAAAGATCAAAGTGGACGATTTCAAATTTGCATTGCGGAACGACCCTCGCAAACTTGGCCGTGTTGAAGAACTGCTATTGCTCCAACGAGAAATCAACGAGGCACGAAAAACATTCGACAATTCCGAAGGCAAATCGTTATCAAAGAACTACGTTGAAAAGGGTGAAAAAGACAAGGACAAAGACTCAGCCGAAAAGGATGGTGAACCCCAACAACCGAGAAAAGTCGGCCGGCCAAAGAAATACAAAAAGCGGGAAAAGAAAGAATAGCTTTCAATACATATTTATAAAACCATTATAATCATAGGTCAAGATGGTACGGTTCGGAATTGTCACGGCCAATAAACTTGTTCCAATAAAAGTCGGCATAGTGCAAGAACAATCTCCAAATGTTTTTGGGGAAGTCAATATACGATTGGAAAATGTACTTGAGACCTTCCCATGCAAGCTGGAATTCCGGATCCCATTCACTGGAATTTTGCGAGTCGGATTCATACTCTTCCTGTACAAGCCCTCGGAAGTATTCAACAGCTTCAACAGACTTGGACAATCGATCAAACACATTGATCAATGCAACAAGTTCGGTCCGCTTGAAGCTTTTCAAAACTTGCTTTGTAGCAGTAGCATTATGGTTAGGTTTTTGTGGCAACTCAAACAAAACCTTCAACGCCGTACCATACCCAGCCGTTTGAAGCTTACCCCACAATCGACATCGATCGCAGCCAACGCACTCCATCAATTGATTGACCTTTCGAACTCTAGCTCGGAATTCGTCTTTCAGTTCTAGTGCCTGTTCCGATTTGAACACTTTGCTTTCATCAAACAAGTGCTTTCCATCCTGTTGTGCGGCTTCTGTCAATTTCAGCAGTTGCTGTCGTGTCGATTGGTCAGATTCTGCATCTTCTCGACAGAAATAAAGATATCCGTTGTAGTCCTTCAACTTGGCAACGGCTCGTTGTACTAGTGCATAATTGAAATACAAGTTTTGGATCCGTTCTGGATGGTTACCAACCCGGGACATGAACACATCCAAGTTTGGTCCCCATTCACCAATCGTCTTGTTCAGATACTCGTATGACAAATGAGTCGACACACTAGCATGCATCCCCGAGATGAGACGATAAAACAATCGTTGCTCTGCACATTGGCCTTCCAGATTCAATGCGTCTCGGCCAGCTTCTCCACCAACTTCCTGGATTTCATGCCGGTTGCTGTCGCCGATAACTTGGCCCAACGGCTCAGCCGCTTTAGGAAAGCTATGCAATGCATTGGCATCGGCAAACAAGCTATGAGATGTATAGTCATGTTCAGCATCGCCGTCATATCCGAAACAATTCTCCAAATAAGCGGCCCGCCAGATCTTGTTAGCATGGGCTCCAGAATACCCAGTGAATCGCTCTGGATTGTCAGTCAAAGACACATAAACACCCTTCGAGTTCCTTGATTCATCTTCAGGATAGCAATAATCCACCTGCTCATCACAACCTCCATTGAAGCATCCTTGTTGAGAAACAACCGATGCATCGTTCAAGCAAGAATCTGACAAATCGTTGTCAAATCCTTCATAAGGAGATGTACTAAAAGAATCCTTGGCCAACTTGCCAAGATATTGAGTTCTCCAAAACTCTGGAAGCTCCGATTCATCTTCCACTGGTTCCACGGCACAGGCTCGGTTTCCGCACATTCCTTGGTCATCAACGAATGGACAGGCATCGCCTGACAAATCGACCTTATAGTATCTAAAGTAATCCGTACCCACCAGGTTCTTAATCAGTGGACGCACCGCTTGATTGACGGCCTCCGTACTTTCAAAAGATGCCCCCAAAGCGTCTTGTATATCTCCGGTTGGTGCTGTGGCGAATTGACGATCATGATATCCGATTTGGTCTGCAACCCCTCCGGCTAGAACGCCTTCGAGAGCCAGCAATATCAGACTGCTTGATATGATGTGCATGATTTGTTGCAATGCTGAAAAATCAGAATTCGATCGGGGTTTCTTTTGTAGTGGCGACTATTACTAAGAAGCCAGCTTGTCCTTGGCCAAAGTTTTCCAGTGGCGTTATAAATAAACTGTTGATAACAACTCACTTCCTCAGCCTATAACACACAAGGTTTGTATTTTTCAAATAATTCCCGGTCACAGTCACGATTGTTGGACTACTGTAACGTATGATAAGTGGAGTGACTTTCAATCGGGTATGATGGAGTATGTAGAAGGTCAGAAATGTTCTGGTCCAAGCGCTCGCTGGTTCACAATTTAAGCTACGGCTTATACTGTAATGACGATCAATTCTAGTCGCTATATTCTCATATTTGGTGCTGGAATTTATTGCATGATTCTAACTGTGTTGTTTGAAACAAAATTGGCGAAATTCTGCTTTTTCGCTATATGAATTGTGGATTAATTAAGACGCTCTTTGGTCCATGGTTACTACGTGTCCATTGTAGCTCCGGCTCTGTGACCGGACGGAAATCTAGCCGGGCCGCAAAGCGCCCCACGAGATAAACAATTTTCCGCGCCGCGCGCTGAAATTTTTTTTTTTTTTTTTTTCATTCATTCAAACATTGCATACATCATGACCGAAAAGCGATCTAGATCAGAGTCTGACGATAGAAAAGCCAAAAAGGCCAAAAAGCTGGATAAATATCTATCTCAGGGCCTTTCCAAAGAAGAGGCCAAGAAAAAGCTAAAGGAGGAAAAGAAAAAGAACCAGAATAAGGAATCAAATGGTGATGCTGCCGTCAAGCATGAAGCACCAGTGAAAAAGGTCCAAACCTCATCTAAAGATGTGGAAGAGTTTCTCGAAACAAATGAAATTACTATCGAAGATGATAAGAAGTCCGGATTGCAACCATTCTTGTCTTTCGATGAGTTGAATGTCGACCCTACTATCAGCAAGGTGCTGAATCAATACCCAAAGCCTTCTCCTATTCAATCATGCTCATGGCCACATTTGCTACAAGGACGAGACGTGGTCGGTGTTGCTGAAACTGGATCTGGTAAGACCATGGCGTTCTCAGTACCAGCTATCCAGTACTTGATCAAGACCCAGCCTAAGGGAGTCAAAGTGTTGGTTGTTTCTCCAACTCGAGAATTGGCAATGCAGATTTATGACAACATGAAACTGCTCACTGATGCATGCCATTTCAAGGCTGTGTGTGTTTATGGAGGTGTTCCGAAGGAAGAACAGCGACGGGACTTGAAAAAGGCTAGCATTGTGATTGCGACTCCTGGTCGACTAAATGATCTGATCAATGAACAGTCATGCGATTTGAGCAAGGTGGAATATTTGGTTCTGGATGAAGCTGATCGAATGCTTGAAAAGGGATTTGAAGAGGATATCAGAAAGATCATTGGCAATACTAATGCCAAGGGCCGTCAAACTTTGATGTTCACTGCTACTTGGCCGCCTCAAGTTCGAGACTTGGCATCTACTTTTATGAACAATGCCGTCAAAGTGTCCATTGGTAACCGAGACGAACTTTCTGCTAATAAGCGGATCACACAAACTGTCGAAGTGATCGATCCACGAGCTAAAGAAAACCGGTTGATGCAACTTCTCAAGGAACATCAATCTGGCAAGAAGAAGGACGACAAGATCTTGATCTTTGCCCTGTACAAGAAGGAAGCTGCACGAGTTGAACGATTGTTGCAAAGCAGAGGCTTCCAGCTTGCTGCCATTCACGGTGACTTGAATCAAGTGCAACGAACCCGTGCATTGGACGATTTCAAAACCGGATCTAGCAAGATCTTGTTGGCCACCGATGTCGCCGCACGAGGTCTAGACATTCCGGCTGTCAAGGTTGTCATCAACTTGACCTTCCCATTGACTGTGGAAGACTATGTTCACCGAATTGGACGAACTGGTCGAGCTGGTCAAACCGGGTTGGCCATTACTCTTTTTACTGAGCATGAAAAGCACCTGGCTGGTGCTTTGGTCAATGTTCTCAATGGTGCTAACCAGCCAGTTCCGGATGACTTGAAAAAGTTCGGTACTCACACCAAGAAGAAGGAGCATTCAGTATACGGTGCGTTCTTTAAAGATGTAGACACATCTAAAAAGGCCACCAAGATTACTTTTGACTAGGGTAGGACAAAATAGTTACGCTGTATTAATAAGTTTATTTTCATTGATAATTGTAGAAACGTGGGCTGATGATGATACGATACGGCACTGCCCCCAGCAGCGTCGGCATATGAAGAACGTCCGACCCACCAGTGTCTTTTTTTCATCATCATCACACGAAGAACCAAGGCAAACCCAACATGGCCACTAAACGAGACCGACTATTGTCAAGAGGCAATGTCGAAGCCATGATCGCTGAAGGCGATTATATCGTCATTTATCATGACATGGCTCTGAAATTGAACTCGTGGATAAAACGACACCCAGGAGGTGAGAAGGCAGTGCTACACATGGTTGGACGAGATGCGTCGGATGAGATGGATGTGTATCATGCTGACGACACACTCAAAACCATTGGTGCATTCCAAATTGGACGTATAGAATCTCCATGGAAAAACTTTTTGCCTCCATTGCAAGGTGGTACGTTCCGAACACGTCAAGAGATTGAACTCGACGAAGGGGTGGTACTAGACGATTCACATCCCGTGACACCAAAGGAATTCTCAAGTGTGACGGAAAGAGTTATCGAGGAATATGATCAAGGTCTTGTTGCAAAAGACCTGCTCAAATTTCCAAAACTCGATTATGACACCCAGATTAACTTGACTGAGAAGTTTCGAACAATGCATAAAGAGTTTCGCCAAGAAGGGTATTTCCAGTGCAATTATTGGGGATACGTGCGTGAATTCAGCCGTATTTTCACGCTCTTTGCTGTTTCATATATCACATTTGGTTGGAAAAACCATAGCGTATGGTGGTTGGTGTTGAGTGCAGTGAGTCTAGGATTAGGGTGGCACCAACTTACTTTTATTGCCCATGATGCTGGCCATTTGGGTATAACGCATGACTACCAATTCGATAATGTCTTTGGGATTCTTGTTGCAGATTTTTTGGGTGGCTTATCGTTGGGGTGGTGGAAGAGTAACCACAATGTTCATCATTTGGTCACCAACGATCCGGTCAACGATCCGGATATTCAACATTTGCCGTTCTTTGCAGTAAGTTCCAAATTACTGGGCAACATTAGATCGACATACTATGAAAAGGTACTGTGGTATGATGCATTGGCCAAGGTTTTGATTCCAGTGCAAAACTACACATACTACCTTATCTTGTGCTTTGGTCGGTTCAACCTGTATCGATTGTCGTGGGAATATCTACTTAAAGGATTAGGTCCACGCCGAGGAAAAGGTGCGTGGTTGAGATATTTCGAAATTGTTGGGTTGTCAGTGTTTTCTTATTGGTATTTCTACAGATTGGTGTACCAATCGTTGGATTCTGCTTCTGAACGGTGGATCTACGTGATGGTGTCTCATATTGTGACTATGCCTGTGCATGTACAGATCACTCTGTCACATTTTGCAATGAGTACATCCAATCTGGGAACTGGCGAGTCCTTTCCTCAACATCAATTGCGAACTACTATGGATGTCGACTGTCCAGAATGGCTCGACTTCATTCATGGTGGATTGCAGTTCCAAGTCATCCATCATCTATTCCCGCGAATGCCTCGACACAATCTCCGAGCTGCTCAGACCAAGGTACGGAAATACTGCGACGAAATGGGATTGGAATATTGTATTTATGGGTTTACTCGGGGCAATGTGTATGTGATTGAAAAGTTAGGAGACATTGCAAAACAGGCCCGGATATTGGCGGACTGTACAAGCTATTGCCAGGAACAGGCAAAGCGAACAGGCAGTGTCCATATGTAGATGGTTTTAGAAAACTTTTATCAGGTGAGTATGCTATAGTCCAGCAATTATCCTGATGAGATGGCTGCAGCCACCAAAGGAAAAAAAGAAAACGCAGTCTATCATGCATAATGAAGGGCCAATCACAATGCGGAGATGACTCTCATGACTCAACAAATTGTGCACTAAACGGGGAGTCGACGGAGTCATTCTGTTGTGACCGTTTTTTTTTTCTGCACCAACAACTACCGGAGCAATACCGGAATTGAAAAAAAGAAACTCAACAGAATCTCCAAAATAAAAAAGGAATAGTTATAAAGGGCCTCTTCAATCCTGCCTATCCTTCACTCTCATCAAAGTGGGACTTTCCAAGACAAGAACGAAAAAATATTTTCTACACATGAACTCATCCAAAAGCCCATCATCAGTCTCAGAAGACTTGGAGTCGGTCGAACAGTTCACCGCTGAAGAGCAAGCAGAGCTGGACAGAATCTATCGGAAACTCGACTGGAGAATCATCCCAGCTCTATGGTGCTTGTACTTTTTAACGTCGTTTGGTGGTGCCGCATACGGTGTCGCACTCACCATGAACATGAGCCAAGGTCATTCTATCATTCAGAAGTTGAATTTGAGTTCACACGATACTAGTACGGCTAGTGCGTTGGATTATGTTGGATATATTTTGTTTGATGTACCAATGAATTTGATCATGACCAGAGTGGCACCACAAGCATGGCTCAGTCGGATTGCAATGTCAGTGGGACTTGTGTATGCATGTTATGCAGCATTGCACAATTCCACAGGTCTAATCATCATTCGGCTGGTCAGTGGTTCTTGTACTGCAGGATGCTGGCCGGGTATGGCATACTATATTTCATTGTGGTATCCATCGCACCGAACTGCTAGACGAATTGGGTACTACTTTACCGCGGCTCAGGTTTCTGCAGCCGTGGCCGGTCTCGTATCTGCCGGATTCCAAAAAATGGACGGCAATCGGGGTCTTGCCGGATTCCAGTGGATGTTTATGATCTATGGTATTGTGACCGTTTGTGTTGGTATTTCATTGAACTGGTGGCTACCGGATCGTCCTGAGAACAACCGTAAGGAACCGACCAACAAGTTTATGAAGTTGCTGGGGTTGGCTGCATCTACCACGGTGCTCACTCCACAAGAAGCAGAGCTACACGCACGAGACATGAAGCTGGCGTCATTGAACATTTCTTGGGGAATCAAGGAGTTATGGCATGTCTTTTTGGATATTCGAATCTGGCCCTTGATCATGATGTATTTCGGTGTTGTCGGTGCCGGGTTTGGACTCACTGTGTATGCATCCAAGATTATCAACAACATCAACCCTAATTTGTCATCTATTGACCTGTCGCTTCTTACTGCTCCCATCTGGATCTGCGATTTGATTGCTATTTTGATCGTGACACCATTCAGTGACAAGTTTAGACGACATCGTGGTCTTGTGTTCTCGTTATCAACTCTGGTTATCATCATCGGGCTGATTGTGACATCGTTTGCACCGCACCCATGGCCGCGATATGTGGGGCTGCTGATTTGCGGCTTTGGTCTTGGTCCAACTGTGCCAATCTGCATGACTTGGGCCGCCGAGATCTTTGGACCTCGACATGGCGATCTGGGCGTTGCGGCGTCGTCGGCTCTGGTATCTGGGCTTGGTAACTTGGGGTCTGTCACTACCACTTATGCACTGTACACTGGTTGGCCCGAAGATGCGGCTAACGGGTATATAAAGAGTAACATGGTCATGGTGGGGATTCTCGGGGTTAGTATTGTGGCGGCAGGGTGTTGCACTTTGGTGCGGCGGGCACTTGGCGATTTCAAAAAATACAAGTAAATTATAACGACTATTTAATGAATATAATATAAAACGCTATTTAGACAGTTTCGACTTTAACAACTTGGCCGTTCTTAGCACCAGACTCAACGGCAGCGACGATGACGGCGAAATGGTGGAATGCCTTTTCTGGGGTCACCTTGAGAAGCTTCTTGTCCTTCTTTTGCACGGCTTCAGCAAAGTTGGCAAATTCAGAGTCAACCCCACCGTGCTTTTCATCGGCAACCTTGAACACCTTTTCTTCGCTGGCGTTGTTACCATCGGCGCCTTCTTGGATAGTAATGATGGCTTCTTGGCCCGGGCTGTTGTCATACACAATTGACCCATGGGTACCGAAGATTGTGAACCGGTTGGTCTTCTTGGTAGCACCCAAATAGGATGCATAAGTGAAGGTACCGAAAGCACCAGACTTCAAGTTGAACAGAGAGTTCAAAGTATCCACGTCGCCAGCGACTTCTTGGATCTGGGTGGTTCGGCCAGACACCGATTCGACCTCGCCCAAAACTTCGGTCAGCACGGCCAATTGATGAACACCGCCATCAGACAGGTATCCGCCGACGTGATCTGGCTTTTGACGCCATGCGGTAGCATGGTACTTGCTAGTTCTGTATGGACCGGTGGCTTGATACAAAAAGGTCACCACCTTGCCGATCTTCGGAAGCAGCTCCTTCAACTTGGCGACGGCATTGTGGTACACAAAGTTTTCCAGGATCAAAACTGGCACATCAGTGGAACGGGTCAGCTCGACGATCTTTCGGGCGTCGCTGAGATTCGAGGAGATTGGCTTTTCAATGGCGATTGGCTTCTTGGCAGCCACGGCCTTTTCGATGGTGGCCAAGTTGTTGGACACTGGCACCAATGCGTCCACAGCGTCGATATTAGGGTTGTTGAGCAATTCTTCCAACGAATCAGCAACCTGGTTCTTCTGGATACCGGCCGTTTCAGCAAAGTCTTCAGCCTTTGATTTAGTTCGGTTGTAAGCAGCTGTCAGGTCAATTGTGTTGAGCGACTTGATAGCTGGCAAGTGAGCGTCCTTGGCAAAAATCTGGATAGAAGTGTTAGTAACATTCAACAAATAAAAACACATACCCCAGTACCGACAATTCCAACTTTGATTGCAGTCATTATAATTCTTATGTTTGTTTTCGTGTTACATTTCACAAAGGATGGCGGGGGCTTTTATATTCATCCGGGCATCGGCTGGTCGCGCACACCATATGCACCATTGAGCACACACCCCTCAAGCCACAATTGCACTTCGCAGCATTTGCAGACCCGGACAGCTGCCACCCGGTCAATTGAAGTTCAGATTCAAGTGCGGTGTCTGTGCTACTATAATGCTATGTATAAACCAGTGAGTATTGCAGTTTAAGCGTGCGGGGACTGGTCTGTCCGCGGGCGGAAAACTATTCGGGCTTGGGGTATGCCGGACATGCAGTTCCTAATTAGGGAATCCGAGCCCCGCCAATTTGTCATGATGTTCAGCTGCATGTTGTAAGCTGTCGTGAGGCCGAGCCGAAAGACGGAAAAACTATATGCTGTTCGGATTATCTTCGCCCGTGAATACAAGGCTGACAAACGGTGTATATGCGAACAGGTATTCAGGTGTATGGAAAACTGTTGTCCGCGATGGGGCGTGCGGCACCGCGATGAGCGTCGATCAGGACACGGACGGGCTGCGGCCGTCCGTTCTTATTGTATTGTTTATTCAGCATGGCTTGGCGCTTTTCAAATCCATAACGGACGGCGTCAACTTCCGCATGGAGCTTGCTCAGCCAAGCCCTCAGTGGCCGCTCGAAGGACTCATGTGTTAAGCTAGGTACGCTATGCTCGATATCATCAGGTTCGTTAAGCCGCTCATCGGACGGATGCGGGCCATGTCGAGCGTAGCGGGATCCTCTTCTCTCGTAAGACGCACTGCGTGCAGCCTTTTTTTTCTGCTCGCTTCGCTCGAGATTAGCTTTGGTATCATCGGGCCAGTCATCGATTAAGCACATAGCTGGACCGGCTTATCGAGCGAAGCGAGCAGAAAAAAAGGCTGCACGCAGTGCGTCTTACGAGAGAAGAGGATCCCGCTGCGCTCGGCTTCTTTTCTTGCTCGCTACGCTCGATATGGTCGGTTGATAAATGTTGAGCCGCCTTGCAAACACCGCGACTACCTTGGAGCCTCCACATGTTCAGACTATGGTTGGCTCCTGACGAAGATCTGGAGGTCTGAACTGTCAGGATTAGGTACAGAAACCACAGCTAGCCACTGGCAATTTTGTTGTGTAAGTCATGTTCGAGCATCGCGACAGCCAAATGTCTGCTTTGCGCCGCAGAATCATGTGCAGCTTGAACCCCTTCAAGGAGCAAACCTTCTTTCCGGCTGAAATGAAGCTCGGAAACGCGTTGTGGCCATCTCAAACTTGTAGTCCAAACCCTAAAATTACCAAACTGCCATGGTGTTTCGACCGTATCTGGCGGTCCGGGTCGTTCATCCAAAAACTAGCATCGCAAGCGAAAGTCTCTAGTCTAGTCCAACAGCAGTAAGTCAGTATAGACGGCCAAAGAACTAATCTATAATGAACAGAATAATAATATGGATGGATCAAAGGTGCAAGGTGCGGTCCACCAGATTGTCTGTGGCAGGTGCGGATCCTGGTTAATTAGGATCTCCAGGGGCCAGCCCGAGACAGCAATTGCTGGGGGATGGGAAAAGTTTAAAATGGGCCGGTTCCGCCACTTTTTGTCCTTCTGGGTCCAACTTATAGACAGATGGCTCCAATTCCCAGGGCCGACATCAAAGATCTCGTCGAATGGCAAAAGCGAATAGACGATAAACATCTTTTGTCGAAGCTGGCCCTGCCTGGCACGCACAACAGCGCCGCTTGTCACTTGTCATTCCCGTCGGTGCGTTGTCAGGGAGCAAGTGTCACTGACCAATTGGAGCATGGCATTAGGTTTCTGGACATTCGATGCGGTGCTCCTTTCATCACTGGATGTGGCGGTGCATTTGGTTCGGATACAAACGACCTTCAGGTCATCCACGGGGTGTTTCCTGTCAAGCTTCCAACCCCGGTCAAGCTTCACGATATGCTCAATGATGTGTACAAGTTTGTGGAAGAGCATAAGTCTGAAACTGTGATGGTCTCGCTCAAGGCCGAAGGCTCAGCCAAGTGGCAGGATGACGACTTTGCTGACATTATCTGGGACAACTATGTCAGTCCGCAAAAGGACCGATGGTATTTGGAAAACAGGGTTCCAAGACTTGGCGAAGCTCGGGGAAAGGTGGTGCTGTTTCGACGATTCGGCTTCAAAAAAGAAGACCAACAGAACCAGTTCGGTATCGACGCTGCATGGTGGAAATACAATTGCGAATCTGATGATCGAGGTGCCATCGTTGTACAAGACTTTTGTGAGGTAATGAAGTCAGACGATGTCAAAAAGAAGGTCGGGTATATCAATGAGCACATCAAACGAGCAACCCAATACAATTCGACCGCTGAAGCAGATCAAAATGCCAAGCTCTACGTCAACTTTTGCTCGGGTGCCAACTTTTGGAATCCTAAATGCTGGCCAAAGAGCGTGGCCCGGGGGGTGTACTGCGGCATCTCGGACAATGTTAAACACGGATGTGGCGTGATCATTGTCGATTTCGCCGAGGAAGAACAATGGGGAATTGTGCGATCTTTGGTGCAGTTGAACTTTTGATATAATATCTTATTATTTATTTGTTGTAGTAATGGCCATCCTGAAACGGCCCGAGCCGCAGCTGTTTCCATGCTCACTACAGACTCTCGTCTTTTCCTTATTTGCTCGAAACCATCAGGTTAGTTAAGGAGGCTCACCGGATCCGTGATGATCGATTGAGCATATCGCCAGACTATTATAGAACATACCGAGCATATCGAGCGCAGCGAGCAATAAAAAAAAAAAGCCGAGCGCAGCGGAATCTTTGAGACCAGCAAATCGATTGAGTATAAAAACGCACCGCACCGCTGCGCCGCACACACGCGCTAGCGCAAGCACGATTGGGACTGCGGCCTCCGCCGCCACCCCCCATCCCCATCCAAACCATGCGACGACCGACGACGTATCTCTGACTTCACCACCCTTTCTGCAGAATCAGACACAACACCAACAACGACTTTTGCAGACTCGACCACACTTTTCTTTGTTTCCCAACTACTGTTCTGGAATCTTCTGCTCATAGCATTTATTGGACTTGTTGTGGGAATACTAAGCTTTGTACCTAACAACCCTCGAAGTCATCCCACTGCCAGCGGCACCAATAGCACCAACGATAGTGACAGACGTTTAACAATTTCTCCATCAGCCAACAGTCCAAATTCATCAAGTGGAGGTGGTGTATCAAGACCAAGACGAAATCGACTCCAACTAAATACTGTGCGAAGCGGTAGTTTACAGCTCCCACTCGACATCATTCCTGCCGATAACGAATCATCATCCTCTTCGGAGCAAAATTCTCGGCAGCATCGACGACCGAGCAGTAATATAAATTCAGAACGGTGGCGACGAGTGCCTTCACTAGGAGCATCGTTACGCGAACAATTTGAAGAGTTTCAGCGACCAGCCACACAAGAACCAGAAGAAGAAGAAGAGGAAGAGCGGCCACCACAGCAATCGTGGTTCGAACGGATCGCCAATTTAAGAGCTCTTGGCAGTTTTGTTGATAGTGTTGAAGACCAACAGGGCCTGCGAGAGAGTATATTACGTCAAGAACGACGAGCTGGGGAGGTGCGATATCGTCAAGCTCAGGTGGAAGCCGAACCGTTGCTGCAAGATAGACGACGACAGCGATTAAGAGCAAGCTTCAGTGAGAGCATGGACATTCCTGATATTGTTGAAATGCCAACCCATCAAAGTAGTACCGGTACCACGAATTCCGCAACGGCAACAGCAGCTGCGGCTGCTGCTGCTGCTGCTGCCGCCGCCGCAGCCCCAACTACGGTCCCCCCTTCAACTTTGCCTACCAGCTATTCGGCAGAAGAATGGGATGCGAAATTGAGTGAAGTCACGATACCCAAGAGTGTGTTGAACTCGATTATTATGAATTATCTGGTCATTCATGGGTATCAGAGCACCGCCCAAAAGTTTAGCCAGGAAGCTGATATCAATACCCAGGTGGAACTGTCGACGCTGGGAGAGCGTCGAGAGATTATGAAGTTGATTCAACAGGGATATATCCAGAGAGCTATTGAAAAGATCAACGATTACGACGCCGAATTGTTGGATACAAACCCGGCTCTTCATTTCTCCTTATTGCGGCTGCAACTGATTGAGTTGATCAGGGCTGGGTTTTCAGACAAAGGTCAAGATATACAGCCGGCAATTGACTTTGCCACCAATTATCTTGCTGTACGGGCTCCCAAGAACCCACAGTTCTTGGCCGATTTGGAAAAAACGATGGCATTGCTATGCTTCCCGCCAGATTCGTTGGTTCCTCAGCTGAAAGAACTCATGGATATCAAGCTCCGCAAGCAGATCGCTGACCAGGTCAACGTCGCATTGATGCAATGCCAGGGATTGGAAAGCGAAGCCCGGATCAATAACTTGACCAAATTGTGGGGATGGGGGGAACTTGTTCTATCTGAAAGTTTGGAATTTCCATTACTAGAGAAGGACGATTTGGTCTGAACGCCGCAAGCGGCGCATCCGGGATTATTATATATTATACGGTATTATTTTTTTTTTGTTTTCATACGAACTATACAAACAATGCATCTATCTAAAAGGTCTTTATGCTCTTCGCTCTTTCTTTTTTATTGCTCGTTGCAGTCGATATGCTTTTGTTTGGTTCATTTGTCGCCTGCCAATTCATCCTCTTCTTTAGTATTCTCTTTTTGCAAAAGGGTATTCTTTTTCTGTTCATACGCAACATCAACCCGCTTGTGTAACAAATGCATACCATTGATTGCACCTTTTCGAAGCTGACGCAACTCCTGGTCTTCAGAAACATCCACATCATCCAAGGCGAACATCTTTTGTAGCACCAGTTCTGACACTTTGTGGTGTTCTTCTTTTAATTTGTCTAGTGTCCATGTGGCATCACCCTTTTCGAATCCAATAACCAATGGTTCCAAATCGTTCTTGGTTGCATCTTCGACTTCCTTCACTCGTTCTCGACCTGTTTTGGGTTTGACCGCTGGGGGTGCCGGCTTTTTCACCCGCACCTTCTTTGGACGATTTGTTGAAGCAATAACCAAAATCTTGGCATCTGTTTCTACATCATAGTCCATCAAAAATGCCTTGTCGTTTAACAACTTCTTGCCTTTATGAACTAGAGTAACGTTGCTTGCTGGTGCGTGGGTCGCTTCGGCAATCTTGGATCGTAAAAACCCCACTGTGGCGCCTTTCTCTTCATCTTCATAATCTTCTGGTTCAAATTCTACCTTGAGTGTTTGCTTGCCAACCTGTGCAATCACCGAGGTCGGAGGCGTGGCGGTGGCCAGGCCTAGAGACGTTGCGAGTTTCTTGAACATGAATGCGGTGAAAAGTGTAATTGCAACGGTGGAGCCGATCAATACTCTATGTTTCTGAAGGTTGTCTGTGGTAAAGATCTCGGAGTCAAAAATCTGGCCAGATCTAGTTTGTATCAGAGACAGGCAAGCGAATAGCTGCTGCTTGTAGTGTTGAATGGGGTCGTGGCCGGTTATTGTGAAAGTGGTGAGAGAGTTGGTTGTGTCCATCCGAAGGATGGACGCAAGCACTTCAATTGGGAATCAATTCCCCAATCGAACTATCTAATATTTCGGACAAATACGATACGATTGATTGAATTAGTGAAAATAATAAATAATTAAATATCTATAGCATTTGAGCAATGCTGCGAATGTTGTTTTTATTATTTGGTGGCACTTTTGGTGCCTTTCATCGTCAAAGGCTCCGGTGAGTTCGTGGCCGACCGATCATTCGATCCGAATATCTTTTCACGGGCCATCAAATACCGCTTCTCACGAGTATTATAATCCTCTTTCTGAGCTGCTTTTTGTTTCTGTTCTTCTTGAGGAGATTCGGCTCGTTTTAGAATCTTGACTTTGGGTTTGATGTTCAGCGCCTGAGTGGTCTGAACGGCTTCATTCTGAAGTCCCCAGTCCCCAAATTCTTCCTACCTCATATCAGCATTCGCCATCTCCATTGCCATGATACATACCTTTCCTTCTGCAGCCCATTCTTGCCACCCTCCTGGATTCTCCATTGTCTATTTTACTAGGTAGTCAAGGGGTTGCAAAAGTGTTTGTTCAAAGGGGTGGGGGGATAGGCCTGGGTCTGGTGTGGGCCACAAGAAAATCGCGAGTAGTTAGAATTACTTGCACCTTCCCATCTCATCACCTCCCACAAGCATCATCTTCCACAATCATCCTTGCCTCTTATTCAATCCAGTCTTTTTATTTTTTATTCTTGTTTTCTTTCGTCAGGAATACAATATTTCCGAAAATGTGGCTACCTGGTCCACTTGGAAGCGACATTGAGTCCATTCTGGCCAATATATTTGTAAGTTGTCGACGCTGGCGCTGATTCTAACTGGCACCCCCAGCTCGTACTGGCGTTTGCCTGCTCGGTACCGATCATTCTAATCCTGGGTATAGACGTGGTGGTTTATGTCTTACGAATCCCACTGTCGCTCGTTACAGCAGCGCCAAAATCGACCGAATCACCATCGTTATCACCGTCCGCAACACCCTCATTGCATCCCACTGCTGCTGACTCGGGCGCTGCCACTGATTAGATACGCTGTGGCGAGGAGGTGGCAGCCACAGCCAGCCGTGATGGGGCGTGCGCTTGGCCCACCGTAATTGACCCAGCACTCCCAATTCGCTCCCAGTCAAGGGCCAGGCTTCACTACACAAATTTGCATCAGATCGCACCATCCAACTCTCATAATACAACAATGGCCCGAGAAGAACCATCAGCCGTCAACGCCATCGCTGGCTTCGTCCAAGAACACTCCACCAAGATCATTCTAAACGTCAGTCTGTTCGTCGTGGGTGTGGTCTTCATCAAATCGCCACTCATGGACAACATGGCTCCACAGTATGCCGTCATGAAAAACGCAACGAACTAACGAATATCCAGGCTCTAAAGGAAATCGCAACCAAGGTTTTGTAAATAAATAAAAAGAAACGATATTCATGGCACGATAATCTCTACATCATCGCTGTACTCAGTGCTATCGGTATACAAGTCATCCTCATTCTCATTCTCACTCTCATCTCCAGAACTGCACTGGCCATCATGAGGCACACTTTCAAATCGACCAACCTTGAAACTCCACGACTTGATCTGCTCAGTCAGCTCATCAGTCTCATGGTCTTCTTCGTGCTCGTGCTCGTGCTCTTCCATTTGTCCATTGTCAACTTGCAATTCATACCCATTCAATGGATACAGGGTCGCCAGAGGCTCGCAATGGCGGTGCTGCCGCACCGCCATCCGCGCCTCACTGATATACTGCTCCAACTGCTGTTGCAAATAAGCACCTTGGTCGTGGTCGCTGGCTGGCGTAGAATAGTAATAATAATCAGCAACACGTTCGTCTTCCTCATAGATGCTAAAGTTCTTGTCGGTGTTGGAATGATACGACGGTGGGGCTTCAATGCTCACCACCCGCCGTCCTCGTTTCTTGCTTGTAGACGCGGATGCGGATCCAGATGCAGAAAAAGATTCACCTGCGGTATACCAATTGGTGTTCTCTTGGTTCGATACTAGCGATCCGAAATCAATGTTCTCGTTGCCCCGCCAAGCCGGGCTCATGTGCTCGGACTTGATCTTGGCCGTTTCAACCATCAAATCCATATGCTTTTCATCTCCAAACTGATAGTAACTCGTTGTTTGCTCTTGCTGTTCTTCATCGGCAGGTTCTGCAGCACTGACTCGCCGCTTTTGGCGCTTGCTTTGGGGCGCTTCCTGATCACTGCCATGTTGCGAAGTTGGAGTGCTGCGCCTGCTGGTCTGTGCGAGATACGCCCGTTTGGCAGCGATGGCCGCAAAGTCATCCATCTACGGATCCTGGCGGGCTATATCGTGTGTGCGTGTGGTAATGCTTGTGATTGGAATGTTGATGGCGAGAATGGGAGAACGATCCGAGCGGCTCAAGTATGGATATGACTATGAGTTTACAATTTTTTTTTCCATTTTTCACTACTTTCTACTTAGATTCCTGAAAGCACTCTCAATACACGCTTTGAGCTCCTTGTACGTTACAATAACACAGGTCTGTTCATCCCTAGACACAAGCATCACACTTTCGTCAACTCCCGCATCTAGCTTGTTGAGACAAGTCAAGACATGACCCAGGTTGACCACCGGCTTACCATACTCATCAATTTGATGGAACACATAATCTCGGAACAACTTGACAATATTTCGCTCGCCGGAATCCGACCACGCAGGATCATTTTCTTGTTCGGGACGTTCATTGATGAACCCAAATTTACACAACAGCCGCACGAGCCGCCCGTTCTCGGTTTCTTGCAGCAGATGCGATTCCAAACTATCCATGTTGGTCATTGCACCGTTCATATTGTCCATGAACTTGAGCGCATGCA
Organism: Blastobotrys parvus; assembly: GCA_030564285.1. Lineage (NCBI taxonomy): Eukaryota > Fungi > Ascomycota > Dipodascomycetes > Dipodascales > Trichomonascaceae > Blastobotrys > Blastobotrys parvus. The sequence continues at coordinate 262,839 of JAJLUP010000014.1, read as the reverse complement.
TCTCGATCAAATCTTGTACACGAGGCGTGGTCTCGGTGCTCAAGGTCGAATTCAAAAACTCAACAACCTCAGCACTGAATGAGATGTTTACAAAGTTCATACTCTTGGCAATGTCATGATGAGCCTGGGATGAATTGCAAGCCAAACACAAAATAAGCAGCCCCAGACTGTGTATGTCTTCGTTTTGCGCCTCCAGAAGCTTTTGTTCGTCTCGAGGAGTCGACTCGTCAAATTGCATCAGATCATGGATACCAACACAATTCAATCTGATCCGTCCTTGCCCAGTCTGAATCACCTTGGTTGGATCCACAACTTTGGCTGCCATCTTGTATTTGTGAAGTGCATGCAATCCACTCAATAATTGAGCAATGTAAGACCACAGCACCGGCTCAGAAAACGGACCATTGTTACTGTAAAAGCCCAGAGATCCGACTCCCCCGCCAAACTGAGCATCGTACAAAGTGGTGGCCAAAGGATGATAATCATAGACACAAATCAGCGAATTATCACCAAATGCTCGCGTAGTGAACGCCGAATGGAACTTGACAATGGCTGGATTGTCCACTTTGGCCCATTTCGTCGCCAGACTCATTGCACGCTCATTTGTGAGTTTGAATCCTTCTATTCGTCGCAGACAGTATGTATTTCCATCCGTGTTGCATACTGCTTTGTAGGTCCATGTTGGGTATCCAAAAACCCGGGCATTTGCCTCATGCTTCATGTCCAATGGCACCAACGAATGGTATACATGCACATATTCCGGCAATGTTGGCACGTGGAAATGCTGCAGCCGAGCTTCATTCTTGCGCTGCAGCTCTTCTCGTACTTTATTGGCGATGAAATAGTCCTCTGGGGCTCGGTGGTGCGGCTCCATATGTCGACGCGTTCGCTCATTAGTTGGAGCATACAAATGATATTGCAGTGGATATGTTGAATGCTGATTGAAGATCATGTCCTGACCAGCTCCATGGATGTCCATAGGAGCTGGTGGAGGCGGCGGCGGTGGTGGCGGAGGAGGAGGTGGTGGAGGAGGCTGCTGTTGTTGCTGCTGCTGTTGCAGCGATGGATCCATTGACATGGAGCCAAAATCTTGAATCATGCTTCCTTGCTGCTGCATCGGGTCGTGAACATGCGATACCGATGGGCTGATATATCCGTTGTTGCGAGGATTGAATACATTTTCCGGATTGAACACAGGGTTTTCTGGTTGAAATGCTGCAGATGTTAGTATTGCATCTAAAACGATCATACTCTTGGGAACAAATGGCGCGGCTTCCGTGTTAGGTGATGGTTTCGATGGCGAAAACGACGGTTGGAAAGCTGGCGAATCTGCATTCAACCGCTTCTTCACTACTGCAGCTTTAGCAGGCGATGGTGGAGCTCGCTGCAGCTTTTGATATGGTTAGTGTTGGCCCCTCATTATCTGTACTTACATCGTCGTGACGAAACGCGCAGCCTTTGTCGGCAAACTTGCAGTATCCATGGATCAAGATATTCCGACATAGCACTTGAGTACCACCCTGAGGAGGGTTATTCGGAACCGGAGCAGAAGTAGATGGCGAGCCGTCTGCTTTGCCTAGTAATGGGCGCGTTAGTTCATGGCGATTCATCATATACACGTACTGCTGGGAGGTCTAATCGCTATACCACTCATTGGGAACCGTTGATAGTATACAACAACAAAAAAGAGGGGTTAGTAATAGAAATACTAGCAACCCCCACGTGGTATGAACGCAGATAGAATACGCGTCTTGGTATTAAAGATGTCGGGGTTCCCGTGTTGCGGGGTGGGCTTAAAGAGCTTTCTGGGCAGACCAGTTGTCGATGTGTGATGGGTTGGATTTGTGAGCGTGTTCGATGGTGGTGCTGGTATCAGTGGGAGTAAAAGGATCGGCGCCCATCATTGCTGAGCTGAGCTAAGCTAGCTCACACCACACTGACAAATCTCTTAATACGCAAATGTCCAAGCCGGTGATTATTGTGACCGGTGCTTCCAGAGGTATGGAAAGGCAATTCTCTACAAAGCTAACTTTACATTCCAGGTATTGGCGAAGCTATTGTTCGTAGGCTGTTGGAATCAGCAGTGGTTATTGGGATATCGAGATCAGAGCAGCCTTTGAAGGCATTGGCTCATTCGAACAAGGATTTCCGGTATGCTTTTTGTTTGTTGTAATCCACTAACTGCAACTCTAGATACATTGCTGGCGACATTTCTGACGATATTGTATCCGAAAATGCCGTGAAACTGGCAATTTCAGAATTCAATCGTCTCGACGGGATCGTCTTTAATGCGGGGGTGTTGGAACCACTGACCAAGATCGCCGACAGCAAAACGGCCGATTGGAAAAAGCTATATGAGATCAACTTGTTCTCAAATGTTTCCATGCTGACTGTTGCGATTCCATCACTGCGGAAAAGCAAGGGCCGGGTGGTGTTTGTGTCTTCGGGCGCCGCATCATCGAGTTATGTATGTTTGACGATGCGACACAAACCAAAAAATTTGATAGCTAACATATTTTGCAGAGGGCATGGGGTGCTTATGGAGGTTCCAAAGCCGCAGTGAACCATCTGGCAGCAACGTTAGCGGTCGAAGAACCCGATATTTTTTCCATTGCCGTTGCCCCTGGGGTTGTTGACACAGACATGCAGGGCATTATTCGAGATGCCAAGAGTACGTCTAATGCTGAAAAGAAAAATTTGGCTAATTCGATATATAGATAAGGAATCGATGGGCGATCATCATGGCAAGTTTGTCAAGCTCAAGTCAGAGGGCGGATTGCTTCAGCCAGAGGTTCCGGGAAATCTCATTAGCAATCTTGTTCTCAAAGGGCAGGGAGAAGTTAAGGGCAAGTTTCTGAGATACAATGCCGCAGAGTTGGCTAGTTATTTGTAGTAACGAAGCGGCACAAGTGCAGCCTCGCGATTTACGTGTTTGAATTTTTGTCCCCTCCCCCTTTTCCATTTTCTTTACCTTGTAACAACACCAAAACAAAGATCATGATCTCTCGACTGGCGATGGCCACTCCTCGAGCCTTGGCAGGCTCGATTCGTCCGATGCGGATAGCGACTGCTGTTGCCCCTCAGGTTCGGTGGTATTCCGAAAAGGGTCCCGAGGAGGGGGGTTCCAACTCGCCGTTCAAACTCAACTCCAACGACGAAAAAACCAAGCGAAAGTCGTTTAAATGGCTGCTGATTTTGGGTTCATTGGCTATTGGTAGCACCATTCTAGCTCGAAATCAACAAGGCGGTGGCCGACAGCCAGAGGCTAGTCTGGAATCTGTTGTTGAAAAGAACGAAAAGATGAAAAAGAAGAAGGTGTCGGTAATCTTTGTTCTTGGCGGTCCTGGTGCTGGCAAGGGTACTCAATGTACCAACTTGGTCAAGGATTACGGATTTGTTCATTTGTCAGCTGGCGATTTGTTGCGAGAAGAACAGAACCGAGCTGGATCTCAATATGGTGAATTGATCGCTGATTACATCAAATCTGGACGAATTGTACCACAAGAAGTCACCATTGGTCTTCTAGACCGTGCTATTAAAGAGGCTGCGTCCGAGGGAAAGACACGCATTTTGGTGGATGGATTCCCACGAAAGATGGACCAAGCTATCACCTTTGAGGAACAAGTCGCGGTGAGTGATTTCACCCTGTTCTTTGAGTGTCCTGAAAAGATCATGCTGGATCGACTTCTGAACCGGGGTAAGACCAGTGGAAGAGCCGATGATAACGTGGAAAGTATCACAAAGCGATTCCGAACTTTTGTTGAAACATCCATGCCAGTTGTGGAATACTTTGAGAAACAGGACAAGGTGGTCAAGCTTTATTGCGACAAGAAGCCTGAAGAGGTGTATGCTACTGTTCAACAAGCCCTTCGAGAACGAAACGTTATTCAATAAAAACATCTTGTACATATATATATTAAACGCAGCAAAACAAAAAATAATCAATTAATACAATACAGCGTCGGTGCTATCAGATGCAGCATGGCCCTTGGCTTCCGGATCGCGGTCGTCCATCTCGAGATTGGCACCACCGGCTATGGGCTGGTCCCAGATGATAACATATCCTGGATGGATGATGCTGAAAGTAAGGCATACGAAGAACATGAGCATGGCATCAAAGCAATACATGAATACTTCGTGTCTCATGGTGAACCCGCTATAACCCTGGGCATATTCAACAATACGGAACACAGATCGAATCAAAATCAGCACCGACGCAATATACAAGCATTTCAATAATGTTCGCCATTGGTGCTTACCAGGTGTTCTTGGGTTGTAGTTGAGTTTTCGAAGTCGACGATCTGCGATACCAGATGTGAGTACAAACCCTCCGAAAAACACCAGTTGAACAACCAACCCACCGATCACAACATATGAGCCAAGCGATCGAGTAGAAGCACTACTTTGCAACCCACCACCAGCACCTTGCATCAAGAACGAAACAACATCGCCGGTCACGAAAAACCCAGTCATCCATCGAATTCGCACCAATGACGCATGCTCGGCATTAATATACACCAGCAGTCGGCCCAGGGTCATGTAAATGGACGCCGCAAACATGGCCGGAGGGAGTAGGATAAACAACGTCTGAATAGCATAAAGACCAACTTCCCCAGGATTCTTTCCAGAAGGAATTCGAGCAATATATCCAATCACCTCGAAGGCAATCCCCAGCATGAATGGCCACCAGTACCAACACTTTCTCTTCACCATGATCCAAACATGGTGTGCCAATAGGATCGCAAACAGGACTATGAACACAACACAGGCTGCTACCGACGGGGTGAAGCCATAAATATTTGTAGATTTACTACCCATGGCGACGATGATGAAGTTAGTTGAACAAAAACAGAATGCACAGAACCAAATAAATAAACCGAAGCGTCTCAGCGCTTTTTTTTTTATATCTTGAGCTGGCGCTGCGCCCCTACGAAACTGATCGGCCGTTGAGTCAAACACTAATACGAGGTCTCGGGCCGGATCATATCACATCAACCGATCCGCAACCCGCAGAAAGCATAAAAATACGAATAATGCGACCCGACATTTTCGTATATTGTAATCTTATCATGGCATGGGTAGTCATTGTCTCAGTCGCCCTCGCTGTATTATTGTGCTCATTCCGTGCCTGAACCCCGTTGGGTATGGGATCAACATTTTCCTCACCCGTCGTCAATCGACCGTTGAATTTTAGCTACGTCGATAGTCGTGCGTGAGTCAACCCAGTCAACAACACATGCGTGCCATTCCATTCCACCCCCTTCACCGGGACCCCACACCCGGCACCCCGTCCATCTATCGCCAATAGTTGAGTAGATGAACAGAACCGGTCAGCTATTTTTGGCATTGTCAAAAATGAGCCTGGTACCCCTGGAAGGGGCTGTAACTAGGGACGGCTGGCATTGACTCACATCCACGAGGCTGTAGCTGTGCTGCGGCCATGTTTATAGATGTCCTGTGTAAAGGGAATTCGCTGATTTTGGCTGAAAAAAAGAACCCTTCATAGTGTAATGGTTTCAAATGTCGACAATTGATGTATTGTCAAATCGTGTTTTCCAGTATCGTCAACTGATGTAGTGTCAGTAGTTAGCAATATCGAAAAAATTAAGCTTTGGAAGCAGCTTCACGAAGTCAATATAAGCTTAAATTAGCTATCCTGACGTTTAAAAGGGAGCTCCAATTGAGCAAAATGAAACCAGTCCATCCCGCACATTCATACTACGCAAACAAATGGGCAAGGGCAAGCAAAAGGTCAAGAACCAAGTGTTTTCGGTATCATACGACGATGAGACCACTACACGAGACTCATTGACTCAAGCCCCCTCGAATAGAGACACTGTGAATACCGACCGAACCAGCTTTTTCGCCCTGCCGCAGCCTCCGCAATCGGCAGCGGTGCACGAAGGTCGCGCCGCACTGAGCGGCGCCGACGAGAATCGGACCAATTCGATACTGCAAATTTACGGTGTACCAATGTATGCTGATACGTTAGATAGGGCATTAGACGATGCAAGTACTGTTCGCGACAGCACCGATTATGGTGGTACTCTGACGACCAAGGAGAGTGGGTTGGAAGATGTGTCGCTCAAGGGCTCTAAGGTGGACGACGACACGGTGATTGAAGTTACATGGGATGGCCGCGACGATCGCGAAGATACTCGACAGATGTCTGGCATCCGCAAATGGCTGATAGTTTTGTTGTTGTTCATCACAGTGTTCCAAATTGCCTTGTCGAGTTCGGTTTGGAGCCAGTCGGTTGAAAAGATCATGGATGAATTTAAACTTGATGAGGATGTAGCAACCTTGGGGCTGACTCTGTACATGCTTGGTATTGCGGTGGGGCCGCTGTTTACTCCGCTTTCGGAGTTTATTGGACGTTATCCGGTTTATTTCCTATCTCTGGTGATTTATATCGGGTTACAGTTGCCGACTGTGTTGGGGTCCAACATCCAAACTCTTCTTATCGGGCGGTTTTTCACCGGGTTTGGCGGTGGCATTATCATTACCAATGCGTTCGGCACTGTGGGCGACTTGTTCCTGCAAGAATCCATGGGTGGGCCCATGGTTCTCATTTCAATGGCCCCGGTGATTGGCCCAGTGATCGCACCTGTCATTTCCTCGTTTGTCAGTGAGCAGTTGAGCTTTGAATGGGTGTTCCGGATCTTGATAATCTGGTCTGGCACAGTCGGCTTTTTAATTATGGTATTTGTTCCAGAAACGTATAGTCCGGTGCTGCTGTGCAAAAAGGCACGGCGGATCAGACGCATCAGCAAGAACAGCAATTTCCAGGCACCTCTTCAACACGAGCGCCGCAACGCGATCAAGGTGTTCTTGTTGAGCATGATCCGGCCGTTCCAAATGCTATTTGGCGACGTTGTGGTATTCTACCTCTGCATCTACTCTGGGCTGCTGATGGGCATTTTATATTCTTTTTTCACTGCATTTCCAGTGGTGTTCGAGGGCGTGTACAGGTGGCAGCCGCAGATGCAAGGGGTAAGTTTCCTAGGGATTGCGGCGGGGATGGTCGTCGGCGCATGCACGCAACCATTTTGGACACACTGCTACCGCAAACTGACGGCCCATTCCAATGGCCAGGACGAAGCTGAGTTCTGGCTTCCTGAACTCATCGTTGGTGGACTGCTGGTAAGCGGCGGGCTGTTTATGTTTGGCTGGACAAACGTTGAAAGAATTCACCCAGTGGTGCCAATTGTCGGTACTGGCGTGTTCGGACTCGGTGCCTTATTGAGCTTCACGAGCATTTTTGCCTATATCGTGGATGGATATCGTAGATTCGCCGTCAGTGGGATCGCCGCATGTATGCTAGTGGGAGGCATATTCGCCGCGGTGTTCCCGCTGTTTGCAGGAGAATTGATGTACCGTAACATCGGTGTGCATTGGGGCCCCACTGTCTTTGGAATTGCTACCGCAGTGTGTATTCCTGTTCCTGTGGCCTTGTTTGTATATGGCACATATCTGAGAGACCGATCAAAGTTTTCTTGCAATGTTACAACTTCTCACTAGTTACCTATATAATAATGCAGACCAATGTCTATGGATCAGCCCTCGTAATAGCAGCGTTGGAAGATAGGCTCTGCTTCGTGTTTCTCATCTTGATATCGCCTCTCCTTGAACGAGAGCCGTGGTTGTATTGGATGATGCTTCTTGGATACCGCTCGCCACAAGTTTACCATAAGAACAGCCAACTTGCATCGGGGAGTCTCGCGGATTGGCTGCGGACATTCTTGGAACCGCACATTCAACCCGGTCCAATTGTCTTCTCCATAGACTGAGCTTGACCGAATATCGTAGCCAAACTCATCACTCAAAAGGATACCATGGATTAATGGTGCCTCATTTCCTTCCGCCTCAGTGTACGGGCTATCCAGCACTGATTCTTCGGCGTATCTGGTGGTGGTCACCTTGACATTGATATTGGCAGTTACATCTTGATATTGCTGCATATTGGCACTTGGCATAGCGTGTTCAATAAAACTATTGTAATTGTTCATTTCTTCTGTGTGGTGTAAGAAAGAAGATAAGACCGAGTTCCGATCAGGATATTTATGAGACTCCCGCCGCATGTGGCTCTATGGCAGCGATCATCCCAGATCCAGGAACCACGCGCCGCCAAGAACGGAAAGAACATCGTAAGACTCGTTAATATGAATTATATATATGTATATATATACAAAAATCACTACCATAAAGAAATTTTTGCAGTTCACTGCACCGTGAAAAAAGTGCAAGCCGCAAGCCGCATCAAGCATCGGCAGGCTTCCAGCTGCACATTTGCTCCAGATGAGACATGAGCTTTTCCTGAGTCGGTGGTTTAGGCAACACGCTATCAAACACTTTTTTCTCCTTTCCACCTTCGCCATCAGCATCAGCGACAAAGTTGGTCACCGCCACTATTGGCGTGTCGGTGTTTGGGTTGATTGTGTTATGGATCAGCTTTGCAATATCGGCCCCATTGCTCTTGCCAAGTTTGTACTCTAGAAAGATGATATCAAACTTGACATCGCCGGTGGCACGCCGCAGCGCCTCGGGCCCACTCGCCACACTCACCACGCGATTGCCGAGCCGCACAAGCATCTTTTCCGTCGAATATCGCCACACGGGGTTCATATCGCACACCAAAATATCCAGCGTGCGGTAAAATGGATCAATGTTGCTCGGAAGCCGTTTACTGGCCTGCCGCCGTTTGTGTACTCGCACCAGCGCACTAGCGCGGTTGTCCTCGGCATCGGAATTGCAAGGACTCATCTCGAACACTTGTACATTGTTGCCACTGCCGACACGGCTTGCACGCCGGAATTCAGCATGCAACTCAGGACTGCTCGTCATGTTCGAGAGTCGTCTAAGCGACGCACTTTTGCGCCGATGATAGCCCGACGAAGAGTCGGGCGAACCTATAGACCGGCCACTTGAGGACGTCTGCCGCGTGATGGGGATTGCTCGAGGCACTGGCATTGCTGCCTGCGATGACGATGATGACGGGTCGTCTTCCGACGTTGTAGTCGACGACGATGGCAGTCGATTGCGATGTGCTGAGAGAACGGGGCTATGCATCAACGAGCCGGAAGTGAGCCGTGGGGATGTTTGACCGGAATTGGAATGCAGCGACGGGGTTGGCGATATGCCTCGGGGTTTCACATTGGTACTGATGGACAATCCCCGTGATCGCTGGTGATGCTGTTCGGTACCAGCACTAACGCTAGACCGGTGCTCCATGTTTTCATTTCGCAATTTGGTGATCAGCTCCTTGTTTGCCCGTTCCAGAACAGGTAGGTTCTTGAATGAAAACGACCCAAAGTCGTCTTGCTGAACGGGCTCACTCAAGCGGCGGGCGCGGCTGCTGCCCTCCCTGACGTGCGGCGGGATATGGAGCGGCATGCCTCGAACTTGGCCGGTACTGGCATTGGTGGCGCTGTTTTTCTTCCACCCTGGCGACCCTGCAGGTGTCTCGCTACTGTCACTTTGGTATTCATGTGGCTCCTCGGCCATCTCCTCAGGGAACTCTTGCATGACGGCGCCACGGGAATCAAAGTAGTCGGTAGACTCTGGGTTGTCGACATCCGGTATAAACGACGCCTTTTCACGCCACAACTCGTCCCAGTTGTTGATTCCGGTGAAAAACGGATCCGATTTGATCTCTTCAACGCCATTGGCGCCAAGTCTTTGGTCTGCATCCACACAAAGTAGCTTTTCAATCAATTCGACGGCCTGCTTGGAAACCTCCAGCTCCTTAGGCCATTGTATCTGATGGGCTAGAATGTTGTTGAACACCTTTTCAGGAGTCGAGTCATGAAATGGCGGATACCCAAACAAAAACTCGAACAGTATACATCCAAGTGACCACCAATCACTGCATTCGTCTTGACCAACCCCGTTGACTGTTTCAGGAGCTAAATAGTCCGGCGTACCAACAAATTTGCGTGTTTGGTCCTCCGGATCAAACAGCACCATTGGAGGCGTCGGCATTGTTACACTGGTAGATGAAGAAGGCGAATTGTTGTCACTTACTGCTGCACTTCCCGAACTCTTGGCATCCATGCCTGCAGCAGTGGTTGCTCCAAACGCTCCACTGCCTTGCGTCTGAGTACCACCACCAGACTTGTTCAAATTGAAATAGCCTGGCACGAGACTAATCGAGGGATCATGAAGCATGCCATTGCTAGCTCTGGTAAGACTGCTTGTTACAGTCTCGATTCCGTCGCTAATTGTGGTGGTACTGCTACTATGACTGGCACCAGTAGGTGAGCTGCGTAGCTTGGTGTGCCGCATGAGCCCCATCCGGGACAGCCCAAAATCGGTTAGCTTCAAATGCCCCTGCGCATCAATTAACAAATTGTCCGGTTTCAAATCTCGATGCACAATTCCTTTTTGATGCAGATTGCCAACCCCCACAACTACTTCGGCAATATACTTCTGTGCCCAGCTCTCACTAAGCCCACCCAACGCCTTGATCAACGCCGCACAATCACCACCATTCAAATACTCCATCACCAAAAACAAATAGTCCCTACTTTGAAAGGTGTAAAAGAGCTTGGCAACAAATGGCGAATCGGCCTGAGACATGAGAATTGCTCGTTCGGCTTTCACGTTCATAACTTGGTTCTTGACTACCATATCCGACTTCTTCAACACTTTGATCGCGAAGTATTCTCCCGTCAGCTTCTTCCGACTGAGATAGACACTTCCAAATGCACCCTTACTGATGGGGCAGATGATTTCATAGTCGCGAATGCTTGGCTGTGGCGGCTTCGTGCCGGGAACTGTAGACGTTAATAACGGTGACACAGGTGCTCGTGAAAAATCAGATGCAGCCGACGACTGCCTTCGATGATGTCGCTCAGAATCGTATGGAATTAACAACGGCGACCCAAACGGAGTCATTGGAGAATGCATTCGAGCACTGCTGAGTGGGGACCCGGCATTTCGTGGAGATGATGCTGACGGCGGTGGATTATAAAACCCACTGGTGCTTCTTCGTTGGCGCAGCTTAGGCGGAACGTTAAGCTCAAACTCTTGATCTTCGTTGCCCCCAGAATCACTATCAATCGTCTTGAATCGAGCCATGCCACTCAGCAGACTTCTCGGAGTCACCGATCGCGGCTTGATCTCTGACATTGATGACGACGATGACGAATCATCAGGGTTGTTGGTGGTGGAGGTATTGAGCTTTTTCAGCGCACTGAAGGCCTCTGTGGAAGGCGATGTTGAAATAGGCGGTAATTGCTTCGGACTCTGATCTTCGGGTATTGACGTCGACACTGGCAGCGCATCACCCCTGAGATATGCATCCGAAAACATGGAAGTATCTCTTTGATGGCTCTTGGTAAACTTGGGAACCACATCGTCATCCTCTTCTTCCTCCTCCTCTACATCTTCGTCATCACCAACAGTCTCATCAAAATACTCTTCTCGTTGTTGGATAATTTTCTCCACAGCATCTTCGATAACTTGCTGTACTGAAGTCTCCGTTTCTTTGCGTATGCGTTCGGAATATACAATTGTATTGCCAAGCCGTAATGCAGCGTCCACCTTGCGTCCAGCAAACGTTTCTGTATCATTGCACAATGCAGCTAGCCCCGGATCATCGACTTGACTAGGGGACCAACCTTGCACCTGATGTATTCGTGTTTCACTCTGTGGAGAATGTATCTGCATGTCGTCAGAATTCGGATGTACCTCTGGAACATTTATCTGCAGGGCCATGTCGCATAATTCCAACAACAGCTCCAACAATCGTGCCGGGTTCTTTTTACTTGGCTTTTGAAGCGATCGTTTGATGGCAGACTGTTGAAGACTCTGTAATCTTGCCGGCGATCGTGGTGGTGACCCAATCGCTTCAGGAATCGGTACTGGTAATGCAAACCCTCGGTACTCGACCGTAGGCGTTTGTGGGGAGGACGAATACGTCGACCCACTAGATGAAAACGACCCTGGCGGTGAAGCTGGAGGTTCATGATTAATATTAGGAATAGTGCTGTCCATTGCATTCAATAATGCCGCCACAGTACTGCGTTGTTCCATCAAGCTTTCATGGGCTGTCTGAAGTTCGCTTTCACATAAATGCTCCAATATGCACACATTGCTATGCCGTTCGAACCACCATGTTGGTACATGCCGTTCACATATTCGACAGAGTTCAGTAGGCGGGGACGGTATTGTGTCCATTTCAGTGGCCATTGAATTGGACAATGATTCTAAATAAGTCACCAACACGTCCGCACCGAACCCCAGAGAATGAATCAGATCCTCCGGTAGATCAACTTGAAGAGATGTCGGTGCAATGAACGGTCTTACAACCCACATTGTCTGTAGTTGTTAGTTCGAGAATCCAAAAATAAAAGAAAAACATACATGACTCGCTTTGCCAGTAGCACGATCCCTAATCAACAATCCTTGTCCTTCGAGCTCGAAAAAATCGCTATCACCACCCAAAGACAAACTTGATCCAATACTATCGTTATCTGAATCAGTATCACCATCATTATTATCATCCATCAAGTTACGAGTTGGTAATGAACTAGACAAAAAGCCCTCGCTCATTTGTCGCCGGTGGTATTGTTGTTCCTCCGCACTTTCAACAACCGGTGATATACTGTCCTGTAATCGCCCAGTCTTGACTGCGAACCGCACTCGATAACTCATATCTTCCTTCTCCATGACCTGAGTGGCTCGATCGAAAACCTGCCTATCACCCAGATTCCCCAGAATAATGCGTGATATCGGCTTTTTATGCAGTTTTTTGGTACTTGTTCTGTTTCATCGGTCAGCGGCTTGATCAATAAGAATATGCTTACCCCACGATGTCTTCCCAGCATTTGCTAACAAACTGGATTCTGCCGCTGAGACTCAGCTCCATAACGATGTTATCGTTTTGGCTGGTGGCAGTTCGTAAATCATCGTTTTCGCGTTGCAGAGTCAGCTTTTGCTGCTCATTCTCGTGTTCGTCTTCGTCCAAGTCCATCGTATTGTTTTTTGAGTATTATGGCGTTATAGTAATACTTTCCTGTCAGCACCCGCGGCTGGAAGAATGGTGATGGTCTTGCCTGATGATCTAGGCTGACCACTCAAGGGATTTGGGATATCTGTCTGGTTGCAGACGGGTACTTGTTGTGGCGGATGGATTTGAGTTGTCGGTGATGATCGAGTGGTGCGTTTGAGTGCGGTGATGATGGACGGGGCGAGAGCAGCGACCTTGTTCACCAGATACCATTTCCGAGGGGGAGGGGGAACAGAACACTCACACAGTGGGAATTATTTCTTTTCTCTATTTTCTACATGATTACCGGTTGGCAATTTTAAAAAATTTTTTATAGCAGTTTAATATGGAAAATAATTGGTTGGGCCGGCCTGCTGCAAGGGTTTGAAGTCAGTGCCTCTCTAGAGGTACCAACTAGAGAGAGCCACTTCACGGCCAAAGCGGAGTTAAGATGGCAGAGACTCCAGGGGATTGGCATGTTGATTACCTAAACCGGATTCATTTGGGTTAGAAAAAAAGTCAAGATCACTGATGCTAGATTGTTCAAGGGTGAGGAGGGGGATGGTGGTGTCTGACATTGAAGTGGGAAGGGTCCCGTGGTGTACCAGTGGAACCGAGGAGGAGGAGGGGGAGGGATTTGAACCACTGAACAAGGGGAAACCCCTTTTATGCCCTTTTCGGACTGCAAATCGAACTCAGTTCGATGTTCACACGGCCTGACCGGCTATATACAGAGCATGTACAATCACGTTGTCGGTATTTTTACTGGGTCTAGTGGTGATAAGTGGTCACCTGGTGCCGCCACATAAACCTTCCGTCACTGTATGCCGTCCGAAGCTGTTGGGCGTTGAGCTTGTAGACAGTTCTTGTCTAGGTGGGCTCTGGGAGTTATCAGCACGGAGCGGCCATGATTATCAACAATGCTGACATGCTTGGTGCGGTTCAGTGCGATGCAGAGGGTGCGGTGCTGTGGGGTTCCAAATGGGTCCTCCGCTCACCCCAACTACATCCTAAGCCCGCTGTGAAATAAGCTCCACCCCATGTCTCTCTTCGCTGGATGCGGCTCACACCGCAACAAGCCCACTTGCGGCGGGAGCATCGACACAGAATCTCTTTCAATCGTAGATCCAACTAGTGTAGAATACAACAAAATACAGCACCATAAGAAAGGAAAGATCCATAATACGGGTCGGCTACAACACTAGTGAATGGTATCATTGCTATAAACCAACCCCGCATAAAATCGAACCTGCGCGTTACGGCCTCCCGCAACAGCAGCTTAGGTTGCCGGCGTCAAGTTGGACGATCGTTTCAACGCTTATTGACAATAAACTCTAGCTATTCATGTGGTAATATTTTTGGTGCATATCGTAGATCATCCGTACCTGCAGATATCTCAATCGCAATCATCTAAGCAGTTCGGATTCGCATTGCTCTACGTGTGCTCCAACACGATGATCCGCCAAGCTAAACACACTGTCGAAGGTTAGTACAATATAGCAAGCGGAGATTTGCTTCCGGCTTCAGCTTGCGAGTGGGGTTCTGTGCAGATCGACAGTGAGAAGACGCGACACCGCAGAGCAATCGGCCAACTACGTACCACCGTTGCCAGCTCTGTCTTTCTGAGTTCAAAACCATGTGTGAAACAAAATACGCCTTGCAATAATTAATCTCAACGACTGGGAAATGAAATTGTCCATAGACTTGACGGCGCAGCCGCACGGGGCGAAACAAAACAAATATATAGATTCCATTAAAAAACGCCAATTACTCTATATACCTACATGAGCAGATATTTAACCAGTTCGTTCAATGAGATGCAGCCCGCTCTGAGTTTCGACAACATGGCTGAGCTCGCCGACCTTTAGACTGAACGCCGCATCTTCAAACTCCTTCTGCATATCTCCATGGGTGAAATAGCTCAAATCGCCGCTCCGTCTGGCACTGGTGCAGTCGCTTTCTGAAACGGCCAGTTCGGCCAAGCTTGTTTGGCCAGATCTGATCCGTGCTTCGTGTGCCAAGATAATCGACATGGCTTCGTCCTTGGTTCGGGTGATTTCCGCCTCCTTCCACGACGACGGTCGTCGGGAGTCCTTATGCTTGATCAGCAAGTGGCTGGCTCGGCACTTGCCTGCGATATCTTCTGCTTTTGGCTGTGGTCCGGCTGATGATTGTGAATAGTGCTTGGCGATATATGTCTTGAGCTTTTCAGTGTCGGATCCGGCTGGAGGTTCCCACGATGATGATTGGGTCTCTGGGTTAAAGTAGTATGGAAGATTGCGGGTACGGGAGTGCTTGACTTCCCATGGCTTGACCAATCCAGTTTCGTCGCTCTGTGTATTGTTAGTGATTTCTTGAAGCGCTTCCAAACGTACCATGTTAGTGTGGCAATATCAACCAAAGAATAAGTGTGTGTTGTTGTGGAGCAAGAATTCCCAAACGTCATAGGAGCTTTGGAGGGAAAAAAAAAGCCTGTTGCGCGTGGCCGCCCTCACCCCCTTCAGTAGGCTAACTGACGGGGCCTACCTACGCATGAATCACACGCACGCACGCACCATTCTGCAGCACCCGGTCTCGCGATTGACTGAGACTTCGCATCAATCAGCGGCCCTAAGGACAAACTTTATTAATCATATTTTATCTTACAAAACAGATATATCTACATCGGCCGGATGACGACGAGCTCTAAGAGAGACTCGGCTGGGCGCAACAGCGTCAAGGTTGCCATTCGCCTTCGCCCCTTGAGTAACAACGGTATGAATGAAGTGGTGCATCAGGAAGGCTAATCTGGATCCAGAACGCAAAAGAGGCGACTCACGAGTGGTGGATGTGGTGGACGACCAGATTGTACTAGAGCCGGAAAATAGTACATTAGATACCCCTACAAGACGACCCAAAAAGGCGTTCAGATTCGATAATTGCTACTGGAGCTTCGATGGCGAGGAGTCCGGAGTAGGTTCGACCGGTGCTTCATTTGCCTCACAGCAGCGTGTGTTTGACGAATTGGGCATGCCATTGATAGATCATGCTTTCAATGGGTTCAATAACTGTATTTTTGCATATGGCCAGACGGGATCTGGTAAGAGTTACACCATGATGGGCTCCAAGAACGAAGAAGGACTGATACCGCGGATTGGGAAAGAGATCTTTGTACGCATAGCCAAAGAACAAGAATCCAGTTCCAGTTCCAAGTATTCAGTGGAAGTTTCGTACCTGGAGATCTATAACGAAAAGGTTAAGGATCTGCTGAACCCGGGGAGCAAAGCTCTCCGGGTTCGTGAACATCCGTCATTAGGGCCATATGTTGAGGATCTATCAAAGCTTGCAGTGGAATCGTATACTGAAATTCGATCACTAATTGCTGAAGGGAACAAAACAAGAACTGTTGCTGCGACCGATATGAATCAGACCTCGTCCCGGTCGCATGCCGTCTTTACCATCACGCTGACCCAAACCACACACGACCAAGAGACTGGGCTCAGTAGTGAGAAAATGTCACGTGTGTCTCTGGTTGATCTGGCAGGTTCTGAGCGGTCCAGCACGAGCGGTACCAGCGGCATTCGACTGAAAGAAGGGTCCGAGATCAATCGGTCTTTGGCTACGTTGGGGCGGGTTATCTCAGCTCTGGCAGAGATCACCAAGAAGAAGCAAGTTGTACCATATAGAGATTCGACGTTGACATGGCTGTTGAAAGATTCGCTTGGTGGGAACAGCATGACCACGATGATTGCGGCGGTTTCACCGTCGCCGCACAACTGGGAGCAGACACTGTCGACATTGAGATTTGCCGACTCTGCCAAGAAGATCCAGAACAGAGCTGTTGTAAACGAAGATCCGAATGCGCGGTTGATTCGGGAACTCAAACAGGAGCTCGCTATGTTGAAGCAGAACTTGGAATCTGGCGATACTCAAGAACTGAGAGACCAGCTGCAAACGTCTGAAAAGCTTCTGGCTGATGCCAATCAGACATGGGAGCAGCGGCTCAAGCGAACACAAGAGATTCAGCGACAGCGCGAGAAGAGTTTAGAAGAGCTTGGTGTCAGTTTGGACAGTGGCATGATTGGGCTCAGCACGCCCAAAAAAGTACCCCATTTGGTAAATCTGAGTGATGATCCACTGCTTGCCGAATGCCTGGTTTATAACATCAAAGCTGGCGAAACAGCAGTCACCAACACCGAGGGAGAAATTCCTGGAGGAATTCGACTCCATGGTGATCGTATTCTGTCGCCGCATTGTATATTCAAGAACGACTCTGAGGTGACGATATGTCCGCAGCCGGGGGCCAGTGTCATTGTCAACGGCAGCCGCATTGCAGAACCTACGGTTCTGCACTCCGGATACCGTATCATCCTTGCCGGCACATATGTGTTCCGATTCAACCATCCTCGCGAGGCATTGCAGCATCGACGACGCGCCAGTAGCTATTCTCGGCTGGATCTTGGCTCGCCTCGACCTAGGTCTGCTGAAGCGGATTGGGAATACGCACTGCATGAGGCGGCTGACAAGCTGAACCCGAATCAATTGTCCAACATTGGCGACGACGAGTTCGATCGCCTGTTCGATGAAATGGAGCGGCTCAAGCTTATGAGACAAGCGGCGCGGGCCGAGACGCCTCCATCGGGCATGATTGGGTCGCCGCTAGCGCTTTCACCGAGAGCTAACGGCCATACCAGGGCTAACCGGTCGTTGTCAATGTCAATAAATGACGAGCCCATGGAAATAAGAGGCGAAGAATATCTCAAGGAGCGTGAGGCTCTTGTGCGGCGCGTCGCTGAGAAGTGGCGCCGCAGTCACTTGGTCAAAGATGTTGACCAAGTTTTGGCTTGGAGCAATGTGATTGTCGAAGCTCAGTGTGCGGCAGAAACGCTTGGTTCTCAGGTGAATTTGCAGCTTATGGTTCTGGATGGATGTGGATACAGGCCGTTCTGTGGAGATTTAATGCTGGACGAAGTAGAGGAATCTGATGCTTGTGTTCCAGGTGGGCTCTGTGCTCGCGTGGTGGATTTTGACAACCTGGTGATCCGCATATGGCCTTTGAGCAAGCTTGACCAGCGTCTTGGTCAAGCCCGCAATCTGTTGCAAATGCAAAAAAACGAAAGCGTCTCGAAACATGTTTCGTTGGCTGATCCGTTCAGCGACCCCCCGTTGGAATTTACGTTTATTGGGTATGCTGTGGTGGACAAGCAATATTTGCTATCGACCGGAATGACCTCCGTTGATATTATCTCTCCGTTTACACACTCTGTCACCGGAATTGCCGAGTTTATTCTCAATGATGGCGGCGTTTGTATTAATTTGCATGGAATAGCCGCGGATGAAATGACCAGCGTGCACATTGTATTGGAAAAAACGGCTGCTGCGGCTGATAATGCGCTGTTTGACAAGCTTCCCGAACAGGACACCGTGCGGGTGGATCTTTACGCCGTGGTTTGCCGACCGTATCTGGACAAGCTGATGAGCTGGGATGGGATGCAAGATCCTGGAATTGACAAGGCTGAGCTATCCTGTACCGGTGGTGATGTGTTTGTACAAACTTCATGTTTGGAGCTTGACGAGAATGGCCGATATATGTATACTGAAGTGTTGAAGAACGACGAATGCATCCTGCTTCACCAAGGGCTTCAGCGACGGTTATCATTTGCATTATGGAGCCCCGCTGATATATTAGAGTCGGTTAAAAGCGTCAGCATCAGTGATGTGCGCCTTATCGATGGCCAAGGTATCATTCACGAGGCTGAAAGTGCCACTGTGGAGCTCGCACAAGTCTCCAAACAGGCGAAGTCGCATGTTTCCGCATTCCACAAACTACAGGTGCAGTACCAGTGGGACTCGAGTGCTCATCACAGTATATTCATGGACCGTACCACCAAATCCAATTACATGGTATTGGTTCATTGCGATATTGTACTGTGTACTCCGGATTGTGCCACTTTGTCGTTTGATTTCCAGATCGCCATTAAGCCGCGCGTATCGCAGGTATCGCGATGGGAAATCTATCTCGGTGGAGTCACTATTGTACAATACCTGACGCATTACTTCACTCTACAGCGGCGACCTGTAGTACCGGTTAATTTTCAAGACTTTTCACGCATCGCCCCTGGAATGGACGATCTGGTGCGTCCCCGAGGAGTGTCACTATTACGAGAATTTCACCAAGGCCAAGACCGCATTGAGCGGCATCTCGAA
Organism: Blastobotrys parvus; assembly: GCA_030564285.1. Taxonomy (NCBI): domain Eukaryota; kingdom Fungi; phylum Ascomycota; class Dipodascomycetes; order Dipodascales; family Trichomonascaceae; genus Blastobotrys; species Blastobotrys parvus. The sequence goes on along the minus strand of JAJLUP010000014.1, from coordinate 243,662 downwards.
CTGCAACGAAACCGGATGCGGTACAAGGACGTATCTTTGTTCAATTCGAAAACAGCAATGAATGCTGGTGATTACGAACAGGTAGACGAAATAGTCCGGTTGTGGAAGATGCGGCGACGATCGGTAGATATACGACTTGCGCAATGGGACTATCGCGAACTTTTAATACGCAGCCAACACCACCATCAACCGATGCAGGGACCCGGTTTGCGGCGGGTGGTGATTGTGGATGCCATGCAGCAGTTGCCCAAACAAGACGATGAGGTGCAATTGAGTACCACTGGAGCGGTTGTGCATGTACCCGGTAGTGACGCAGACAAGCTTCGCCGCAGTGTGGAGGTGTGGAGAGGCGGGTACTTATTCATCGGCAGCGGCCCGATTGAGTTATGGAGTGTAAATCTTGCCAATTGGACTGTTTCTGAGCATGCCGGAAGTATGATGAAACTGTATTACAAGGACCCCTTGAATTCGCAGCCGCTGCACCCCTCAATCGTTATCGATTTCGGGTCGAATCAGGAGCGCGATCGAGTGCTGCGGCAACTGAGGTGAGTTCAAACATTATGCACTCGATCGATCGACCGTTTCCACTATGACCAATTGATCAACAACTTGCTATATAAAACGTCTTTTTACATGATTGCTTGTTTGGAACCCTCTAGGGGGTGGTACCTTTTTTTGTGTTTGTTCGATCGAAGCTCAGCTTAGCTCTAAATGGCGGGCAATACGTCTCCGAGTCCTTTGTTATCTAATCTGCAACGGCTGTGTTTCAGGTTGCATTCCTTTTATTTATCTTTTGTACTAATATTTATAGACCCTTTATTTTGTGAATCGTTTTACAATGTCAATTAATTGTAATAATAAAGTCCAGCTCAATGGCTAATGGCTGCACGATGCCATGGGTAATGCATGCAGTGGAGGTTCGAACACTGCCGAGGCGGGCATGGCTGATGGGAGCCGTTGAAGTTCGTGCCGATCAACGTCGACGTCAAACCCAGTTTAGGGGATCGACACGACGCCGCCCTGTTTGTGTACAACTACACGGGCGATCGTGAATACCGTTGTGCCAAGTTTCATGGTGTCCTCCCCACCTGAATTAACCTCGTACCGTTGTTGCGGGTGCTGTATAAAGATTTTGCTTTTGTTGTCGTTCTGATGATGTACGGTACGTTTCATGTTTTACGAGCTCATCTTCTGTTCCACCAACGGCCACTAATGCATGGACTAACGAACCAGGGAACAGCCAAAAAAGTAATACCCGTCAGTTATAAAAGACAGATGAAATGTCGTTTTGAATGCTTTCCCCACAGAGCAGAATAACAGAAAATGGTGACCTACTTTGATCGAGAAACAATGTCGCATTTGGCCCGGGTGCATCGAGCATTCACAGCTTTTATAAAGCTCGGCCCGGTTATGAACAAGCACGACCTGCACCATGCGTATGGGCTTTTTCTACAGAGCTCGTTCGGGGACTATCTAACCCACGAGACTACATTATGTGTGCGGACCAAATGCTTAGGGCTCAAGCTGCTGTCGCCCGAGCCGTTTTTTGGCGATTGGTTGGAGCTGGAAGGTATGGATCCAGATGTGGCGTGCGAGAAGTTCAATGAGTACATGGGGCTGAAGGCCATGGAACATAAAAAAGCGGTGCCTTCAAGGCGGTGATTATTATCACCGAGATCCTTGCCTTGTATGTAAAAGTATTTATTTTCGTCGGTTGGTTTATCTTGTAATATAGTGAATATATGCAACGTTGCATGGGATTGATCATAATATAATATACACGGATGCATGGATTCATTCCATGCATCCGTGGCGTAGGGGTGAACGATCGGACTGTGTCCAGGCGCATCTACAATTGTCGCCGACGCGTCTGCTCAACACCACCACCACCACCTTCATCATGACCCGGCACGCCAACCGCGTCACGATCATTGTCCCGGACACTTCGGCCAAAAAGACAGTATTGCGGTTGCCACATCCAAACTCATCGACGCCATCGGCTTTCTTGATGGCGGACAACAAGCTGTGGGAGCTGACGGCGATTCAAGGATCGGACAAACACCACCATGACAAGGCGCGTTCGTTGGTGTTTTCTGCAGACTGGGTTGAGTCTGATGCCTCGATTCTGGTCTGCACGCCGGTAAACATTGTATATTTTGTGCTGCCGGTGTTGTACAAGTGTAAAGACCGGTTCGTCAGTGTGGACGACTTGCATGACCAAATGGAGACCGATGCCGAGCAATGCCAAGTTCTTCCATACAGTCTAATAACCGAGGCCACAATGCTTAAATGTTGTGACAGTCTCGATGAACATGGCGTGAAAATGTATCGGCTGAATTCCGAAAAGCTGGTGGCATATCTCAACAAAGTGTGTCAACGGGTGGTCGACAAAGCCCCCGCATCGTTGGTAACGAAGGCTGTCACTCGCAAATTGGCTCCAGTAGATATGGCCAAAACCACTCCAGAACAAATCACCGAACTAGGGTTGCAGCGGCTGGGAGTTGGTCTGGTCAGTTCGTATCTAAGTCCGGAGCTTTGTCGATTGTGGCTGGACTCGATCGATTTTTCACGTCTCGATAGCTACGAAACCACGCTTGCCAAGGAAAAGGCAGATGCATTGTTCGCCCAACAACATCTTCTACAGCAAAGCTCGGAACCTGCCAGCCGCAAGCGGTCGGCAGATTCAATAAAATCAGCATCGAAACAGGCCCGGCCCGCCAAAAAGGCCCGGTCTGTTCCAAACAACAAGAGCATTACGAGTTTTTTCCAGAAAAAGTAGTTATTATTTATCACATACATGTTATAATCACCGCCACAACCCAAACAATCCACCCTTCTTGGCGTCGGGTTGCTTTGTCGATGATGGAGCAGCAGCCGCAGCAGCAGCCGGAGCCGCACCATGCAGAATCTTTGACTTTTCGGCCTCGTCGTACTGAATATAGTTGAACGCGATATCGAAATACACAGGCTTGACTGGAGCAGGTTTGAGGGATGGAGTAAAGTCGACCAACTTGTCCAATGGCTCCGAATGGTACTTGTCGAGCGAGTTAGCAACGCAGTCACCAGATCCAGACATGCCGGTTTGAGTCGCCAGAACCGCCAATCCATGAGCTTTGGTGCATTCTTCTTGCAGTTCAGAATAAAGAGTCTTCATGCTGGTAGAGAAGTCAAGTGGCAGATCCACAGAAATGCCAGATGCACTGGATAATCGGTCCAATGCCAACTTGTACAACGCCAAACTCTTGACCCGATCGGTCAAGGCATACGCTCGAGCGACCAGTCGGGTTCGGGTAGATTGGAAATAGGTTTCTAGAGAGTCCAGACTGGACTGCAACTCTTCATCTTGGTTGACACCGGGCAAATGTCGCAGCTCAGTTGTACTTTGAATGATGGTATCATAGATTCGAATCAGGTCTCGATACCCTTCCAGCTTGGCACTCTTATCAGATAGTTTTTGAACCAGAGTCAAATCACGCTGGATTCGGGTGAACAGCAACTGGTAATTGATGTATGTTTGAACAATGTATTGCTGTTGCGAGTCACCGTCATGAGCACGGGTTTCGTTTTGTTCCAACTCGTCAATTGCTTCCTTAACAATATCAGACGCATCTTGCCAACCTTGCAGAACAGTGTCGAAGGTCGATAACTTGGAAGCATCGGGCTTGTTTTCTCTTGCTGCCAAAATGGCACTGGCCAAATCTGGATTGGCCACCTTGGCCGAGTGATTTCGCCACTGAATAGCCCCTAGTTGTGCAGACGGGTCTTGCTTTTCGGCATTGACCTGCAAGACACTGCCATCCACTTCGTTCACCAACTTGGAAACAGGTAGCTTGGCCACGGTTTGTTTTGCCAAAGTTTCAACATCAACCGACCGAGATCGATTCGACTGGTACACTGCATATTTCAATGCTGGATCGACGGTGCTCGTGATGACGTCTCGTTTCAACTCAGTTGGAATCGCCTGCATTACTACCCGTGCAATTGAATAGGAATCAATGGCCTTCGCCCATGATTTCTGTTCAAACCGTAACGCACCATCCAATAATGCCTGGTACCCAAAAATCTCCAACTTTTCAACCGCGCTGAAACCATCTTCAATATCAACAAGCTGGTCGACATATTTCACCGCCTTCGCCAACTTGCTGATAACATGTCGTTTTGACCCACCCGGGGCATCTTCTTGTTTGGTATCTTGTACCGCCTTGCTCTCCATAGCTGCTGCCCACGCTCTCTCGGCATTATTGATCAGGACATGGGCATATTGAACATTTTCACCAACAAGCTCAGATGTCACGGCCCGCGGTTTGGTCTTGGATCCTTTATTTGGCCGCACTTGAATCTTCAACTGTCGCCGCGAACCAGCCAGCTGTTTAGCTTTTAAATGACGATATGCTCTATAGTCATTGGCAGAGTCCAGCTGGATTGCTCGGGCTCGATCAGCCAGCGTCGTCTCCAGTACGTTCATTGATGAGGTGGTCATGATATTTTTTCAGTGGTGTCTCCACCATTTAACCCCCTCCCCCTCCCAACACCTTGGGGAGTCTGGTTCTCTATGGCTCTATCAACCGGATGATTGAACCAGTTTATTCATATTCATAACTTCATAAATAAAATAAATAAATTAATTAAATAATTTACTCAAAAAATGGTCAGAGCAGTCCATCTGGCATCCTGAGCAGTATTCCAATCGGCAGAGCCGAGCTCGATATGGAAGTCCGGATACTCCATCCAGATCCGGGTGGTTGCACCTTTTTCCTCAGGTTCTCCAAATTTCTCTACAATATCCTTGCCAGTAGTCTCTGCAGTAATAAAAGGTGGCAGATGTTCAGCGTTGGAGTATAGCTTGTGGTTCTGGTAGAAATCAATTGAATCTACACTGTCATTCTTCACTCCGATCGCAATGCCCAGCGGATAGAAGCACAAGTACGACACGCCATCTCTATAATGCTTGGTTTCAGACGGCTCTCCAAGCATATTTAGAACGTCCAGATAGGCGCTGCTGGCGATGGATTTGCCGACCGCCGCTCTCCACTTGTCCATTGATGGTGTGTAGAAGTGGGGTTGTGAAGAGACAATTACAAACATGAAATAAATGATTGAATCCTCAAAAAACAACATAAATAAACTTTATACAAAAATAATAATACGCCAATCACTGATTGAACATGGTCAAATCGATATCATTTTGTTCAAGATTGGCCATCAACGTATCCCATTCCTCATTACCCACGGCCTGCGACATGGACTTGAACAAGCTAGAATCAAGCATTTGCTCTGTACCAGGACTCAAAGCAGAAAATTCCGACCCGAGCAATTGACCCGACCTAATCGCCGGATCACCAAACCCGTTGGATTGAGGCGTTGTACCGTATGCTTCATTACTGGTAGACCCATTGGTCGACCCAGTGGGCACCGAAGTAGGCGACACACCGTCCGAATAAATATTGGGCGACTGGCCAGACAGACTATTGAATCCAGCATCTTCTTCGTAATTGGTCAATTCCATTGTCATGCCCTTGGCAGGTCGGTTCGGATCCCGACGAGGCGCTCGTGAGGCTCGTTCCATTGGAGTCATTTTGGTGACTTCTTTGACTTGGCCAAGAAGAACATGCAACAGCAAGGATTGCGAAGAGTCGTGCATTGGTGAGAAATGGGCAAAGTTCATCACCGGAAGTGACTGCTCCAATATCTGAAATTGTGAATCTCTTTCGTCCTCCGAGATGGAGTCGTAATGATTCATGAGCCACACGGCAACATACAGTGCCGCATGCACAAAATGCTGGAATGTAATCACACAAACAGGCCACCAATACTTAGCCCTGACCGCGGCTGCATCTGGGCTCAGGAAAAGCCAGCAGTGGCGTTTCAAAATGTCCAGAGACGAATTGACCGATACGTCTTTGCTCTTTCGATACTTGGCCTTGTTAACACCAGCAGAAAGGAACGGCCGGTGCAACAGCACCAGCGTCTTGAGATATTCAACTTCGAGCATGAACCGGTGGATTGCGAGGTCGTCAGATTCACCGGAACTTAACTTGTCGCATCGGACTTGGAAATACGGAGGATATGCTTCATACACAGCTCTTACCTTTGCATCCAGCTCCAAAATGTGGGTATATGAAGTAGCTTCAACCCGATGTTCATCAACTCGTGAGTTCATCTCAATAACATGCGAAGCAAGTCGACTCATCTGATCTCGGCAAATTGCAAATGAAGCACTAGTCTTTAGACTCAAGTTCATCGGCTGCGGAGGCCTGGTATTTTCAGGCATGATCTCGGTATCTTCGCAATTGGTTGGCGGTACAACATCATGCTCCTGACATCTTAGACCCATTGGCAATCCCTGGGTCACCGAAAAGAACAAGTCCAAATACTTGATCAACGCAAACAATCGTCGCCGCTCCTCAGTTTCAAACGGAGAGATCGCAAACCATTTCGAGTCTCGATGCATACCCATACCCTGAATCACTCGAACAAGCATGCCCATCGGAATCCACGTCTTTTCAAGCCATTCCTTGGTCTGAATGGTGCCACCTTGAACAAACAGCCACAATACCAAAACCCGCACATGAACCAATGAAGGCTTCATAGTGATTTTACCAATATGACCACAAGCCTCTATCACCTGCAACCATTGGGAAACAGTTTGAGTAGTCTTGTTTCTAAACGGTGCTGGTGTTCCTGGAGGAAGATACGAAAGCAATCCAAGCGAGATCATACCAAGCAACTGCGAAACCCATACCAACTGAGAATGTTGGGGATCATCCCAGAATGCTTCATACCAATCATCGAAAGTCGGCTTGTGGACAACTGGGAATATCACTTGAAACGTAGTAAAGTACCGATTCACCAACACATCGCAAACTTCTTTTTTCGGAATCACAGCCAACACATCATCACCGTTAATAGGTCGACTCAGCGACCCGTGAAACGGCATCATGGACTGCGTGGACTGCTCGTCTTCTGCAACACATGGATCCAAGGCAGGAGCATCCGGATTGATGCTTTCATAAGCCTGCTTTAGTTTGGCAAAGAAGTTTTGCACGTCTGCCACATTGGAAAACAACGAACACCAATGGGTGTCACCGTGATAAATACTCTTCCCATTCTTGTCCAATTTGATCAACCCCAAGCTTTCACCCAATCGATCAACATCGTCTTCTTGATTGAAGCGGATCAACTACGTTTCCCGTTCTCTGTCCATGCCTTTGCCAAATCCAAGACCGCTAGTCTCAATGCTATCTCCGTTGTTGTTGCCCATTAAGATTGTCATGACCAAACTCTCCATCTGATCCAGCCGTCTCTTCACGTCATTCTCGCTCCCGCCGCTATTGCTGCCCAGAGCACCTAATGCGATTCGCTGTGCTTGGGTGCTTGAAACCTGAGGCTGGGGTATTTCGCCAATCTTGGTCGACCCGGATAAAGGCGGTTGAACACCGCTCTGCAATTGACGGAACGTGAGACCGGGTTGCTGTTGGTCCTCGTCGTGCGTGTATCTACAATTCGCAGCTGCATTTCGTTTCGTACAGGTAGAACATGGCTGTTGACGATCACATTTCAGCTTTCTTTGTCGGCAAAAGTTGCAACTTAACGGTCTTCTTCTCCGTTTCCCTTTGGTGGCATTGTTGCCAGTTCCCGGCTTTGCCGCCGAAGGCTTATTGTTGTTGTTTCCGTTGCCACTACTCGTCGAGCTCTCATTCTGGCTCTGGGAAGTCTGCTTGTCATTGGGGCTGACATGGTTTTGCGAGTTTGGTGATGTCTGCGAACTGGACTGCGATGCATTGGACCAAGTACGTGCCAGAAGATCGCCAGGCGAAAAGGCATTACTAGACGCACTAGACGTGCTACCATTCACTCCGTCCATTGTCTTACCATTCGTAGCGGAAGTTTCGGGAAGGAACTCGTTGATATCCATCTGAAATTAACTGCAAGTGCTACAAAAAAAAAATTCAGTCGGTGGCAATACTGCAGATTCAAGACGCCGAGAAGTAAGGATAAGGGGACGCACGATCGTGTAGTGGAAGGAAAGAAGGGCTGGGCTGTTGTTGAAAGGGCCCAGCAAACACCGGATTCGCGCGCACCAGCAAATTAGTAACGTTAACTCCGTTCCTACGTCCATCGTTCCCGGTGATTACGTCAGCCCCTCGCGTAGTAACGAGGCTCGTAGCTCCGGCTGCCCGCGCTGCCCTAGGCGGCTAAAGCAAGCCTCACCTCTCTGTTACTGATCTGATAGCACCGAATGATCGTAGTGGGCGTACGTTCAGAGCCGCACAAGCCAAACTTTTCGAGTGGCGAGTACTGAAATATATATATAATGCGTAGAATCTCTTGTGTGTATGTATGTCTATATCTTACAAATCTCTTGCCTTCTGCTTGCCCTTGCCCTTTGACTTCTTGTGCTTTCCATTGGTTACAGAGCCGTTTGCAGTCTGCGGCTGCGGCTGCGGCGATTCAAACACAGCAGCGCCATTGGCGCTGCCGTTGCCATTTTCATGTGCAACAACAGGTCGAGGCTCGGCAGGAGGTTCAGGTAGTGATGGCTGTGGTTTCTTGGAAAGAGTCCCACCGTTGGCCTCGATCTTACCGCCTTCAAAGTTCTGCCGCACTCGCAGGTAGTGCTGGAGTTCCTCTGAACTGACAGACGGGACAAGCTCCCGTTGGGCCTTGTCGAAATCTGCGGCTGAGACCTTGACATTGGTGTCTTCCTTGGTTGCCACATTCTGGAACCACCATCGGGTAGACACTGGGGTCTGTCGCTTGGAATTGTATTGCTTGATCTTGTCGTCAACGACCCCGGCCGTTCGGGTCATGGCATTCAACATGGCGTCCGAACTCAACGCATAGAAATCGGCACCGGTGTAAGTAAACGGACACTTTTCAGCAACCTGCTTCAGATCAACTTCGTCATCAATCGTAAACTTTCGCGTCAACGCTTCAATAATTGTACGCTGTTTATCATGTGTATCGGAAATACCCAGGTATAGCATCTTATCGAACCGCCCCGGTCGCAACAATGCCTCGTCTAGCAAGTCGGGTCTGTTTGTAGCACCAACCACAAATACACCTTCACCACCAGATCCACTCATACCATCGAGCTCAGCAAGCAATTGAGAAACAATCCGGTCCATGACACCTCCAGAATCGCCTTGGTTGCCTCGCTTTGGAGCTACCGAATCCAGTTCATCAAAAAACACCACACATGGCTTGGCATCGCGGGCTTTTTGAAAAACCTTTCGCACGTTGGCTTCGGATTCACCAATATACATGTTCAGCAATTCCGGACCCTTGACTGAGAAAAAGTTGAGCGAAAAGGATGTCGCAATTGCCTTGGCAAGAAGAGTCTTACCGGTACCCGGTGGGCCATAAAACAGGATCCCAGACCGCTTTTTCATACCGCCACTGAACAAATGAGGATATTTCAATGGCATCTCAATGGTATCCAAGATTTCCTTCTTGACACCATCCAAACCACCGACATCCTCCCATCCAACGTTTGGAATACGTGGTGCACCGATGGAATCAGAGTATTTCGTTCTCGCCTCAGCAATGCTTTCTTCAAGATCGTCAGGGGTGATCTTGACATGCCCGCCATATCCGAGCACCAGATCCTCCAACAAGCAATCAATTTTCTTAGTCCGACCCAATGCTTTCACTTTGGCTATATCCATGATCGACTCTAGATCAGGCGGGGTCAGCCCAGCAGATTGAAGAGCAAGCGTTTCCAACGACACATCAGATCGCAAAGAAAACACAAACGGAACCTTCGATGCCGAAAGCCGCGTGTTTTCCAGAGGGCCCTTGCAAATATGGGCAAACACCTTGGCCCGCTCCTGTTCAGATGGAACTGATACCACAACTTCAAACTTGAACTTTGATCGAATGGCTTCGCTCAACTTGTCCACATCACCCACAGTAGCAGTAATGATAAACTGCTTCTTGTCGCTGTAATCGTCGAGCACATCAACAAGCTGTGCAACAATCCCAGTGTCTTTACCATCTTGTTCAGACTTCTTGGCGATTGCATCGATATGCCGTAGCAGTACCAGGCACGGCGAGATGGATGCGGCTCGATCGAGCCGCGCCCGGAGAGCGCCAATAGTCTTGACATCGGTGTCACCAAGAAGGCTGTAGCAGTCGATTTCAAAACAGTGGACACCCATCTGAGCAGAAACGCTTCTCAACATCATCGTCTTGCCGGTGCCTCGTTTCGACGAGTGGACAAGAATGGTGGTATGTAGTGATATGCCTTGAGGACTGATACTAGCGGCAATAAGCTGGTGCAGCTTTTTGGCATGTAGAAAATCTGGACCTTCGGCATTATCGAATGATGGGTATTCAGGCAATGAGAAATATCGCCTCCAATGTATACTTGTAGATGGAGCTGGTGATGAGACCAAACCCTTTTGCACCATGCGAGTCGCATTTGGATCAATGACACATTCTTCTGGTTCGTCTTTATGCACCAATGCTGTGATTTTGAACCATGCAATATCATTGGGTTTTCCAGCAGGAAGCACACCCATGTCATCGTCTCCTGGAGCACCATACAATGTCTGGGCCAGAAGGGTATCAATAGGCAATGCAATGACGTCTCCATTTTGGACAACACGTCGGAAAGATTCGAAATGTGTCCTCAACCCTGATAAGCATGCTGGTTGGAGCATTCTGTCGGTAGTTGTCGGGGCAGCAAGTCGAGATATCGTGACTTCGGTAGCGGTTGGAATCGCATTATTGTCGCTTTTTCGTATTGTGACCGCTTCGTCGTTTACAGCAGATCCCATATTATATGCTAACATGGGAGAGACATACAGAGCACTTGAAGATACAGTAGTTGGCTCTGGAAATGAATATAGTCGTAGCTTTCGGTTCTTCCCTCGTTCGGATTGGACAGTAACCTATATTCTGTTAGCAATGCTCTCGTCTTCAATTCAATCTTACCAAATCACCAGAGAAACAGCCGATTTTGGCCAGTTGCTCAACCTTGACAAACCCCATAGCTTCAGGGTCAAAAGATCGATCTGGAACCGGTATTAACCGGGACAAGTCGACAGGGGAATCCAAAGTCTTCACAGCCAGCTGTACATCTGAATCCTCAAATGAAAGAAACTTGGAAATCTCCAACTCTACATTGTCGATAGGGTCTGAAACAAGATGCTGTTGTGGCCGTAGTTGATTCTTGACAACGGTAATCTTAGTCTTCGTTTTGCAAAACAGACCTTGGTCCACTGGTTCGCACAACTTGACAGTGTAACCGTTAAAGTCGCCATTTCTAGTGATGGCACCATCAGCCACAAGCTGTTCATTGCGATCGTTCTTCTCTTTCGCCACATCATAAAATTCGCCTTGAAAAGTCAAAACAACATGGTCTAGAATCACAGGACTTGTCCTTCGCACTAGCACACTTCCCGAGATCAAGCTCGCTAGAGCCACATGTGAGCTCGTCTGGCCAATCTTGACAGTGGACGGAGCCAGATCCTTGTCCAGCTCCGCTCCGAATATTACCCACTGTGCCAGTTTTTCAGCTTGTTTCAATGCTACGTATCTCTGCTCCACAATAGATGAGTTGATCAAGCTCTTCTCCAGTCCAAACACATCGCAGTATAGATCAGTTGATAAATGCACCACCTCGACGTTGTTCCTGTTGTTACTCCCACCTCCTACACCACTCACTAGCTGTGCTAGTATAGTGCGTGATTTCGGCATGGTATTTGCGGTGAGTTTTTCCACCAGGCTAGTAGGCATAGGGGGGTTGATCAGTTGTTGGAGGTGTGTGGAGAAAATGCGATGGGCGAGGTTTAAGAAGTTCTGAACAGGGCGGGGTGTTGCGCTGCGCTGCCTCGGTCGGGGCCGAGGGGCCGAATCCATCATGATGAAATGAAGCCGTTAGCTAGTCTACATTTCAGAAATACAACTCTACCATGCTTCCAAGAGTCCTGGTATCAACCCCAATATAGGGCTATAAGCACGCCTCTGGTAATACAATAGCATGGCTGGCGAGGCGGAGCTCGCTTTAAGCCGCATCACTAGATTAGGTAGTGTATGGTGAAATTTTTGAATACTTATCTACAAAGTCTTGACCTTTGTGGAAGACGATGGAATCCACTCACAGACTCTGGTCCAAAAATCCACCCCCATCAATAGCGGAACAACACAGGTAGGAAGATACAACAGCTCCAGGTTCAATCGTTCCGCTGAGGTCAATCCACCGATAAAATAGACTTCGACAATGCATCCAAATGTAGTGACAGCCGCCTCGACACAGTACACCAGGATCCAAAGGTAGGTCTTTGGCAGGTCCTTTGCCAACCCATAAGCAGCACCGAAGAAAAATGGCACTTGGAATATCAATTCGAGCCATACAAACCCTTGGAGCCATTTCGGTCGTGCTGCTACCAAGACATCTTTGTTTTGTGCGATATGAAAGTCGCCTAGCTGTTGCTGGATGGGGTGCAGGTATTCCTTGGGCAACGCAATTGTGCAGTCGATCAGCAACGTAATTACGACATGAAAAAGGCTATTCGTTAGCAGATATAGAACTCACAGTCGTACAAGTAGCCGATGTAGACCTTATCTCTTGTGCTCCGGGACAAGAATGGCATGCTATTGTTTGTTGTTGTGTTATATCGGACCACCGTTTAGGTCCCCCCTTATAATTGAGGTGCGGCTGTCTAAGCGAATCAACACCAAAACTCGCCAGTTTTTCAGATCCGATACTATAATTGTCGAATTGTAAAGTATTTGGCCTGGTGATCATGGAAACAAGATTTTGGCCATTTGTTTACCAGATGCCATCGCATCTCTTTTTTTTTTTTTTTTTTCAGTGCACAAACTTCCCAGTGGCGACACTACTAAAATTTCAAACACACACACACGCACGTTATTAAATGGTATGGCCCATCTTGGCTGGACTTGGGTTTGCCACAATATGGACCTCTGCTCGAGCGGCTCGAAGGGCTTGGATCCGCTATAAAGATCTACCTCCTGAAGTGTTCGGGATCAAGTCGCCGTATAATGACAACAAGTACCATCACGGCGGATTCAGCAATAAGATGAGTGCCGATGAAGCCATGCTGGTACTGGGCATCCACGACATGTCCCGGATAGATATGAAAGAGCTCAACCGACGACATCGGTTGACAATGATGATGAATCATCCGGATAAGGGCGGATCACGGTATCTGGCAATGAAGATCAACGAAGCGAAAGATATACTGGAAAAGCGACTAAAGTAGCCCTAGCAGCTGCTGAAGATCAAGAACTCTTTGATGAGCCAGTTCCAGCTGAAACTCGAGATCATTGGTTTTGCCCTCGAACAGTGCTCTCCAGAACGGCTCGTGATCCCGCAACATGTACAAATAATGACCCATCAAAAACACTAATGAAATGAAACATGCATACAAAATGAACGACAACCAGTTGGTTGGCATTGGCTGCGGAGCACGTCGTGACTTGCCGTTGCCATTGCCCTTGCCCAATTGTAACCACATTTCCGACCCTAGATCGAATCGGCTCGAAATCTTGCCATCCTTGAGATGATGCTTCACCTCGCCGCATTTGACAAACCCTTCTGTTATCTTTGGATCCTGTATATAAATCTTGACATTGTCAATAGTCTTGCCAATATGAGGCAAGTAGCCACTGAAATAGTAATAGCCATTCGGTCGTGCGTTCAACTCCCACACAATTTCAATCTCCATGTCTCGCTTGGCAGACTGGTTTCGTCGAAAGATCCGAAGCCTGTTGTCGGTTACGTAGTAGTCGTTTGAAACAGCAGAGTCCATATAAACCGCGACAGGATCTTCCCACAGCTCTGAACTATCGACTTTCAAAATGCTTTGACCAATTTGAGCATCAGCAATGTCAACCACAATGCTCATTCGGAGACTGAATTCCTCCAAGTTTCCATTGGTGGACGACGACAAACGATAGGATATTTCTCGGACAGTAGCAGTGTTCACATTGTTATGATCTGGATACAGCAACATCACGCTGTCAGTTGATTTGGACGTGACTTCCTTGCAAATACTTTGATATTGATCGCTGTCCATGTTTGCCCAATTGCACAGTACAATGCCATCTGCCAAGTCATATAACGACACTTTCTTGGTGCCCGTGGTGGCGTTGACAATATTCGGAACATACATCACCGAAACACAGGGCGAATACACTTTTTCAAACAATATCTGAAGATTCGTGAATGTATTTGGACCGTCATAATTCAACACCATCTCCACCGCCGACTGTTGGTTGGTTTCGTCGAGCCGCACGGCGCAATCACACACAAATCGTGCCTTCTTAGTCAGTTCAGGCGAGCTGGTTGGCCCATCGTTGACATACAAAGTACACATCAGGGAGCCCGCAAAGTCACTCAAGTCCTCGCTAATATCACCGTCGAACTCAATCATATACCGAGCAACCGTGTTCCCGCGGCGGTCCTTGTGCAGCCGCACGACGGTTTCACTAGAAACAACGGTGATGGACACTTCCTTGACTGCCAGAGATCGGCTCAGGGTCAAGTCAACTTTTCGCTTCAACGGAATATCACTTAAATGATGCGGTAACAAGGTGAACTCAGCACAATTGTCACTGATGGTTTTGTAAACCTCGGGGGTCATGACAACTTTTGGGTGGGAATACTGGTCTAGCGAGAACACCTTGAACTTTGCATATGCAGCAAATCGCGGAATGCTCGGACAAGAAATAACCCTCCAGGCAACAACATCAAACGCGTTCTTCATTGCAAGGTCGTCTTCATTTTCAGACTGCTTTTCACCATTTGTCTGGTCAAATGAAAACTGCAAATTCACCACGGTTCCCGGCAGTTGACCACTAATGTGGGCCACAACCACATCACCAACGATACCCCGTACAATCTCCACTCGGCCAACTCGAAACATGGTACCATGTTCGTTCGAGTGAATTTCAAAGCTTTGAGTGATATTCTCTTGATAATACTCATCCATACCGGCAATGCCTCGCAAGGAAGAAAACTTGGACGGCGAGTGTCTCAAACTGCTATTCCGCATATAAGGCAGACTAGCATCCATGTCGTATGAAGCGTCCCATAGAATTCGCGAGTCGAGCTCGGGCGATTTCGACCAGTGGTGGCCAATAGTCTTGGACTTTTGAAATGGCGAGCCCTCAACAAGCGTAGCGCTGGACAATGTCGATTCCACCGGTCTCGCTCCGGGCTGGCTGCTCGTCGACACAGGAAACAAATCTTCACTGTAGCTTTCAAACTGTAGATATGCGCCTTCAATAGATCCAGAGAAAGAATTCGGTTGTAACACATCTCTCGCGCCCAGTGTGTACAGGTGGAACGAGTTTGACGCCTTGGTTGTCTTGCACTGTGTTGGCGTTAGTTTTAGGTCGCAGCTCATACATACAGAGACGTCAACAAGAGCGTTGGCGAGGTCATCGTCACCAATACTCCACTGAACCTCCAGGCGGTTCACCGGCATATGTTGGAACATCAAAGGAACACTACTGCGAAAAGCTCGACTCACGATGTGGAGATGAAAGGTGCAACATCCCATGCGCCGCACACCTCCCTGCATCGACGAGCCACCTTATGACACCCCAGCATATCGAGCGCAGCGAGCAAAACAAAAAAAGCCGAGCGCAGCGGGATATCTTCTCTCAAAGATCCCGCTGCACTCAGCTTTTTTTTTTTTTGGCCCGCTACGTACGCTCGATGTGCTATTGGTGCGGCGGTGCGATGCATATACTCCACGGATCCTATGTGCCACTTTGGCTAGCCTGATGATACTGAGCAGTTATAGAGCGCAGCGAAAATCCAAGCTGCTGTGAATTCTTAGATATTTAACAAGGAGTCGATGGAATATCCCCTACATCTCTAACTGATCCCAAAATCCATATCTTCTAGCTGTTGGTTGAACTAACCCCGCGCCGCACACAGAGCACCGTGAAATCTAAGATATACATTTATCGAGATTGGTAGTGTGCCAGTGGAATACTCTCTACGTATCTATCTGATTCCAAATCCATATCTTCCTGCATCTGCCTTCGCTGGATCTCTCGTTGTTGCTGGATGTACGTTCGCTGTCTGGTTACTGCGTCCAGTTCATTTTCGGCGTGGACCCGGACTTTACTCCATGTTTGTTCATTGATGGGAAAGGACGTGCCCTGAGTGTGGTTTCGATTCACAATCGGCAAGAGCCATTCGTACCAGTGGTCGCCCATCAGTTGTCGCCAGTTTTGTTCGGTGCCAATGTCAAACACATTGCCAACGCTATGCGACGATGGTGCTTCGCCGTATCGATAGTTTTCAGACGGAATGCTCGATCGATATCGTACAGTTTCTAGCATCTCTAAAGTCGTCTGATTCCGGAATACGAGATACAATGAATAGCCAGTAAATGCAGAAACCGCAAGGCCCATAACACCGCCGATAATACACAATGCAACCCAGCTCAATGTCGGATAATTCTTCAGGTATTCTTCATCCCGGAAATACACCACCAATGCATAGAGAGACGAGCCAAAGCATATCAAACAGAATAGCGAAACATATGTGAGAAATTGGGTGAAAAATTTGTGGTTCCTGTGTCCGATGCATGATGTGAACCAAGGACAATGGTGATCCATTCGCAATACACATCGCTTGCAAGATCGACAGTGATGTGTCCGGTCTGGTTTCCAGCAGCTGCACTTTGAACAGAATCTCATGCTGCCATTGTCCTTTGCTGTGACATTGTTGTATACGTCTGGAGGAGGTGCATTGCCGGCTTCTAAATCGTTCGGATCAGCTCGGAATCCTGGTAGGTCCAAAGGACTACCTCCGCCTCTTTGAACTACTCGAATGTATGCAATAGTCGACATGGCGTAAGTCCATAACCCGGTGGTGGCAAGAAACCATCGAGGAAACCCTTCATAGTATGCAAAACACAGCTTGAACAGCAGCACCCAGATACCCCAAAGAGTGAGAAAGTTCACGCCTATTCGCGGTATCCACGAGCATATCGCGCAGCAGAACCGCTCACAAAGAAACAGTATCCTACTCATAAGGACACCTTTACCATTTGCTGACTGAAATACCTAAAGAAAAGCTGGCGTTTGTGGCAGGTCAATGATGACAAGCTGGGTTGGGCCTGGGAGGCGAAGCGAAACGCGGCAGGGCGAAAATGTCGTGGCGTAGGGCGTGTGGGGGAAGAAGGCTACCAGAATAGAACAATATTCATCTATAGGATCTACATTTATTCTTCGTACTTCTTAAGCAAAGTTTCGACATATTCAATGTATCTAGACTGTTAGCGACTCTTCATATTCCGAAGAGAACTTACTCTTGTTCGGCGTCTTCTTGAGACTTGCCCTTGAGATCTTCCCAGGCTTGCCACTTGTACTTGGCCTTGAGGTCGAAAATACCCGGCTTGGTGGTAGTGTTGTCACCAACAGTAGCTTGCTTGTACAAACCGTAAAGCTGGATACGAATCAGTTTCTGGTCCTTTAACCTTTCATACCTTCAACAATTCATCATTGTCTGGTCGCTTGGTCAACTTGTTGACGTTTTCGGCCTAGCGCATTAGCTCAATTGTTGTCCATAGCCGAATTAACTCCACATACAGCAGTTTCAAATTGGGCAGATGGCATTGTAAATTGATCTTTGATCTTTGGAAAAAGAGAGAGTGGCAAGTCAGGAGAATTAAACGAAATCGTACCATGTGAATATCTGCCCCTGCTCAACGCGAGGCACAAGTTACCCGCGCGTCGTTACCCGGCCCGGAAACACTCACCCCAGCCAATCATCATGGACCCAATTTTTCAAACACTCAAACATCAGCAATGCGATACACAAGAGTGCTTCGTTCGGTGATTAAAATCAAGGATGCCCACCTTTTCAAAGAAGACGCAGGGCGTAGAGCCGATGCCGCTGGTCGAATCATGATCCAGCCTGGCAAGGGTGGTATGTTTCAAGAAGAAGAGCCCAAGACTAATAACGACCAATACAGACCCTACTGGTATCACCGGTGTTTATCATCATCCAAACCCACAACCTGCATTGTTGAAGCTTTACGACGCTACATTGTCTGAATTGAGCTCATTTCCTGCATCATCAGTGTACCGAAAATCGGTTGAAAGCTTGACCAAGTCTCGAAAGGCAATCGTCGAATCTAGCCAGACCAGCGAACAAATCGAACAGAAGATTGGCTGTGGCCTCATAGAAGAAGTTTTGATCCAAGCCGGCGAAGAGCTTCAGCTGATCAAGGAAATGGCCGTTGAAAAGCCATGGGAAGAATTAATGGAAAAGCCGGAAGCTGGCCAGTGGAAGTACTTTGACAAGGAATAAAGATCTGTACACTAGCATCAAAGTTCAAGAAATTCCTAAAATAATAAAAAACATCGCTGATGATTATTAACCCGTTAAGTAAAAAAAATATGTGGTAGAGTACTAAACCACTTAACAACACTTGCTGCTGGTTGAGCCGCCAGAGGCGTCACCATTGACATTGACAGTGCCTCCGATGGTATTCCGTTCACCATTGTCACTATACATATTCTCCTTGACTCGTCGAGCCAATGAAAAGAATGTTTCCTCCACATTATCTGTAGTCTTAGCAGAAGCCTCAATGAATGGAATGCCTAGTTCATCAGCAAGTTCCTTGCCCTGCTCCTGTGAAATGACTCGCTTGTCAGACATGTCGCTCTTGTTACCAACAAGAATCAAAACGACATTCTCACTTGCATGCTGTTGAACATTGGCATACCATGATCTAATATTGTTGAACGACTTTTCGTCGCAAACGTCATACACCAACAAAATGCCCATAGCGCTTCGGTAATAGGCAGTTGTGATTGTTTTAAACCGCTCTTGACCGGCGGTGTCCCATACTTGCAGCTTGACTCGCTTACCGTCAAGCTCGATGGTTCGAATCTTAAAATCAATGCCAATAGTGGTAATAAACGACGGGGTGAATTCATCTTCACAGAACCGAAGCAGCAAACACGACTTTCCAACGCCTGGTTTTATTTATGTGTTAGCAACAACCTCAAAAGCCAAAAAAATATTGCATACCAGAGTCGCCTATAAGCAAGAGCTTAACCAGCATATCATATGTTCGTGTCGACATTGTTTACGTGTACGTGGCGATAAAAGTGGTCAAATATATGGGGTAGTTCCGATCTTTCTTTCAAATGAGTCGAAGGAAGATAAAAAGAAAATGAAACTGGCCAGTGCGAATGAGACCGAGGTGTGTTGTTCTGTTCACTGGTGATGTGTTGAAACAAACAGATGAACGATGGAGAGGAGGAGTAAAGGCAAAGGCAAAGTTGGTAATAAGTTTGCGTGGTGCAAGGTGCAAGGAATGCGCGGATGCAACGGTTCAATGCCAGTGGCGCACGCCTCTCTCCCCTGTTCCTGTTTGGTTATCAACACTAGCATTCTCAGAGTTTGGTTTTGGTGGGGTAAACTTTTGACGGGGCCCGCGCGGTCGTTGGGAGCATTGCACAACCTCTCGCTTGACTCATTTGAAGAAAAGATCACCTCCCTGAAAAATTCTACTCTGGAATAGCCAAACCAAAACATGCCGACCGTTTCTGTGGACAAGGCCGAGCTCTTCGAGCGACTGGGCAAGACTTACACCAACGAGGACTTTGACGAATTGTGTTTCCAATTCGGAATTGAACTTGACGAAGACACCACCGAAGAATGTACCAACGGTGAACGACCACAATACAAGATCGATATCCCAGCCAATCGTTACGATCTGCTGTGTATCGAAGGTATTGCTCGAGCTTTGAACATTTTCCTTGGACGAGCCAAGTCTCCGGTCTACAAGCTTTCCGACAAGCCAGTGTACAAAATTGAAGTTAAACCGGAGACTCAAAACGTTCGACAATTTGTGGCTGGTGCAGTTCTTCGAAACGTCAAGTTTGATGCACTAAGATACGAATCTTTCATCGCTCTTCAAGACAAACTGCACAACAATCTTTGCCGGAATCGAACTTTGGTTGCAATTGGTACCCACGATGCCGACAAGGTCGTGGGTACAACCATCACTTACGAGGCTCCAAAGCCCGAAGATATCAAGTTTGTGCCATTGAAGCAAACAAAAGAATTCACCGGTGCTGAGCTAATGGAATTCTACGAATCCGACAAGAACTTGAACAAGTTCTTGCATATCATCAAGGACGCTCCAGGTTACCCAGTGTTCTATGACGAGTCTCATCAAGTGTTGTCTCTTCCTCCAATCATCAACTCTGAACGAACCAAGATCACTTTGGACACCAAAAACGTGTTCATTGATGTGACTGCCACTGACAAGACCAAGATTGAAATTGTTATCAATCAGATCGTGACAATGTTTGCTGAATATTGCTCCGAGCCATTCACCATTGAGCCAGTTGAAATTGTATCCCCTCACAACAACGAGTCACGGCTATGTCCCGATATCAGTCCTCGAAAGTTCAATGCCGATATCGCTTACATCAACTCATGTGTCGGGCTGGAACTAGATGCTGCAACCATTTGCAAACTTCTCGCCAAGATGGGCCATTCTGCTACTCCAAACCCAGATGGAAAGACTGTCGATGTGGCCGTACCACCAACCCGATCTGACATTTTGCATGCTTGTGATATCATGGAAGACGTGGCCATTGGCTACGGTTACGACAATCTGGCCAAGACCTTCCCAGCCAACTCTTACACAATCTCCGAAGCGTTGCCAGTAAACAAGGTCTCGGACATTGCACGACGAGAAGCCGCTATGGCGGGCTGGTCAGAAGTGTTGCCATTGACCTTGTGTTCCCATGATGAGAACTTTGCATTCTTGCGACTAAAGGACAATGGCACCGCTGTGCATTTGGCCAACCCAAAGACTTCGGAATACCAGGTTGTGCGAAGTTCGTTGCTTCCAGGGCTGTTGAAGACCATCCGGGAAAACCGAAAACATGCTTTGCCAATGAAGGTGTTCGAATCCGGAGATGTCGTCTTCAAGAATACTTCCCTGGAGCGTCAAGCTTATAATTCCCGACATTTCGCTAGTGTCTACTGTGGTAAGACCGCCGGTTTCGAAATCGTACACGGGCTGCTCGACCGAATGATGAAGATGTTCCAGATCAACACTTCTAGTGCATCCGATGAAAAGCCGGGATACTGGATCGCCCAATCTGATATTTCGACCTTCTTCCCCGGCCGAGGCGCTGAAATTCTCTACCGAGCCGCTGCAGGCGAAAAGCCAACGGTTATCGGTACCTTGGGTGTCATCCACCCAGAAGTCTTGAGCAACTTTGACATCCCATACGCTGCTTCAAGCGTAGAAATTAACATGGACGTGCTTATTTAGATTGGTGAGTATATTAATTTTATGATACATTATGTTGTGAGTGAGTGCGTGCGTGCGGCTCAGAAGTGAGAATATCGTAACATGGATAGCATGCCGAGCGTACGTAGCGAGAAAAAAGAAAAAGCCGAGCGAAGGGATCCCGCTGCGCTCTGCGTTTTTTTTTTTTTGTTCGCTGCGCTCGATATGCTGGGGTGGAATGAGGTACGCTAGGGCCGAGCCGCACCTCCCCATTTCAACGAGGCTCACATATTGCTGGCTTATTATTTGTTTTCTTTTGATTGTGCTCTCTATATAAATAATGCAAAAGTCTGGGGGCTTATTGGGGTTTGGCCTTGGTCGAAGCTCGTTTCTTCTCAGCATATTTGATGTATGCCTCTGCACCGATGCCGCCAAAGACGGCAAGCACGCCTGCCCACTGGCCCGTAGAAAGCTTGTGGTTGAACCAGACGACACTCAACAACATGGAGAACATCTTTCTAGTCACAGTCACCGTGACAAGAATGATTGAGCCGTATTTTGCTAGAGTGTGATAAATGAACACTTGGCCCAATCCACCGCAAACACCGAATAGGACGATATCTCCGAGGACTCGCGGATGCTGGCTGATAAAGTCAGTTGCTTCAGAAAGCTGGTTTGTGAATGGAGTCAGCATGAATGCTGCAGTCAAGACAGTCGAAATGGCATTAAGGCCACACATCATGTGGGGGCCAGTGATAGCCTTGTTGATATGAATCATATGATCTTGAGTGGAGTTGTAGAACCCATCCAGAAACAAATTAATTGCCAAAAGCACCATACCATATCCGGTGGAAGACTCGACGGCCGATTTCTTGGATGGTGTACTTGGATGGTAAACAGTAAACAAGCAAACGCCTAGAGTGATTGTAGCCACTACTAGATACTTGTAAGCCGGATACCGTCGGCGGTAAACAGTGAGATGCAGAGCCATTACAGGTAATAGTTTGCAACTCTTGGCCAGCAAAAGCGTTAAGTAGTCCACATATTGCAGACTTGCGTATGCAAATGGACTGGACAAACTCTGAGCCACTGCTACCACTGCATATTGCTTAACCGTTGTAAAATCTGGGAAAATCGCACCATTCGACGATCCATGAGAACGTCTATAGGACAGGTACAAATATCCCACCACGAATGCAATAGCCGATTGGACAGTATTAATGACCAGCGATGCCCTGAAAATTCGCTCATCGGGACCATATGGCGTAGTGGAAATGCGTTCTTGCAGAACCGCCCACGTCAAAAAGGACGCATATATGCCTGCAATGCACACGGCTAATTCCAGAATCTCCTTCTTTGCCATTTGGTGGTATGGTGGTGACACGTCGAATGCCGATATTTTTCAGTTAGTGTTTTGCGGCTCCCGCGACCCCTGCCTTGGGTACCACTACGACCGGACCGGACGGCGGGCCAAATGTCCCAACAGCCTCATCATCCGCCCAGTATCCTTGATCATTCTCAAGACTCTTGTCCCTCCCCTCCACCCACTACCACCCATACAATCAAACAGCCATCATGGTGGAGCTTTCAACCGCACCAATGGACCCCATTACGGTCAAGCCATCAGACAAGAAGCGTATGACATTTTTTTGAGACGATTCACTAACAACAAATTCCTAGGTGTCGCTTATTTCTACGATTGTACGGCAGACGCAGATGGAAAAAAAAATACTAACAGACAGCCGATGTGGGGAACTACGCCTACGGTTCGGGTCACCCAATGAAGCCTCATCGTATAAGAATGGCTCACAGTTTGATCATGAACTATGGTCTTTACAAGAATATGGAGATCTATGTATGTTTTTGTGCGCAAGATACAGCTAACACAGCGCACTAGCGGGCCAAACCAGCGACGAAACAGGAAATGTGCCAGTTCCACACTGACGAATATGTCGACTTTTTATCTCGAGTCACTCCAGACAATATGGATTTGTTTGCTAAAGAGCAAGTCAAGTTCAATGTCGGTGACGATTGTCCGGTGTTTGACGGGCTGTTTGAGTTTTGCGGTATCTCTGGCGGTGGCTCTATGGAAGGCGCCGCTCGATTGAACCGAGAAAAGTGCGATATTGCTATCAATTGGGCGGGTGGTCTGCATCATGCCAAAAAGAGCGAAGCCAGTGGGTTCTGCTATCTCAATGATATTGTTCTCGGTATTATTGAACTGCTGCGATATCACCCTCGAGTTTTGTATATTGATATTGATGTTCATCATGGTGACGGTGTTGAGGAAGCTTTCTATACTACAGATCGGGTCATGACATGTTCATTCCACAAATACGGTGAATTTTTCCCAGGTACTGGTGAGTTGAGAGACATCGGGGTTGGTAAAGGCAAGCACTATTCCGTCAACTTCCCGTTCCGAGATGGTATCGACGACACAAATTACAAGAGTGTGTTTGAACCGGTGGTTAGTGCTATCATGGAATGGTATCAACCAAGTGCTGTTGTGCTTCAATGTGGTGGCGATTCGTTGTCAGGAGATCGATTGGGCTGCTTCAATTTGTCCATGCATGGCCATGCAAACTGTGTCGACTTTGTCAAGAGCTTTGGCAAGCCAACGTTGGTTGTTGGGGGCGGTGGTTATACCATGCGAAATGTGGCTCGAACATGGTCTTACGAGACTGGTCTACTGGTTGGAAAGCAGGTTGGCCCTGATATTCCGTATAATGACTATTACGACTACTATGGACCGGATTATCGACTCGAAGTGCGGCCCTCAAACATGCAGAACGCCAATTCTCAGGAATACTTGCAAAAGATTTTGGACCAGGTGATTCAGAATCTTTCTCGAACCAAGTTCGCACCGTCTGTGCAGATGAATGATATTCCACGAGATGCCGAGGATCTAGGAGACGAAGAGGAAGATACTGCCGCTGCCAAGGACGCTCGAGGCGGTTCGGAGTTTGCTCATGACGAGCGAATCGAAGCTGATAACGAATACTATGACGACGAAGACAAGAACGGTAGCAAGAATAACGACGTCAATCATAAAGAGTCCCAGGACCCAGATGCCATGCAGTTCTAGAATTTAACTGGTTGATATATATATATATATATACATAATTTATAGGAGGGTTTGAATTATATTAGTTAGTGTGCGATAGCTCGTAATGACGGACCCCGAAAGTAGAGTTGAATCCCAGCAGGCTGTTGACATGGTGGATCCAATCCGAATCAGTGCGTGTGATGCACCATACGCCAGGGCCCCGTTCCGCCTCAACAGTGATCTTATCGCCTGGGTTGAGCGACCCTTTGCGTACTCCGTCAATGCTCATATCTGCACTTCTTCCACGGGATTGAGGCGATACCCCGATTGAGATCTTGGACGACGACGGAAACACCAGCGGACGGAACGACAACGACCGAGGACAGATTGGCGTGATTAGAATGCAAGACACGGACGGGTGGACGATTGAACCACCAGATGATAGTGAGTATGCTGTTGACCCAGTAGGGGTTGAAATGGTCACTCCATCAGCGATAGCGGTGGTGATGAATTCGCCGTCAACGGAAATGTCTAGCATGGTGAGATGCGGCTCTTGACCGCGATGGATGGTCAAATCGTTCATAGCATGGGTTTTGTTTGATGACACACATTCCAGCCGGAATCGGTTCAATACCTTGCATTGTGAAGTGTACACAGACTTGAATGCCTCTGCAGATTCGGTGAAGTCGAATGGAAGTAGAAACCCCAACGTACCCATAGAAAATGACAAAACTGGCGGCACATCTGTGCTCGATGCAAACAGTGATGCTGCGTGTAATATCGTGCCGTCTCCGCCAAGAGTCACGATGAGATCTGTCTTGTCGGTGACTGAGTCACCAGTAAAAAGCTTGATATCGTCGCCGAGGTCTGGCTGTATCTCCTCTGCAGCATCCCGCTCAACAATCACATTTATATCTGGATACGTATCATGAAGATGCTGCACAAACGACACCAGTGCTGTACGGACATTGGGGTTCCACGGCTTTTTCACCACACAGACGTTGCGGGGCAGGTTCTCCCATGTTAGCGAATACAGGTTTTTCTGCTGCAGCGGCTGATAATGTGGCCTTGTGCGGGCCGGGAGGCTAGTAACGGGATGTATCTGGGCCTGCCAAATCTGCCTGGCCGTACTGAAAAGTCTCCGTCCCAGCATTGTTCGTGATATGGTTGAGTCTGGATGGAAGGCGAGGAGCGGTGGCGGCGATACGCGATGGCCGAGATCGGAGCGAACTCGTCGGGAGTTGTTGCGCGGCTGATATGTTTGAGAGGAATCATGAGATAGACATGTATATATAATTCATAAATGCATAGTTTTTATGGTTTGGTTGACTGAGCACTAGAAGGCTGCTCCGGTAGGTCATCTTCGTCGACCAGTTGGATACCAGGATGGGACCCTTGCATCACCTCTATTTCAAACTCGTCCAGTTTGCTTGGCTTCTCCTTCTGCTTGTCTTCGTCACTTGTACCAGGGATTGTAGCACTTTTGTCAGCAGCAGTAGGTTCAGACTTCGCAATGTTGTTGATTTCTTGCTCAATGGCATCCAGATCAAACATGACATCGCCGCCTTGTACATTCACCTCAGCATCTCCCATCTCCTTACCACCTTCAGTCCCTTCCCACCATTCTTTTCGTTTCGGTCGCAGCCACGAGAACATATTTTTCTTCTTGTCAGAATGAGCCTCAAACTTGGCGGCTTCTTCGTTCATCTGCTTTCGCGCTTCATCAAGCTCTACCTTGAGCTCTCGTTGCTTTTCTCGTTCCCGCTCTGGATCTGGGTCCTCGATTTCAGAAAACTCTTCGCTGACAACTTCAAATCCAACTTCCTTCAGTAACTTTGGCAACCGTTTTCGATACTCCATATGACCCTCTACCATCTCAGTGCAGTCAAAGTTTTCAATATCACCGACAATTTCAACTGGAGCCAGCCCACACACTCGGCCAAGCCCACCAGACGTGGCTCTAAAAAGATACCCCAAGATCCAATCTTTCCGTGAAAACCCGTTAACAAATCGCCCACTGACCATTGAACGGGCAAGAGCAAATTGGTCTCGCTTCACTACAAGTGGGCCACCGAAAAGGAATACATCCTGCACAAGCCCGCATGCACCATGTCGTGACAGCTCGACTAAGCATGAATAAATAACACGGGCCCCCAATGAGAACCCAACAAGCGTCGCCGGACGCACACCCAAGTTTCGCTGCATTAGCGAATCCGCAAGAATCAATCCAGCAGACCATGCGCGGTCTAGAGAAACATTCCACGGGTTGTCAAGTAGATAAGAAAGTTTGGTCAAAGCCAACGGTAGTTGGAGCGCTCCCATCAGCCCGATGAGCACCGTAGACCCCAAAACCTGCTGGATACTCTGCGTCAGAACCTCAGTGGCTAGAATATTGATAGTAGTACCCATACTCTGAAGCATCTGTGGTTCCCATAAAATAGAAAATAAGTCGCCCATAATAGGATCCACTGTTGAGAACGGCAATCGGACGTCATCTTCTTTACCAGACATCCATCCAGAAACAGTAATGATAACGTTGACACGTTTGTTGTTATGCAATGGTCTGAACTCAAACGTTCTGACATGACCCATACGGGTTGCCATACCCCTTGAACCGAGTCTAGCACCGGCAACAGTACCAGCCGTGGTGACGACCGCAGCCCCACCAGCACCCGCCAAAAACGTACCAGTACCAGTAACGCCAATTGTGGTAAACCCAGCTGCCAGGCCTGCACCGATGACAGGAGCTAGCAAACCAGCAGACAAACCAATCACCAACCCCCCGCCAAGAGTGGCCAACCCCACATATGCATATTTTTTCCTGAGTGCGGCTTTGCGCCGCTTTTCCATAATCTCACTCTCGTCCCACGTTTGGGCCGACCCTTCTTCAATTTCCAATGCATCGGTCACTTTTTTCTCGAACTGGGCCACTTCAAGCGTGGTGATTCCTAGAGCCTTTGCAACTCGTTCCAGCAATGTTCTTGACCGAGAGTCGTAGACCGAGTCGGAGATCAGTACCAGGAACAGATCGCATAACAGCGTCCATCGCAAGTCAATTTCAATCGTCTTTTGATCTTTGAGGTCTTCGGGTCGTTGCAAATCAAACTCTTTATGAGTAGATTCCATTGAAACCCTTTCTGGCTCAATTACTTCGCCTTCGGTTTCTGCCATCGGATTTTGAATCTTGGCGGCCTCCATCAAAGACGGCGACAGGTCAGAAGGAAGCACACCATGCTGTGAAAGCTGTTCGATCATTATTTGTTCTGTAAGTTTCCATGTTAGCCATTGAAATCAATCTGATTCGCAAACACATACCTTCGGGAGAAATATCCATGTGGGAATAAACCCGGATCATCATCATTTGGGACCACTTTGTTAACGAATCCATAGAGTTGGACAACACTTTGAGTGCCTTTTTACTGCCCTTCAGCTGAGCCAGATCATGTGCCATGGCAATCATAACCAGCTTCGTCAATCCGACATATGCTATTCGTTGTGCATCAGTAAGCATATCTTTTGTTGCCTGCATCTGTTTCAACGGATCCCGATTCAACTCATCGTCGTCAAATAGGAAATCGGCTCGTTCATCCATAGACGTCACGCTCTTGACATCCTCATCGACAGTGACACGAGTGTAGCCTTTGGCCGCACTATCATCTTGGTCTTGATCTACATCACCCACCAAACCTCGATGAACTATCAGGTTGCCTCTATCGTCGTAAACCTCGTAACTGGCCACCGTCTGCATATCCTGCCATTCCCCTTCTTCTGGCTCTGGGCTGTCTTTTCGAAAAGGAACAAATGACATGTTACTGCCTAATTGATGCGAATGGCCAGCTACATTCGCACCCGGCTCTTTTTGTTCTTCTTTGGCGGGCTTCACCTCGTTTATGATCTCTTGTCGATCCAATTCGTTAGACTGTTTACTAGAATATCGCACTACTGTCGCTTCATTGGAAATGTCGTCGCTTTTCATAATACTAGGGTCGCTTTGTTCAACCTGGAACTCTAATATATCATTGTCGGCATCAAAATCGTCGTCATCATATTCTCTAAGTGGACTCGGAGAGAACGGTCGCATTTCGCTGTTGCCGACGTTCAGTTGCCGCTGTTGATGGTGCTGCTGCTCTTCTTGCTGTTGTTGTTGCTGCTGCTCCTGATCGTGGCGAAGACTGTCTCGACTCACACTACGCCTTATACTTGGTGGAGCAGTGTGATACTGGTTCACCGATGAAGTACTGGAGTTGATAGAGTTTGCGCCAGAGTTTAGAGCTCTGGGTCGTCTCGCGACGGCCGGCTCAGCCTTAGTGATCATAGTCTCGGTAACTCAAGCGCCAGGAGACCACTAAGCTTCCAATATGCACGGTCGTGTCAGAAGTGAAAAAAAAAAAGACGATTAGGAATACTGGGATCCTATGTCTGATAAAGGAAGCTCTCTTTGTATGTTAAGACTGTGTCTGATAGACCTCCTGCATTTTGGTGGTCGGCCCGGAACTGGCGAAAGGTGAACGGCAGCGGCGCACGCGTGAGCGCTGCTGATCGGATCGTTGGGGTGCGCTACCGGACAAACTCCATTCTGTCATCAGTTATCTATTATCGCAGCTGTGAGGCTCTAATTTGGTCATGTAAATATTTTTGCAGCTCAATATTTTGATGATAAATGACTCTTTCGGCTGCTATGCCCTTCAATGTGGTGTGCTATACATATGACTAGCATGACTAGATATGAGCGGGGCACGGCTTCAACTGACTCATCGGGAAATGTAATATAAATACCTGGAATGGCCGCCAGAAGAAAATAAAGATCATACATTCATTGCAATGGAGTTTCTAATCAAAGATAACATCTACTTGACGCCCTTTCGAGAAACAGACGTGGACCGGGTGGTATGGGCCATGAATAACCTGGACATCACAAGGACTCTTGGAGGGCCGTTCTTCGTACCCTACCTTCGAGAACATGGCGAAACCTTTATCCAACTAACCCTGTCTGCCAAACTGAACGTTCCAGGTGACGTTCCGAAGTTCTGGGTCATTCGTGACCGTTCAAAAAATGATCTAATGGTTGGTTCCATAGAGATCCGACCGTCTGAGGACTCTGGCTACAAGATGCAGCGGGTCACGGGCCCAGATGAGCAGCCGTTTGGTGGCTTTGGGTTCTGGCTAGACCCTGCTTATCACAGACAAGGGATCATGAGCAAAGTTCTAAACACAATGATCTATGAGATCGGGGTCAAACTGCTTCAGTACAAGCAATATGAAGGTACCTTCTTCGCGGATAACACGGCCAGCAGGAAGACTTTTGAAAAGAACGGGTTTCAGGTGGTTGAGACATTCAAAGATTCATTCACAAAGCCCACTACTGGAGAAATGAAAAGTGAATGCTTAGTGAGATTAATACTGTAGTCTAGTAATAGATAATCCGCCACCAGTGCGGCGCGGTGTTAAATGGTCGACGTTCATCGCCGCGCCCAACATAGAAATTCACAGTCACAAACAACACATTATTTCCTATTTGGGAGTATGCACTCTCTTAATTATGTATCATCTCACACTCAACTTTGACCCACCTCCAGACATCCATCACTCGACAATCTGAAAAAATGGCTCCAGTTGTAAGTTGACTCAAGAAAACATGAAGAATTTCTCAGAGATACCCATTTCACTGAATCAAAACTAGCTCGCTTTGCTGCTTGTTGGGCCTTTGGATGCCCAACGTGATACTTATAGTATCTCGATGAGAAATTTTTCAAAGCAGTAGGCTGATGCTAACAACCCCCTCGTAGAAATCTAAGAAGGCTCCAAAGGTCGCTAAGAAGTTCGTCATTGACGCTTCTGCCAACGAAAACAACGACATCATCGACATGGCCGGTTTCGAAAAGTACCTTGTTGAACACATCAAGGTTGACGGCCGAACCGGTCAATTGAGCGACCAAGTCCAAGTGTCTCGATCTGGCAACAAGATCACCATTGTTTCTTACACCAAGTTCTCTGGTAAGTACGTCAAGTACTTGTCCAAGCGATTCTTGAAGAAGAACGAATTGCGAGACTGGTTGCGAGTTGTCGCTGCGTCCAAGGGTGTCTACCAATTGCGATTCTTCAACTTGGTTGTCTCTGACGACGAAGCTGAAGAAGATGACGATGAGGAAGAAGACGACGAGTAAATGTATAATTATTAGGATAATTTATGCAACAAAAACAAAAAGTTTGTCCTTGTTTTTAATGAATTGATGAATGATAATTGAGTTTGTGCCGTATGGATGGAGATTTTCACAAAGGCACAGTACTTTCGTAAAAGCGCATCACGGATCTCGACGCGTGCCCGCCGCATTCATCATGTTCACCCTTCTCATGCTGATCTGACCCGACGCAACTGCAACGATAGTTTCAATCAATCTGATGCAACTCATGTATTAATAATTCTAGCAATACTCTTATGGAAGGAACAACCCGAAAGCCGGGAACAATTGCCAAAAAATACACATTAGTTAAGAGTGCGGCGCAGGACTCACCAGATTAAGATCACTCCAGCTAACTCCGTCTATACAATCGAAAGAAAAACCGCATATTCTCGAGCTTGAGAGCATAATGCAAGTTCTCAGGCAGCCGGTACCACCGCGAGTCATCTGAATCCAACAACTCCCAGTCATTCGACGATGTCAACGTATGGTGTATGAGGAACTGTACCGGAAACTTCTTGGTCCCCACTTGAATTTCTGAATACGATCCAGCACTTTCCACTATCAACAGCAAAGTGCCAGCTTTGCACTGTGATAGCGATTGGAGAAAGCGAACTGTGCCTGCCTTCTGTGCCGCGAACAGCTCATTTGTAGTAAACATTGAAGTGATCAAATCGAGTGATTCGAAATCCAGCTGTTCTTTAGACAAGGTAAGGATATCGTGATTGATAAATTTGACCGAGAATGGCGAGCTATCCAAGGTCATTGCTTCAAGAGCTTGTTCGAGGGTGTCGTATTCTTTACTGTACCAATTGCCGGCAACGAAGCGAACAATTTTATTTATGACCTGGTCCCATTGTGCTATATCCACTGCCGTAACATGCATGTTGACAGGATTGCCCAATAGTGCAATTGACCCCAGGGCTGCAATCTCTCCACCGGCGCCTCCTCCGATGCTCAGAACCCGAGCTGTCTCGCCTGCTGCTTGCTTTTGTTGGAACATGCTAGTTATTGGATCCAGTGATTGCATCAGTGAGCTATAACCCAATGCTCTAGAAGGCGACCATCTGACAACATATGCATCTAGATTCTCCTGGCTGCCAAACGCCTGTTCGTAGTCTCGATCGAACAGGTTCGCCTTGACAGCTTGGATCTGGGTCTGTAATTCATTTTCGAGAGCAAACGTCCGCTCAAAAGCAA
This sequence comes from Blastobotrys parvus, assembly GCA_030564285.1. NCBI lineage: Eukaryota > Fungi > Ascomycota > Dipodascomycetes > Dipodascales > Trichomonascaceae > Blastobotrys > Blastobotrys parvus. The sequence goes on along the minus strand of JAJLUP010000014.1, from coordinate 211,977 downwards.
CCGAAAACAGATCCAAGATCTGCTGCGATATAATCTCAACCGGCTTGCGTGTTTGACCCCGTCTATTCATCTGATGTCGTGATGCAGCAGGATTGTTTTTGGAGTGGAATTTTTTGAGCCGCGCTTTAATTGTCCGCGGCCCCACAATATGAGCATGGTAATGGTAGACGGATATCCACGCTACTTCGCTTCTTAGAGGATATTGGATTTTGAAACAGAAACAATTAACAGACCAATATTAATTGAATTTGTCGAATTAGAATATACACTCCGAGGTTAAGCTAGTTCTAAGAGAGCAGCATGCCTGTGCTGGCTAGTGAGCCGAGCAGGAACGTAACTCCCAGCACAGCGCAGGCAGCGGGCATGCAAAAAAATCGGATCAAAACAAGCGACCTTCACGCGTCCTTGGCTCAACAATAGACTTTGACTGGGGTGTTTTCTTAGTGAAGTCAACCCATGTAAGAGATCATGTCTTCAGCGACACCTACACCCAACCGCCGCGTGTCGACAAGACCGTGGCATAAAGAACCGGTAAAGAAAAGCACGACACCAGAACCATTGATCCCTGAGGATTACATGGACGTTGGCCAGCAGCGACTGGTAGCAATCAGCATATTCGTCTTGATACAAGCATACAAGTTTTATGAGCTTCTATTTGGCGCGAGCCAATCGTTTACAGCTCGATTCATCTTTGCAGATACATTGTTTTTGTGGATCTTGCCCATCTTCAGAATTCCGTGGCTCACCTTCCCATATGCTGTGATGCTTGGGCAGATTGCCATAATGGCATGCTTCAACATGTTTTTAGGGAACAACTCGATATCCTTGGCAGCAATAGTTGTTGCCGTGTGGAAAGGTATATTTGAACGTGAAGTCTCAATTTCTGGTACCAAAGTTCGAAGCCGAGACATTTACGACGACTCTCAACACTTGTCCGGCAAATTCACAGTCCACATTCTTCCAGAAAGCACTGCATTATTAAATCCGTTGAAATCGTCTTATTGCATCGGTAGCGATCAACGAACACCGATATCAATTCCTGTGAGACTCAATGCCACTGAGCCTATTTTGATTCATCTGACTCGAATCGACTTCGATACACTAGAGCCGCACACAGTTGAGTTTAGCAAAAGAGACATTCGACGACTACGAATGGATTTGGCTCCGGAATCTCTTGTTGATGAACCAAAGCTATCCTATGTCAGTCTGCCTGTTTCCGAACCAGGTATTTACCGTTTATCCAAAGTTACCGACAATTCGAACATGGACGTGAGGTTGTATCCGGTGGACGTACTTGTCACTTCGTGTCCAAGCGCATATATACTTGGTGTTGGAAACGAATCGCAAAACACAGACAGATGTATTGGAGATGCCGATGCACCACGGTTGGTTGTTGATGGTGTGGCGCCGCTCAAGGTGGAGTATTCGCGAACTGTGAAGGGTCGAGAAGGAACATTCAAGCTTGAAAGTCTGCAACCGGAGGGCTTTGAGTCGCCGCTCATCTTCGGTGGGTTGCCAGAATCTGGTTATATCTGGCGGCAGCAAAGCACTACTCTCAATTGGGCGTCTGCGTCGACCGTGGAGGTGGAGATGGATACCTCGCTAAACACAGCAGGGGGTTGGCGATATTACATCAATCGGGTGGAGGATGCGCTTGGAAATGTAGTCGACTACGACCAAATGTACCATCAAGATGATTCCCGTCTGCTGACTAGCAAGGGACTGAGTTATGGCTTTACTGTGCACCCTCGTCCAGAGGTTAGCTTTAGAGGCTGCGACATTGAGACACCAATAAAATTGGCCAAGGGCAAGTCCGTTGAGCTGCCATTGTTTGTCGACTCGGCTACTTCCAAGGGGTCTTATTCGGTAGAACTGGAGCGGGTCTCATTGCAGGATGATGAGCCGTCCGAGGAGTTTACTCATAAAAAGGGGCCATTGTCTGTGACCAAGCCTGGTATTTACAAGTTGAAGAGCATCCAGGGCCAGAACTGCAAGGGTGATATCTTGGAATCTTCGTCATGCTTGGTGTATGTTCCTCCAGAGCCAAATCTCGAGGTCCAATTCACTGAGATCAGTGACAAGTGTGCCGGTGCTGTTGGTGCTTCGTCTGATATCTCTCTCACTGGTACCCCACCATTCCGTTTGTCATATCGAATACTGAAAGATGGCAACGTTATCAAAACGGACTCTTTGCATGTTCGTCAAAGCCGACATCAATTCGACTTCAAGCCCGACTCTGCTGGTCAATATGTTTACGAGTTCTTTGGTCTCGACGACTCGTTGTACTCTGGCATTGATCTGGATAAGAGCGAGTATAGACATGAACAGACTATTCATTCTCTGGCGCGTGCGTCGTTTGTCGGCCCTACCAGTAAGAGGAGCTGTTCTGGCAACGATGTTTCATTCAAGGTCAAGATGAGCGGGAACCCGCCATTTACTCTGGAATACGAAATCACCCATGGTGGTAGAAAGGAAAAGAAGGTGGTCAAGGACCTTACCTCGGAGGATTACACGATCTCCACTGAACCGTTGAAGTTTGGCGGACGGCATACGATCACTTTGGTCTCCATCAAGGATACCAACGGGTGCAAGGCTCAATTGAGTGGAGAGGATGCGGTCGTGGAAGTTCGACGACAACGTCCGGCAGCTGCATTCCTGCCAGTAGATGGCAGTATGTCTGTCAAGGCGTTGGAGCACCGATCTGTAAACTTGCCCATGCGGCTTTCTGGAGAAGGGCCATGGACGGTGAAGTATCGATACCAAGCACCTGATAGTGATGAATACCAGGATTTGGAGCTCTATGCTCAGAATCACAATGAGCGGCTTCCAGCCAAGAGGCTTGGTAAATATACCCTGCTTGAGGTCCAAGATGCTTATTGTCCTGGTGAGGTGACGGGTGATTCGTTTGACTTATCATGGTTGGCCAAGCCATCCATGTCGGTTGCTGGCCGTTCCTCAGCGGAAGCAACTGAACTGATTATCCGGAACCCAGTGTGTGAAGGAGACGAAGACGCTTTGGAGGTTGGTCTTGAAGGTATGTTCTTTTTTATTTTAATTTCTATGGAAAATGCTAACGATTTGACAGGTGCGGCGCCATTTGCCATCTTTTACGATGTCCGGGGCCCAGTTTCGAAGATGAACCAACATGTTCAAGTGGCCACCAAATATGCCAATATCAAGATGCTCACCACCAAGCCCGGTACTTACAAATACTCATTCAACAAGGTTGCCGACAGCGTTTACGATATTTCGGATATTCAGCAGCACATGTCGCCAATTGAGGTAGAACAGACGGTTCATTCACGACCGGCAACTGGATTTGCCAACAAGAACAAGGTGTACAAATCCTGTGCACAAACTGAGCCAGACGATCCAAGTCTTGAAGCTATCCAGATCCAGTTCAATGGTAAAGCGCCGTTCCATTTGACATATGCGATCCGAAGTGAAAGCACCGGCAAGACCAAGCGCCACACGGTGCGAAATATCGAATCCAAACAGTACGGGTTGAAGCAAGTATATGCCGATTTGCCAATGGGTAAACACTCTGTCAGCCTGGTGGAAGTTGAAGACTCCAACTGCAAGCGGGAAATGTACAACGAAGACCAGGTGACGATTGTGGTGAGCGATGTTCCTGATCTATCATTTGTGGAACCCAAGAGAGACTTTTGTATTGGCGAACGAGTCTCATTTGGTCTCACTGGTATCCCACCATTCGAGATTGTATACGAGTTTAATGGCAAGAAGCAAAAAGCTTCCACAAACTCGCCGTTCTCACGGCTAGCATCTCAACCTGGGAAACTCTCTCTCGTTTCGTTGAGTGACAGTGCATCTAGCTGTGCCAAGCAGCTTGATGGTGAAGAAATTATCATCCATCCAAAGCCATCTGTCAAGGTCAGAGACTCTTCAGCGGTGATGCACGATATTCATGAAGGTGACCAAGCAGAGCTCGTGTTTGTATTCACCGGTACGCCGCCATTCTCGTTCACATATACGCGAAGTGAGATGGTTGGCCGACCAGCGCGAGCCAAGGTCATTGAAACGCATTCTGTTCCGTTCGTGGACGGGCACGAATATAGCATTATGACCAGCCAGCAGGGTATTTACGAAGCGATCTCTGTTCAAGACAAGTACTGCTCCGTTGTAAGTAGACACTAATTGTATTTTTATGTTTGTTTTACTTTGAAAAGCCGCATGTTCCGGGAACTCAGCCGCACATTTTATGCCTCCAACTTTTAGCTTAGAGGTTTGGCTGGCGTTAGAAGCGGACGCTTATTGTATTTTCAAGTATGGAAGCCGCAAAATCAGGGAACGGAGCCGCACATTTACGTATGTGGCCAAATTGGCAGAAAAAAATGAATGCTAAAGTAATTTTTTGAAATGCACAATATTTACGGCTTGTGCGTCAGTTTGATACCTCTAAACTTGGGTCTAAAAGCCCTGGACTCGCAACCGGGGCAATTATGTAATGTTTCGTGGCAATAGACATCACAGTCTATGCAGAAATGATTGTTGCAGTTTTGGCAAATGTATTTTGAGGATGCCAGGTTGTTGCTGTCATGTTTTGGAAACTCATCCTGGCAGCCAAAGCAATGCGTCGACAACGCCGCTTCTCGATCGGACGCTTGTTTGAATGACTTGAGCGGAAATAAATGATGATAAGACCGAGCCAAATGGGTTGAGAGAATCAATGTTAGTCCACAGCAAGGACAAACCATCGGTAACGAGCAAATCTTGGCCATGCACCGTGGACACAGATACTCGCCTTGGGTTAGTTTGGAATGGCAAGCACACATGGAAGGTTCTACTTCAGATATTCTTGACGGGAACCCCATTTCAACCAGTGTGGATGATTTGTCGACAGTCATTTTATTGATCGCCAGCGGCGTGGCGGTTTCCATCAGCAACTCTCTGAAATGAGCGTCATTCAGAGCCACCCCATAAGCCGATTCATCTTGGAAATTTGTCTCTTTAGTTAGTTCCTTGCATACAGCCACTTGAGCCGCCAGGCCAATGACTTTGGATCTAATTTTATCCTCTACCATACCCTTGATAGTTTGATGAATGTCACCCGGATCCGACGACAGAAGCGCTCCAAACACAATCACCACTTCTTTCGTACAATGTGAAGGTACATGAAACAAAAGCCCTCTTGACATGTCCAATGCATTTTGTAATGACGGGTCCCCTTTTGGTTCCTGGGTCTTAAGTGCCTGCAACGCAGCGACATGCTCATGAGGGTTCCCGTCCACCTCTGATATCAACACTGCCAACCCATCTCGCATCCCCACAATACCCAACTGCGAGATTGGATTCTCGTCAAAAAACAAAGACACAAAATCGATGGCATAATTAAGAGTTAGCTGGTATCGGTTCGGTCGCAAATCTTTTTCTAACATTGCTGAGCTGAGATCGAGAATGAGTACTAGATTTCGAATGATCCCTCGTTGTACTGGTGTTGTATCTTTGATAACTCGCTTCTTTTTGGATTCTTCTACTATACCAGCAACAACACCGGCTAAACTACCACCAGCATCTTCCTGGACAACATCCCATGATCGGTGATATTCGTCCTCCCAGGCATACCCACCGTTGGCACCTTTCAGGCTATCCTTCTGTTTGCGCTGTCGCCTCGGCTGCCCTTTGGTAGACTTGTTTCGAGTGCGACGGGTCATTCCCTCGTCCATACGGGAGTCGCCATCCGATTCGACGTAGTCCGAGTCTGAGTCGTCCATGATCACTGATCACTGATCACTTTGGGGTGGAAAGTTGGGGTTGATTGATGATGGGGCGCGTTTGGGACGTGCTGTATCGAACTTGTGTATCATTCATTTAATTTGTATAGCAAATATCCCAACAGCTTGTCTACTACCTTCTTTTATTTCGAAACAAGTTATTATATGCAATCTTCGCACAGAAATCCTCAATTACTGGAAATAAAAATATCGAATATATCAGCGCCGCACTACGTGCCCAGGTTACCCTATTCGAGGGTTCCCGGGAGCGCGGAAAATTTCAAATTTTTTGCTCCCAACCGCGGGCTGTTGCTGAGAGGTCAAACCTTCACAAAAAAATCACATCGACACCAAACACGTCCCTACCTCCCAGGCACATTCTAATCAGCATCTCGCCAACGACCGTGATAAATAAGGACTGACGATCGACCCCAGCTTGGAGTAATTTTTTGGAGTATCGAACCAGGAATTTTGGTAAACGCGTTATCGGAATTTTAATCTTGCAGATACAAAAATGACAGGTACGTCCGTTTTATGGAATTCAGTTTTTGTACTAACAATGAAACCACAGATCGGCTGAAAAAAATGCTGGACGACTATTTCGTCGTGCTCACAGGGTATGCTTTTCTGCACGAATCAGCTAACAGAATAAAAGATATGAACTAGGGGCAGAACTGGTCAATTTGGAGGCAGTTCCAACCGACAATAGCGAACCCGACGCGATGGAGTTTCTCGAATCTACTGCCAAAAAGACGACGGTCGCATCCAAGAAAACAGCATATGACAGCATTGCAAATCTATACCATGACCTGAAGCTAGCGGTGAGTTCTATGCTTGTTCAGGAGCCAATTGGAACGCTCAAGTACAAGGAAATTGGGGATTTTTTCAAGTTCGCCATTGACTTATTGCATCGAGAAGGACAGCGGCTGCAATCAAATGACCGATCTGATGTAATCAAGGGAGAATTCGACGAAGAGCAATCTGCAGAACCGGCGTTTGAAGCCGAGGTAATGCAAGACTTGTATCAAATCAGCACCGATTTCAACGAATGGACGGGTGAAGCATATTTTATTCAAAGTGGCACTGGTCCGCTGTTCTCGTCAATTAACTCAAAGGTACCGTTTGATCCTCGGGTCACCGAAACACATGGACCGTTTAACACAACAAAGCTGGTTCAGCTGGCTGAGAACACACATACGTACCCATTGGCTTCTATTTCGTCGAGGCAGCAGAACAGCATTCCCCATCCAAGTTTGCCGCCTACCGAGATCATGACCAACTTTGTGCATCCGATTAACGCACCGCTGCCTTCTTCGAAATGGCTCAAGTTTGATGGATATTCGTCGTATGCGCCAGCCAAGGATAATAATGGTGTTGTTGTGGACGATGCTGAGGCCAGTGCAGTCTGGTTTGAGCGTTTCGGTCACAAGAAGATGCTGACCGAGGAAGAGGTCAAGAAGTCGGCTGAAGCACGGATATTAGAATTGGAAAAACAGCTGGCAGAAATGGATGCCATGGAAGTCGGTGCGGTCGAGGAGGAAAAGTCTGAAGAAGAATCGAAACCAGAAGAAAACGGGGACAAGCCGATGGAAGTAGATGAATCTGAATCTGAGGAAACGCGGCAATCGGAAGAACCTCAGCAAGAAAAGGAAAGTCCCGAAATTGCTGAAAAAATCAAAGATTTAGAACAAACGTCGCAGGAGAACGATGACGACGCCAATAACGCCGTTAAAATTCTCAAACCCCCGGCCCCTGAGATCGACATTACTAGTATATTCAGCTGGAGACCAAGCAACTTTATCGACGATGACGAATTTGAAGCCGCCAAGAACGGTACTGAACAGGAGCTGGTCTCGCGGCTGCTGCTGCAACTGCAACAAATGCAACGAGTGCGGCTCGCACACAATGACAAGACGGAATATACCATCTCGCCCAAAGAGCATCGGCTCGCCCTCAAGATCCAAAACATTCTGACCCGCATAGTTGGTGATGTATCTCCACAGGACCTCGACTTGAAGCTTTCCTCACAGCTGCCAGTTCTGCAAACGGTTTACAATGGTACCCTTCCGGCGCCCGAAGTCAAGGCTCAGCCGGCCATGGCGCGGCTTCAGGGGAGCATGCGAAACACGCCGCGGTCCAAGCGTCGATAGGCTTGAAAAAGATAATGATTTATTCGTACTTGTTTCATGATATATATAATTTAATCTTCTGTGTTTTTTTTTCTGCAATTGTCTTTCAGTGGTTCAAGCATTTTACAACGGAACATCCTCGCCCATCATCATAGATACTATCAGAAACAAGTTGAGAGAAGAAACCAATGCAAAAATGGCCACTGCAATAATGTTAGTAGCAAGCCCGTTACTCATATCGGTATATTCAGGAACCATGATCGACTCGTCAAGGCTATCCCGAATAGGGCCATATCCATCTCCAGACGATGAGGTGATGGTTGTAGGCGATGCTGGCCGTTCAATCCGTTTAGAAACGGTTGGTACTCGCATGATCTTCTTGTTGGCGGTAAAATACAGCAACGGAGCAGACACAAATGGCAGCATCAAACTCAGCACCACTTGACTGGCATTCAACACATCTGCCAGGCCCTTTCTGCCCACGAACAATGCCACTGCGAAACACGGAGCGACAGCCAACGCTCGCGTAATCAGTCGTCGGATCCATGGCTGGAAAGACCAATTCAAAAATCCTTCCGAAACCATTTGGCCAGATAGCGTGCAGACAATCCCTGCTGATTGACCAGAGAATAGCAACGCCAATGCAAACAGCGTGCCCGCTGCAGGGCCTAGGAACTTCTTCAACATTTCGTAAATGCTGAACAGATCCGCATCGATGGCGTCGTCTGGCGAATTGGATAACGTCGCACCGGCAACAATGAGAATTGCGGCGTTGACAAAGATTGCCACTGTGAAGAGAGAAATTACCAGCTCGGCAATGGAAAAGCTCATTGCATATCGAATCGCATGAATGGTTGGTCGGTACTTGATCACGTCTCCCGTCTCTTCGGGTTCATAATAGCCATTCTGTGTGTCATATTCTCGCAATCTCGGCTGAACCAGTCCAGATCCAAGATATAATGAATGCGGCATGACAGTTGCCCCGAGAATCCCACAAGAAAGATACAATCCAGTTGATTCAAACAATTCACTGGACGGGAAAAAGAACCCGCGGAAAATCAAGCCTGTATCTGCAGGACCAATTTTGCAGAGTTCGATGGCGAAGCAAACCACTACCACAGCGACCAGTAGTGCGACCAAGTACTCAAAGTACCGCACAATCTTCATTGGCCCATTTGGTCTGTATGCCATTAGCACCAACAACACGTCTATCACAGTCAGCCCCACCCCCACTGCCAATGGGATATTGAACAAGATATTCAAAGCAATAGCAGTCCCCACCACTTCAGCCAAATCTGTCGCGATAATTGCAATCTCTGCCAATGCATAAATCGTGATACTGAGCCATCTTGGCAAATGTTCACGGCAATTTTGGGCCAAATCTAGACCCGTCACGCTGCCCAGCTTGCAGCACAGAATCTGCAGAAACACTGCAAACAAATTGGACACCAGCACCACAAATAGAAGCTTGTACTGATACAAGGCACCAGCTGATACAGCAGTTGAGTAATTGCCAGGATCCATATAAGCCACGGACACCATAATGCCGGGGCCCACAAATTTGGCATACTTCGCTGCTAAGGCCTTGAAATTGGTCCAGCTGTCGGCTAGTCTGGCTCTAGTGCCCTTTGGAGGAACAGGCGGCCGCCTACTCCCGAAAAATGGCGTCCTGCTGTCGTCATCATCTTCTTCGTCGTCATTTTGGAATAGCATGTTGCTGCGGGTATCTACGGTCTCGTTGAAGCTGGATTTGGACGACATGGATGCTCGCTTCAGGGGAATTCCTTGCTCGTTGCCCCACAAGCCGACGTCTTGATCGCTTTCTTCTTCTTCGAACGGATTATCCTCTATTGAATACCCACTGTCGCGACTATTCGTACTGTTCCTTGTTGGTCCAGGTCGTTGTATGTTGTTTTCGGACGAGTTGGTAGTGAGGTCGTTGTCCAGTTTGTCAGGGTTTTGGTTATGGCCCAGCTTTCCATACGGTTCTGGATCTCGTGTTGGACAGTTCATCCCTTAATTTCCTCTGGCCAGAGATGGTCTGATCTGTTCTGGTGAGAATGTGTAATTTTAAACTGGGTTTCGAAACAACGAAAATCGCAGGGTGGTGTCGGCTGGAGCCTGGCTCCTCTCCGGCTTTTCTCGTGGGGAGGAGTGCTCAGCCCGAGGCGTGGCGAAGTGCTTCAAGAGGGTTCCATTACTCTCAACGGGCCATCCATAACCTGGTACTATATCTCTATTTATTGTATATTTAAATGCAAAGATAGTCTTTTGGATCAAAGCATTTTGTCGCATTTGAATTCTGATTCTGAAATTAAACTCAGCGGTATCGCGCTTGGTGTAGTACTACTTTAATTCTGCAGGAGTCGTTCTGGACTCGCTAAAGGCAGCCCGGAAAGGTGCAGGATCAGATAAATCGCGCGACAACTTCCTAATCGGGTACTCGTAGTCGCGAATGGTGTGGTGTACACATCAACATGGGGATATTCATCATCCGTCCTAGTTTTTATTGAATTATGGAATTTGAGTGGCGAATGTAAGAAAAGGAACTCGTCACCAAAACAAAAAAGAATACTTGCAGGGCCGTAGCATCGGTGCGGGTCAAGGACGCTGCATATTCACGGCACCCTCAATTACCAAGAGAGCCTGAATTAATCGATGCAATGCATGGAAAGTTGATGCTATTGATTATAAGTCAAAGACACAGCTCAAAACTTTCTAAAGTATTCGTATTTTGGCGTTCTTCGTGCACAATCGAGAGCTGTCTCAAGAGGGTTCGTTGATGCAAGTTTGGGATATTGTCCGGGACTAAGCTTGTTCTTCCAGGCAGCCTCAGCCTAATCGCTTTGGGCTCTCTAAGCGTCACTAACTATACATCTTGGGATTAGCGCATGATGACTGCGGGGATATCAGAGCCGGGTCCTGTCAAGGCAAACTAGCGATATGCGTCACTGCAGCCAAATGCAACGATCGATCCCACACGCATGACCGTTGCCCCAATACAAAACTGCTACAGTTTTAATGTAGCTGTCTCAAGGGCTGATTTGATGGAGCTGTTGTATTTTGTTGGTCGCGCGCCGCTCGCGCCGCACAGCTAGAGGCCAATATTTGTCAATATGTTAAATACAGCAGCCAGGACATAGTCGTATTGGTAGGCTAAGAACAGATATAACAGACTCGGTCTCCTCATTTCACAACTTTAAACTGTTTCATCCCTCAGCGTCGAGGCGTCACGTACCTTCCAGGGGTGCGAATGAATGATCTGCAGATCCCTTCCCGATTGGGCCGTCAAAGGTGCCAGATTTTGTACTGCCAGCCTCGCATTCGTTCTTAGCTCTCCAATCAGCATCCCAAACGTGCCGTATTTTGGCTGGAGAATTGTTATAAAAGTAAATGAGATAGTCTGGAAGCAGCTAGTCTCAAACAACATCGCAGCATTGGGTCTGTTGCATGTCTACGAGGTCCTCAAATCTGATTATTCCTAGGATTAGGGCGTTGTGAAATTGGTGCTGAAAAATTGGAGAGATGGTCTATAAATACTGGAAGAAATAGCCATAATTCCTGTCTTTTCATTCATCAATTCAATTGCTCTTCCCTCTCTCATTCTACCGAAATCTTGAAAACACTTCTTTTTACTCTTCCAAAAATCAATGAAGCTCTCTATTGTTTTACTCACCTCCTTGGCCACTGCCATTCTTGCTGCTCCCGTGGCTGATGCCGAAGCTGAAGCCAGTTTCAATCGGGTTCAGTTCCCAGGTCAACCAGCTGGTAAGAGAGATGCTGAAGCTGAGGCCAGTTTCAATCGGGTTCAGTTCCCAGGTCAACCAGCTGGTAAGCGGGATGCTGAAGCCAGTTTCGACCGAGACCAATTCCCAGGCCAACCAGCTGGCAAACGTGATGCTGAAGCTGAAGCAAGTTTCAATCGGGTTCAATTCCCAGGTCAACCAGCTGGTAAGAGAGATGCTGAAGCTGAGGCCAGTTTCAATCGGGTTCAGTTCCCAGGTCAACCAGCTGGTAAGCGGGATGCTGAAGCCAGTTTCGACCGAGACCAATTCCCAGGCCAACCAGCTGGCAAACGTGATGCTGAGGCTGAAGCAAGTTTCAACCGAGACCAATTCCCAGGTCAACCAGCTGGTAAGCGGGATGCAGAAGCCAGCTTCAACCGGGTTCAGTTCCCAGGCCAACCGGCAGGCAAATAATCGAATTTGATATTTACTCTCTGTTTGCCTCAAGATCTTTTGTTTGAACTACGGCGCTGGATGTCGTTTCGTTGGTTTCTTTTCTGAATCTATTCTCAATAGATAATATAATTCTTTAAATGTCGTTCATCTTTTTCTCAGCGGGGCCTACATTAAATGGGGCTCGTGCGGCTCATTAATAAAATGGAAAATGATGCATTCTACAATAATTTACAAAACAACCCATAGTGAGCCTCGCTTTTCTTGAACCACTTTCACAGCAGGCAAATCCCATCCGACGCCTCCAGAGCCCAGAGCAGCACCCATTCGCGGCACAACCCAGCATTCCCGCTTGGTAGGGGTGATGTCCTTGGGGCCGTACGGCGGCGCGAGCGGCTTTGAGTACGTGATCAGGGCTGAGTTTTTAGCAACATTGCTCAAATGAGCACCGGAGATATCACATAACGGCTTGATACGGATTTTCTTGCCAGCTTCGCTTTGGCTCATAGAGCTGAACACCAAATAATCCGGCGGCTTTTCACCAGAGTTGCCTAGCACTGAGCCTGCATGAATGTAAACGTATGGATCGTCGTCGCGGATACTTGTGGACGGGAACAAGGACGCATAAGGATATGTCAAGGTCTTGTTGGACTTTTGTTCAGGGTCAATCAGATCGGCTCGAATGGCGACTTGGTCGATATACCCAGCCGAAACCATCTGTTTCAGTGCCTTGACCTGGAGCGGCTGAGGCGGCGTCAGCTTGGCTTGAAGCTTTTCAGTAGTTCGTTCAACAGCATCCTGACGAGTGTTGGCAGCGACAATGTATGCAACTTGCTTCCGTAGCTTGTGGATTTCATCCATGGTTTTGTACCGGAGGAAATTGTTACGAGCAAATGCTTCAGTCTGATCAAACTCAAATGCACATACCGCGCACAACAGTTTCAACACATCGCTGGTATCGGACAGAGCTGAGAACTGTGCTTGAATGCGGAAATAATTCCCACGCAGTTTTCGACGGAACTCTTTTTCTTCAACAGTCTGCTGCTCATCTTCCTCAGTGGTGCTGACAATACCCAGCTCATGCTGCTGGATGAATGGTTCGCCCACGGTAAGCCCAGCAACGATGGCCACAATATAAGGCAAGCAGTTATGCTGATTTCCCAAGAGAAGCATTTTAGCAAACCTAGGACTCAGTGGGAACAAGCTCATGTTTCTGCCCAACTCAGTAATCCCGTCTTCCTTGTCCAGAGCACCTAGGTACTTGAGCAAGCTCAAGCCCTTTCTCAGTGCGGCTTGCGGCGGCGGCGATGGGAACGGGAAGTTGGTAATGTTGTCAATGCCCATATACTTCATCTGCAGCACCACGCCTTCAATCGGCATCCGCTCTATTTCAGGCTTGGAGAATTGCAAAAATTCACTCTCGAACACAGCAGATGAGTAAATTCGATAGCAGTGACCAGGTCCCGTTCGACCGGCACGACCAGCTCTCTGATTGGCACTAGCCTTGCTAGTCCAACCAACCTTGAAGCTTTGTACACCAGTGGATTCTTCGAAATGCCGTTCTTTAGATCGACCACAATCCACAACATATCGAATGCCGGGAATGGTCAACGAAGTTTCTGCAACGTTGGTAGCGACAATGACCAGTCTGCTGCCTTCGGGCGGAGATTCAAAGACTCTCATCTGTTCTCTAGTAGGAAGCAGAGAATATAACGGTAGCACATGCATTGGAGCGTTGATATCTTGCCCTTCTTCAAGCTCTTCATCAAACCCTTCTTCTTCTTCGCCTTCATCCTCGTAATCGTCTTCTTCTGGAATTTCGATCTCATCGTCTAGGCCAAACTCAATATCCTCTACTTCGGCGGTGGCATCCTTGGCAGATACACGAACCTGAGTCTGGTTCTCGTGCTGTTGCTGCTTCGCAGGAAACGCCTTTCGCAGCTTCTTGACCATGCCAGCGATCTCGTTCTGACCAGTCAAGAAGATGAGGATACCTCCAGGTGGCAGCCGTTGGTGGATTTTGACAGTCTTATCGTAAACCTGTTCAAGATAGTCAAACTGAGTTCGACGATTGAAGTGCACAGACACAGAATGCTGACGTGCCTGGACCTTCAAAACAGGCGGCGGGGTTTCGAAAAGCCGAGTATTCTCGGTGAAGTCGCTGACTCGAAGAGTGGCAGACATGATCACCATCTTCAAAGGCTTGTATTCAGAACTTTTTCTCAACTTCATGACTCTGCTCAAGACACCGATCAAAATATCGGTATTGATGTTGCGCTCGTGAGCTTCATCAATAATAATGGCCGAATACTTGGACAACGTGAAATCAGCAGATAGCTCCCTCAACAACACACCATCAGTCATAAACTTGATGGCAGTATCATCCTTGACATTGGCATCGAATCGAATCTGATGACCAACCCGATGGCCGTGATCAGCCAGTTCCACAGCTACACGATTGGCCATACTGACCGCGGCAACTCGACGAGGTTGAGTCACCCCGATCATGCCCGGATAGTCCTCTGATGTACCGAACCCTGCTTCAAACAAGAATTGAGGCACTTGGGTAGTTTTACCAGAACCAGTCTCACCACAAATAACGACACAATCATTGTGATGAATCGCCTCCATGATACGGTGTTCTTCACCCACCACTGGCAGCTGCAGTCGAGTATGTTGTAGCTCTTCAGGTCTATCCACCGACACGTAGTCGACATTACGCTCTTGGTTCGCAGGTATAAACATTTCTTCTGTGGGCGCCTCCATATCCTCTGGCCGCTCTTTTCGCACATATTCACCATCGTATTTGGGGATGACTATCGGTTGCGGCTCGTCCTTGCCACTAATGCTCTTCGCCCATTTCTTGAAATCAGCCCCACTAGCCTTCTGCGGCTGCGGCTCATCATCTTCGTCATCGACATCGTCGCCACTGCTGGAGTCTTCAGATTCTTCCTCGACTTTGTTCTTGACGTCTGTATCACTGAATCCACCCCATTCATCGTTGTTGTCGGTTTCAACCTCGGCTTCATTTTCAGAACCGTTGCTATCGCCCGAACTTGAACCCGAGTCAGATTCAGACTCTTCATCGCTTCCAGTGTCGTTTACATCGTCATCGTCATCGCTCCCACTTTCATCGTACTTTCCAAAGTACATGACCTTATCTTTGCTTTTCTTTCGCTTTTCTTCGTTTTTCTCTGCAACACGCGCTTTCCAGTTATACTTTGGCTTGCTTGATCTGACAACAGAGGTCAAGTTCTTGAATCCAAACCCTTGCGCAGGATTGGCAGGACGATTATCAATAAATGAAGACGTTTTGACCTCTCCTTGCTCTTGCGCAGATGCCGTATAATCCTTGAACTCCTCACTCTCACGCCAATCCGGTACCAGCTTTTCCTCATATAGCAATTCTTTCGTCGCTTCAGTTCCCCGACCGGTTCGTTCCAACTCCAGAGCCTCCTCGATCTTTTGCTTCTTGGTCTGTCTAACACCACTACCCAGAGTTTTCAAACTTTGCAGTCCTGTTGTGTCGCCCTTATTTTTGGAGATTTTGTCTATCAGCTCGGAATTCTCCTGCTTTCGCAATTGCCGGTCCTGTTCATGGGTTAGCATATGCTCCATCAATCAATACATACAATGTACTTGTCTAAACGCTTTCGTTTCTTACTGGACATGCCAGGTGCATTCCGCTGCACATTCTCCTCCAGCTGTCGTTTTCTTGCTGCCTTTTCCTCTTTAGAAACCGGTACCAGCATCTCAGCATTGGGATCAGCCTCATGCACTTGAACCGTAGTCTCGTTCTCATTTCCACTCGGTTCCTCTTCATCATTTTGGTACAAACCCTTGTTCCTAGCTCTTTTTAGTGCCTGCTGCTTGGCAACCATGCCAGCACGGGCTTTGTCATTGAATCTAGGACGATATTTGCCCATTGATAAGTTGAGATGTCGGGTTCAGAATAGCTTGAGCCAAAATATTTTTTTTTTTTCGCTTGATGCATGCACCAGCGATCCACCCGCGCCCGACGAAATTATCTGGTCAAACCTCCGAAATATATCCAGTAGGGCCATGTCATGACGACTACAAGAAACATTCTCAAAGTGGAATACGCCAGCTTTGGCTTTGAGACGTGGTACCCATGCACAGGCTACTTTGACCCGGAGGACAAAAAGCAGCACAAGGGAAACACCCCCGAACCTCTGCCAGGTGTTGAGTCAGTCGTCGACACCTTGTACGTGTGTCGATGGTGCTTTAAATACACAACTTGTCGAAATGACATGTATCAACATGAGGATTCATGCAGATACAGAGAAAGCTGCAGCCCTGGGACAATTGTCTACAAGGACCAGCAAAGCATAATACGAAGGGTCAATGGGATGGTGGACCCGCTCTATTGCCAATGCATGTGCTTATTCGGAAAGCTGTTTTTAGAGACAAAATCAATATTCTACAACGTCGGACGATTCGAGTTTCACGTCGTTTACAGCAAAGATCACGTACCAATGGGGTTTTATTCACGAGAGAAAAACTCGTTTGACAATTACAACCTGGCATGCATCGTCACATTTCCGCCATTTCAAAGCCTGGGGCTAGGCAAACTAATGATTGCATATTCTTACCATTCATCTCGCCGCAAGGACAAGCTGGGGTCACCCGAAAAGCCCTTGAGCAAGTATGGACGGGCCGGATACCTCAGCTACTGGAGCCGTGCCGTCGCATATGCATGTCTAGTGACGATAAACGAACCAAAAGTGACTCTCAACGATATTTCTCAAGTCACTGGAATGACCCCAGACGACGTCGAAGAAGCACTGAAGAATATGAACGCATTGAACCACAGATACATTTCGCTAATGGCGATACAAGATTACGTGACTAGAAGGAAGATCCTTCTCACAGCTCCTATTAATCCAGAGCATTGTATACAATAGTATTACATATAAATAAAACTTATTCTTAACTCAAAAGCGAGTCTGGGATTTGAGCCTCTTTGATCAGCCGCATCACCTTGGCTGGGTCCAAGCGGGCAGTGTTGTAAGACGACGCCGATGGCAAGTTCTTTAACAAGTTGATGATTCCTTGTGGTAGTGAACCACCTCCACTGGCACGTTCAAATACTGGTGGCTCGGGTGTCATGGCTCGAGGTCGCTTAGGCACGCGTTCTTCTGGATCGTATTCAAGTTCTTCGCTCACGGCAACCCGATTCTGATACCGCTTGCCCATGTCCAAATCTTGAATAGCATCATGGGCGATGAACTTGTTCAATGATGAAAACAAGCTCACCGAATCAACAGAGTAGAGCTCTTTGTACCGTGATTGCAGCTTCTGAACAGCAGATAATTGGCCATAATCAGCCTCATACTTCAAGAACAGATCGTACAATGGCCGGGCCTTCTCTGCGGTGACTTTGGACACTGTTTTTTCAAACAATGCACGAGCATTGGTAACATCGTTGATTTCAATCAAAAACTGCAGGTATTCTCGAACGTAATCCGGGTCTTCGGAAAATCGCTTCATACCTATTTCGAAAATCTTGGATGGAATCATCTTTTCGTCGTTGGTCCAGTACTCAATCTTGGCCGCCGCAACATACACATGATAGGTTGAAAAAGGAAGCTTTCGAATCTGACCAAAAATGGCCCGAGCAGTTTTAACTCCTAGAGACCGATTGGCACTTTTGATATAAGCCACATATGCGGCTGTGATATCTCCGGCATTTAGTGCCAAATCCCCTTCATCCGTCAGTTTCTCCCTAGCCGTTTGAAGATTCTCAATCAACGTCTTGTAACACTGCTGCATGGCTTCTCCGTCCGCATTCTGCTCATGATACTCTGCTTTTTTGATCGTGAGTAGAAAGCTACATGGATTCGCCTCGCAGCCAGATTTCAGCATATTCACAACATCATCAGTCCGCTTCATGCTGAGTGCATATTCAGCGGCATCAAACCAAATCTCAGGATGATATCGCATGGCCATAACGGCTTGTTGATACACGTACCAAACTCGAGTATCCACAACTTCTTGGCTGGCTTCAAGAGGATTCTTCTTTTCCCAGTTGATCCAGCTGAACCATTTCTTGGCTCGACGAGTCTCCGACTTGGTCCACTTTCGTAGACGTGGTGTAGTATTAGTTCGGTTCAATCCATCTACCATTGATTGAATTTCCTTGAGAGCAGATCGAGCAGTCATATATGCTGCCGATTTTTCATTCACAAACTTTCTTGCTGTCGTCTTGTTGAGTCCGTTTTCAAACCCAGTATAGCCCTGCCACAGTGCTTCCAAATTCACCAATGGAATCTCAATTGCTCGTCTATAAGTTTTTCGCAGCAAATCCATCTTTTGCTGTTGTTCCCACGTCGTTTCAGAGTTCTTGTTACGGATAAATTCGATATACTGAGCCCATATTGGTCCGCTGTCCTTGTCGAGCCCCATGCTACCGAGCACGAACTCGAACGCCTGCGAGACCACATTGATAGCATTTTCTTCACCTGATTTGGTGTCATTTCTCCGTCGGATGTACGCAAGGTAGTAAGTCCACAGATCAATGTTCATCACTTTCGTCAAGCAACGACCAAAGATCTGCTCCACCTTGGAGAATTCCCCATTTTCCAACTCAGTATCAGCATAATCGATCCAGGTTTCGGCCGAGGTAGGAAACGTTACCAGCATTCGTTCATAAACCGCCCGTAACTCCTCCAGCTTTCCAAGCTTTTTGTACTCTCCGACCAGCTTGTGCCACGAGTCGACATCTCGATCGTTCTCAGCCAATGCATCCTCCAGCTTTCCAATTACATCCTGAGGAAGTCGCTTGCGCTTTGCAGGCGGAGATGCCTTTTCCACAGTCGTTTCAGCATCCTTCTCAGGAGCAGGCGAATCCGTCTTCAAAAACGCCGGAGTGCTTTCCTTAGCGTCGTTCTTTGGAGCTTCCACGGCCGCATCCACTTCCATTTCTGCTTCTGGCTTTTCTTGAGCTTCTTCTTCTTGTTGCCGGGGCTCAACTTCTTGCACTGGAGCGGCTTCTGCTTGTGCGTCGGGAGAATCCTTCGCCAGCGGGTCGTCGACTGAGATCATTGTTGGTGGATAGATGTCAGGTCGTGATGTCGCGAAATTTATCTCGGCCGACTCTCCCAAACTATACACATCGCCGCCCATGGAATTGCATATATGGGGATCGGATAATAGCGACGAATTACCGTCATTTGATCCAGATTGCATCGCTGCAGTCTGGTATCTTGGTCTAGCTGCCCCGGAGGCGGTAGTGGTTCCTAGCTCAAATACGTGGGTTGATGGTAGTGGTCAACTGCCGGTACTGAAACACAATGGCAAATCGATTGCCGGCATATCAGCAATTATCAGATATCTTAAATCGAACGGCTATGATTTGGATCAAAGCCTGGATAGGGATCAGAATGGCAAGGTTACTGGTCTTTTATCATATATTGTTTCCAATGTTGCACCGCTTTCGCTCTACACAATCTACATGAATCGGCAAAACTTTGAACAGGTCACTCGACCACTATTCACCAAATTGCTTCCATTTCCTATGCAATACAACGCCTCATTGAAACAGCAAAAGCTTGCAAACAGCAGATGCGCGAAATCCGGGCTCAATAACGAACAGCACCCCGAGGAACCGAGTCCTAGCCTAGGGCAGATTCAGGATCAGCTCGAGGCAAAGAGAAAACAACAGCAACAGGTATACAACGATGCAAAGGAAAATATGCGGGCCCTGTGGTTTGGTCAAGAGGTCTATTCGACTATCAGCGAGTCGATAGACCTGCCTGGTCTGAACACGGCTGATGTGTTGCTGATGGCTCATTTGGCCGTTCAAATGAACGATTTTCCGGCTCCGGTGTTACAGAATCTCATTGAATCGCAGTTCCCAAAGATTCTATCTTATTATAATGACAGAATCGGGCAATTGAAAGGTCTCAAACCAGAAATGAGAGCACCATCAGGACCAGAGCTTCCCAACCTTGTAAATACTGTTCTCCAAACCGTGGGGCTGCAGAGCATATAGCTTAATTTTTCCTCGGCTTGGTGAGACCATTGTTGACGAAGTAGTATACCACTGTACCATCATCTGTAACCATAGCCATTGTAACTCGTTTTGGCATTGCCCCAGTAGCGTTTTCAATACCCTTGAAAGTTTCATCCCATTGCTTGATTGTCCAGTTACCTTCAGTGCTTGAAGGCAAGACATATTCTTGCAAGCCAGGTTCGTCATCAGGTAGCAGCTTGTCCGGCGGAGTGCCTGTAATAAGAACAATACCGCTGTCAGATACCGGAATCACAAGCTTGGAGAGATCAGTCCATAGGTGGAAATGGGTCAAATTAGTTAGCACTTGGTCGGCCAGCATGAGCATTGTGTCGTGAGGAAAACTTTCAACATCTAACAGTGATCTGAAGAGCACTACAAGCACCAGAAAAAAATGAAACCTAGCGAAGCGAGCAAAAAAAAAAAGATTGAAAAGTAGAGAACGGAATAAATTAAATGTCTAGATGATATATTTACAATGAGCTGAACTAAGGTTGACAGATTCGCGACATCTGCCAGAGTTTCCAATGTCGAACGATCCAATATCCCAGCTGTATAGCCTTTTAAATCTGGAATCCATAGCCCTTCATACAGGACTTGTATTTGCCAATCAAATCATCGCATTTTCCGGAATCTGTGCCATTAATCAACAAGCATTCGTCTCGGACAGATTTTTCAGTGGTGCACACGCAACAAGGCTTTGGCTTTGGTTCTGAGTTTCATTAGTAATATCACCCTCCTCACAACGACGTACTTTCGGTGGCTGGAGCAGCTGTTTTATGGCAGGCAGCTAGAAATTGGTTAGTTTACAGCTTCTAATAAAGCAAAACCGTACGAGCTTCAGACATGGTTGTTCTAGTGATGGAGGAGGAGAGTTGGAAATTCGTCCTCTCGGATTGATCAGCTAAGGTGCCGATGACGAAAGCGCGGCCGCTCGGCTTCCGACTAGCAGGCTGGCGGAGCGAAGGGGCGATCGATGACCAGTACAACTAGCCCGTGACTCAGGTGTTGCTATCATACTCGAAGAGCATCACCACCAACGACACCTCCTCTTATTTATGTGGTATAACAACATGTGGTGGCTGATATCCCCAACGGCTGAAGAGCCGCAGTGCGAGCTATTAGGGCCGTTTGCTCTGGTGGTGCAAGCATCCATGGGGTCCATTGCCGTGCTATCACTGGTGTACAAACGCAGTCGCGAGTCGCCACGCCGTCCGTGGTGGATCTGGTTTTTTGATGTCATGAAGCAAGTGTTTGGATCAGCTGGTCTGCATTTCCTCAATCTGCTAATGTCTATCCTGTTCTCTGAAAGTGGAGAACCGGACTTGGACCAGAACCCGTGCACATGGTACTTTCTCAACGTTCTTGTCGACACCACGATAGGTGTACCGGTATTATGGGGGTTCTTATTCATAGTACATACGACGGCATTTCGTCTAGGGACTACAGAAATCGTTTCTGGGCAGTATGGTAACCCACCTCGATGGAGCGCCTTCGGCAAGCAGGCATCTCTGTACTTGTTAGCGATGGTGCTAATGAAGGTTGTGCTGTATGCATTCTTCTGGTGGATGCCATTTGTCGATGAACTAGGTCAGTTTTTGATATCCTGGACGGACTTTGACCCGCGGGTTCAGGTGGCGTTCGTGGTGCTGGCATTCCCATTGGTCATGAACACAGTGCAATACTACTTGATCGACTCAATCATTCAATCCCCAGAATACCATAAGATTGGGACATCTGACGATGACGATTCTTTCAATGCTGAAGGCGAAGAATATGGAACTTTTTCTCCTGGTGGGGGCTCCACCAGCACCAGCCGGTCAGGCGGGTCGTCTTCTATCTTGACGATACCCAGCGAAGAGCAATTGAAAAAGAGTTGCCAGCCTGAACATTTACAACAGCAAGAGCTCTAGATCTTTAGATAACGGGTTATTAGTATTAATTTATTTTGGATTTTGCATGATATGGTGCTCCTTTTGCCCCTCTAAAGGCGGAACTCATGTCCCAAACTGAACATCGGCGCGGCTCAAAAGATTTTATTTTATTTTTTGATTTTTTTGATTTTTTTTGGACCAACACCACAACGACAGAATGGTACGTTTTTCAACTCCAAGAACACAAGGATCTAACCAGGACAGAAAATCAAGACGATATCGCGATCAAGTGATACGTATCTGCCGGCTAACAACAACGAAGCGGCCCGGCAGCCGCGGAATCTCGACCCTGCGTTGCATCCTATGGAACGAGCCAGAGAATACACTCGAGCACTCAACGCCACGAAAATGGAACGGATGTTTGCCAAACCGTTTGTAGGGCAACTCGGAGATGGACACATCGACGGTGTTTACTCTATCACAAAAAATATGAAGTCGTTAAACCGATTAGCGACCGGTAGTGGTGACGGGGTAGTGAAGATCTGGGACATGTCTAAACGAGAAGCCATTTTCTCGGTTCAAGCACACGACAATATTGTTCGAGGTATGACTATGACTCCCCAGGGACAACTATTGTCATGTGCCAGTGATCGAACAGTCAAGTTGTGGAACATCAACGACCCACATGAACCGCTACGAACGTTTCTCGGCAAGTCTTCGTTTAACAGTGTTGACCATCATCGAAGTGACAATCGATTTGTCACTGCTGGTGACGCTGTTGAATTGTGGGATACAGAGCGTTCAAAGCCGGTGGCCAACTTGACCTGGGGTGCGGATAGTGTCTCAACGGTCAAGTTCAACATGACTGAAACTTCCATTGTAGCATCTGCCGGGTCAGATCGGTCTATTGTACTATATGATCTTCGAACATCGTCGCCGATTCAAAAGCTTGTTGGCACGCTAACCACGAACGCTATTGCATGGAATCCGATGGAGGCATTCAACTTTGTCGCCGGTAACGAAGATCACAACACTTATGCATACGACATGCGAAAGCTGAACAGGGCGTTGAACGTGTACAAGGACCATGTTGCTGCCGTCATGGATGTTGAATTCTCTCCTACTGGTGAAGAGCTTGTGACTGGTTCTTATGATCGAACGTTGCGAATCTTCAAGACCCGAGAGGGTCACTCCAGGGATATCTACCACACCAAGCGAATGCAGCGGATCTTCTGCGTCAAGTTCTCTATGGACTCCAAATACGTCATTTCAGGGTCCGACGATGGTAATGTGCGATTGTGGCGAGCCAAGGCTGCAGACAGATCAGATATCAAGTCTGCCAAGCAGCGTACTCAAATGGAGTACGACAATGCACTCAAGGAGCGATACAAACATATGCCCGAGGTGCGCCGTATTGCACGACATCGCCATGTTCCAAGAGCGGTCAAGAACGCCGCCGAGATCAAGCGAGAGGAGCTCAAGAGCATCAAGACCAGAGAAGACAATCTGCGGCGGCACTCCAAGAAGGGAGCCGTGCCATATGTGCCTGAGCGAGAAAAGCATATTGTCGGCACTGCTATCAAAGACCAGGAACCAAAAAGTGACGAATCCAAAAAATAAACATCTTTTAGTTACCAATCTATCAGCTATTTACATTCTTGTAGTATGCATCCTTTGCAATCTGTTCCAATGACTCGAATTCTCCTGACTTCATGCACATGTCCCGGAACAAACTGTCTTCCTTCTGCATCAGCACGTGCGGCTCGGCATATTCCACCACCTCGCCAGCATCCATGACCAAAATTTGGTCGTAATCCACAATTGACCGCAGACGGTGCGCAATTGTTAACAGTGTGGTCTTGTTGAACTCTTCACGAATTGTTTTCTGGATCCGCGCATCCGTATCATAATCGATTGATGCGGTGGCTTCGTCAAGCAGCAACACCGTTGGAGTCTTCAGAAGACTTCGGGCCAAACACATGAGCTGCCGCTGACCCTGGGACAGATTCTCACCGCCTTCGGTAACAGGCGATTCCAAGTTCAAGAACTGGTTGGCGTTTTCGCTTCCACCGGATCGGATAGACCGCGTGTCTAACTCTTGTTCAGTAACCAGATGCACTCGTCGCAGAGCTTCAAATATTTGACTGTCCGAATATGCATCGAATGGATCCAAATTGGATCGGATGGTACCAATAAACAATGTTGGATCTTGCGGAATGATGCCCAGAGCACGACGGAGGTCCCTCAATCCAATTGTGGAAATGTCCAATCCGTCAATCTTGATTCGACCAGAGTCGGCCTCCAAGAACCGGAACAATGCAGTGATAATGGTACTCTTACCAGCACCAGTTCTACCAACAATACCAATCTTGTTGAATGACTTGACTTTGAACGATGCATTCTTGACGACCAATGGCAAATCTGGAGCATATCGCAGCGACAGGTTGTCAAATTCCACCTCACCCTGCTGGGGCCAGTTTGGCGGTGGCCGCTTGTCCATGACAGCTGGAGCTTCGCCTTCGAGTTGAGAATACTCCAAAACTCGCTCCACGGAATTCATCTGCATCTCTAGCTCGGCATTTAGACGCACTGCCCACAGCATGACTTCGTTAAAAGTCATAGCATATGACAGCGACAGCCCGGCCAACCCAGCGTCGATGGATCCAGACCGCATCAAAATGAACATGGCCGACCCGGCAGAGATCAATGCACCAACGGTGTCAACTCGGAAATACAACCATCGATTGGCGATCCACAGGTAATAAAAGGCCCGGTGGTTAAGATCAATGAGCTTGAAGTTGTCACGAATGAACCGACGTTGATCACCGTACGCACGAATGGTGGTGATCCCCACCAACACCTCACCAAACTGCTGGAACATAGGCGACCGAGAAACCGAGTCAATCCGCTTCAATTCCCGGGACGTAGCCAAGTAGAACGAAGCAATGCAATAATAGAATGCAGTAATCACAACCCCGGCAATCAAGAACTTTGGTGTCACAAGCACAATCAGGACCAGTGTGGCAGCCGCACTTAGCAAGGAACTGGCATAATCGGTGGTGATTGGAGCCACTTGGGAATCAATGTTTTGAATATCCTTAGACAACCGATTCATAATTCGACCGACTGGTGTAGAATCATAAAACCGAAGCGTGGCATACAACAGCGAGTCCAGCAACTTATCAAACGTAATCTTGGAGGCTCGAACGCTGCCCATGAAAATGGTCAACCGTTCGGCTGTCGCAGCAAACATTGTCACCAGCCCAATGCAAAAGTACACCGTCAAGTAATACACCACCGATTCGCCGCCTTCTTCTTGTGGGGTGCTTGGATACACCATCAAAGCAGCAATGTGCTGGAACGAGTGCTTGGTATACATGGTTACTTCGTCATACGAAGAAGCAGCAAGCCCCTGAGTCCATTCTCGAATCCACCACGATGACATAATATTCGAAACCTGCTGACCAAAGAACAGTACAACAAGCCCAGCCCAGAAATACCATCTTCCTAAATACCTCATATACGAGGTGTAAACCACTTTTTCAACGGTACCTTGAGCCATGCTTTCGTCTTGAACCAGCTTACCTTTAGATTCCGCCGCAGGGGGTGCGGCTCTGTTGATAGCGTCATGCTATCTTTGGTCGACCAACTTTTTAGCAGCTGCTTTGCCGAGATTTGTCTCCAGCTGCTTTTTCTTCACCAGGCTGATCTCTGAGTTCACTCTAGTTGGTACTTCGGAGCCGGACTGCGACACAGATTTGACTAGTTCATCGTTACCCAAGGCGCCAGTAGCAACGACTTCACCGGGAGTACCTTGAGACTTAATTCGGCCATTTTCCATCACAACCACTTTGTGGCATTGCGTGATTGTCAGGGCCACATTGTGCGAAACCAAAATGATAGTTCGATCCTTGACCACATCGCCAGTGAGACCGTTGTTGTAAATCGACAATGCAGTATCAGAATCAACAGCAGACAAACAGTCATCCAAAATCAAATGCTTAGAATTGGAATATATGGCTCGAGCCAACGAGACTCGCTGCTTCTGCCCACCAGAGAGCGTAATGCCCTTTTCACCGATCTCAGTCTGGTCACCAGCATCTAAAATTTCCAAGTCACGCTTTAAAGCACAGGCTTCAATTACCGATTGATACCGTTCTTCATTGTATTCCGAAGAGAACAAAATGTTATTCTTCAAAGTGTCGTTCAAGAGCCACGCTTGTTGAGAGCAGTACGCCACCGTCTCCGCCATTCCAGTTCGAGAGTCGACCTTGACATCTTCTCGGCTGTTGGTTGCACCAGGTAGGAACACAGCACCCGAGTCCAAGTCCATTTCACCAAGCAAAGCCATCAACAAGGACGTTTTACCACAACCAGTGGGCCCTGCAACAACTGTCATTTTGCCCACAGGGAAATCAATGCTCAGATCTCGCAATTTGAACGTATCAGGGTTAGTGGCACCATTCCAAGAGAAGTTGGCATTTTCAAATCCAATATATGGCGAGTTAGGACCCCGAACTTGGTTTGCCAGTTGATTGTACTTGTCGGTTTCTTCTTCTTGCAAAAAATTCAAAATACGATTGAATGACACGGTACTTTGCAAAAGTTGACTGGTCAAGTAAGCCAGCATGTCCAGCGGCATTCGCATGATATTGAACAACACCAACGCGGTAAAAGCAGTAGAACTTGTCAGTGTTTCGCCTTGCAATAGAGTGTAAGAACCAAACGACAATGAGGTCACCACGAGCGGCGCACCAACAAACAGCATAGATCCATAGGCTAAGAACTTGTAAGCGGCTTTCAAAATACGCAATTCTTCATTTCGGAACTCATTGACTCGTTCAATAAACTTGTCTTCCCACGCGAAAAACTTGATGATTCGAACGCAATTGAGCATTTCATTGACTCGTTCCACACGCTTATCTGAAACCTTCATCAGCGCAACCTGGAACTTTGAGTATACTCTTGTGAACCAGTAATTGGCAGGAATGACCAACACCATGGCAATAAACCCAACAAATGCACTCCAGCCGAGAATACCGTACAAAAAGAACACGGACAAGAAAACTTGAATAATGCCAGAGACAAAGTAATGCAAACCAGCACAAATATCGGTGGTTCGGTAAGCATCAACAGACATCAAATTGATGATAGCACCCATGTTGGCCTGAGTCGATTCCGTCTGTTCTTTTCCATTCTCATCTTTTTCAGCGGACACTTTGGTGGATGCAGATGCCTTTCGCTTCAGAGCTTTGGCAAAGATCTCAGAGATCAAAATAGCTCTCATCCGGATCCCCACTCGCCGTCCGACAATCAAAGCTTGGCCATTGCATATCGATTTGGACACATTGAAAAAAAAAATGCCGAAAATGTACAACCAGGCGACACTTCTTGGAGTATCCTTTGGGTCTTCCAAGTATTTCAACAGCAACTTGACGAAAATGGCCGGACCAAATGCAGAAATGCCGTAAAATGCCGCAAAGAACCCACCAGCGACGAAAGATCCCCGGAAAGTCCTCAGCAAACTCCAGGAAATCGACAAATTCTTTCGGAACTTTCGAAACCGTCTCGACAATCCAAACGCAAGCTCACTCTCTCGAAGTTCCAAAATCTGATCTGGGGTAATAGCCTTCCAGTACCCCTTCCAAATGAACGAATCAGCATATGAGAATGTAAGCATGCTGAACAATGATGCCACTGGTTCACTACTTGGCGTTCGGTCAGTCAGGTAGATTCGAGCCGGCTTATTACCAAACTTTGCACTAAAGTTGAGCACAAACAACAAAGTAGACAGTACAAACTCAGCGAAATAGAACAACTGACTGGTACCAGAATAAGGCGCTATAATCGTTGAACGCAATGTCACCACGCTGGCAAAGAATGCCACTGGATATAGGCATGTCGAATGATACCACAATCCCCCGAGCGGCGTCGTTTCCGACCGCATATGACTCAACCGAACCGATACCAAGATGAATGCATATGCCCAATAGCCAAAGAGAACCCACAATACATACTTGTCGGATGCGAATTCTCCTGAGATCGAATCCAACATCAGAGCCAATGTCGATGTGGCGATTTGCAGCGCAACAGCCATCCATTCCACAGCTACTCGGATTCGTTCACTAGTTGGACGCACCACCGTGACAATAACTGCCGATGACTTTTCGTTGCTGAGCGTGTCTAGATCATCCTTTTTTATTGACTCCTTCCCATCAAATACCGAGCCATAGTCCTTGGTTGTGTACAGGCAATCTTGAATATCGTCATCTTGAAATGACTCAACTAGTAGAGGCTGATAAGCCGGATCAGCATGTCGTCTCTGCTTGCTGATTGATTTACGAACAGAGTTGATCACAATCAGAGCGGATATCACTGCAGTGATTGCCAGTGGATACGTCTGGACATATCTGGTGTATAGCGTTAGCCTCTGTCGATCAGGGATAAGGAAACATACTTGTGCCTGGCACAACTCGTCAGATCGTCTATAGACCAAATGTCGGAGCACTCCGCCATAACTATGTGTTTTGTGTTGACGTTGATTTGTTTATCCCTTTCTAAATGTATAAATAAAAGAGAGAATAATGTCTTCAGAGCATTTGTATTGAGATGCAAAAGAAAGAAAAAAACTAACTGTCCGGATCGATCGTGTACAAAACTAAAATCCAAAGCGCCATAGTGTCGCTTTATACCTCACACACCCGGAGTCCTTCACCGGCGCGGGGCAACTGAGTCGGGCGTCGATGCGATACATTAAGCACGGCGGGTGTCTTACGCTCTGTCGAACTACTCGGACACCGAAACGCACATATCAAAGCGGTGCAATCGGTGCCGCGTGACAGTGACCAGGCAGGGGGAGGGGGTCGAATTGGCGGTGAATCCTGTATATCTATCTGACTTGGCAGATTATTTGGTATTCTGACCAGTATTACGGTTCTCCGCTCATAACCCCCCGCTTCTATCCTCGGCAAATGACCCGGACCACATCTGCGCCTCTTTGACCGGCAGCCCATGATTGTTAGCTTAGCACATCCATCAGTCAGCTTCGCAAGTCAATTGAAAGCATGCAGTTTGTTTGCAAGAGTATAGCTCGCCAGGTAATGATGTTAAATATAGACCCATAAGATGCTCCTGCGCTGGCACTGTTGCTTCTGCTGAATCCTCGCCGGCACCGTGCATGCCTGATGAGATTAGACCGCATTTCTTATACTCGCATTCAGCCATCTCGGCTGGCTGGGCTACACAGCTCATATACTGGTAGTAGATACCGGCTGAACCGCGATTCTTCGTCTGAGGGAGATCATAGCGGGTTCCTGCGAATCAAAGTGGAAATAGTGCGCGCATATAAACAATGCGGCGTTATCATTTGAGACACGTCCAGCCAACGCAATATTGCATACCTTTGAAGTATTTCGTGGGAAAGATATGCACATGGATATGCATATCGCTCTATCTCACAAAAACAACTCACTCGGCTGATATGCAGATATAGGACATAGCAAGCGAGTGGCTAGCCTAACGAAGAAGCCTCACGGCAGCGATACGCTACTCCCCGATATCTACAGAAAACAAAAAGAACAGATATTACTTATTAAAGACGTTTTTTTCTAAATATTAACATCCAAAACCAACGACACGTCGTTCACAGTGTCTTTGGCCAGGTCTTCCAAAAACGGAATCATGTCGAGCAGTTCATTATCATGGGCATCCGAAAACCAACTTGAGATTGGCACCGCGTGTTGTGGATGGAAAATATACGACGCGGGAGAGTTGTCTATTATAATAACATCATTAAGCGGTCTCCCCAATTGCGACAGGTTTTTGATATAGTTGCCTTGATGGTTGTAGCAACTTTCTCGAAACAATCGGTGATGCACCACATTGTGAATATCCAACTGGTCCAATAGTGGATCGCCATACTTGCTGACCGATGCTGTGAAAACGACAATTTCAAACAACTCACCAACTCGCTTCATGAACTCCTCCACTCCTGGTCGTTTAATAACATATACATTGTGGAATTGGTTCTCAATTTCCACCGGAATGATAAAATCGGCTTGATGAATGAACTTGAATGATGAATGCACCAACGTTTCGTCCAAATCAAGCACTAAGCATTTCTTACCTTTGAATTCATCTCGCAGTGGCCCCAAGAGCCATTCTTGTGGTGCAACTTCCTCAGGCTCTATTGTCGGCGATTTCTCTAGATCCCCATTGTTGATCGGACTCTGTACACTGGATTCGGCACGCCGTACTACTGGTTCCTCGTCTTCTTCATTTAGAACATCGGCAGCAGCCACTGCAGTCGTTGTCGTACTCGAGTCTTGCGGAAGCGGCGGTACCGGCTTGTCTAATATGCGCTCTTTTGTGCTGTCGTTCTGCCGGTATGCTGGAGCCTCAGTCGGCTGCTGATATCGGCCAGTATGCAGGTTTGCCAAAGGCGTGGGTTCTTCTTTGAATGACTCGGCATCGGAATCATGAATGCAACACAGAGTATTAAACAACTGCTTTAACAATGACGGTGATCGAGATTGGGGACGGCTATGCGGTTGATCTGGTCGGTTTTTGAAGCTCGTTGTAGCGTTTGATACTGGTCGTTGTTCTTTGGTTTCAGCACGGACACCAGCAGTTGACGGTTGCTGTTCAGCCGGCTTGCTGCTGGTGCTTATTTCGTTGTTACCCATCGACTTGGCTCCTGAGTCGTCTGAATCTAGTGAGTCTAATGGAGCTTTAGGGTCTGCAGAGTTTCAGGTTAGTCATCTATCTCGTGTGATTCGGTAGAGCCAGCCAAGTTCAAAAAAGGGGGTTGTTGTTCATGTCTGTCTTTGATTGATTTTAATTCTTGGCTTCCTCAAACCATCTCGATCGCGATTCACATACCAGCCATAGGACAAAAATAATAGCTACAGAATCACTCTGTACAGTTGAGCAGTGACGCGAAGACCTCGATGAACGTGAGAAGAAAGGGAGGCAGGAATGTGTGAGAATATCTGCCTGTTGTGATGGGTATGCACCAGCTAGGCCCAAGGGAATGCAGGCCGATAAACGCTCAGGCTCTCCTCTCCCCCTAAAAAAAAAGGGGCCCGGCGAACGCTCGCCGATGCGGTCACATGACCTATTCCGTTGTGACCCGGATGTCAATTCCGGGCCAGGTTCAAATTTTACATAAGCGGACAGATTGACGAGCGAGCGGCTTGTACACGTTAAAAGAATCAGTCATTGGTTGGATAACCGCATCTGTCTTCGAAATTTACTCATCATCCCCATCGTGAAAAATTCACTAAATCCACCACCGGCCAACAATATCATGGTAAAACCCTGGATTGTACAAAAATACGGCGGTACTAGCGTCGGGAAATTCCCTGAAAATATCGCCAATGATATTGTGCGGGAGTATTCCAAAAAGAACAAAGTGGTGGTGGTATGTTCTGCTAGAAGCACCGGTACAAAGGAAAAGGGCACCACCACCAGATTGCTGAAAGCTGCTGATCTGTCATTGGTTCATGGTGACTTTAAACAAGTCATTGAAGATGTGCGGGATGACCATCTTGACGAGGCCAACAGGCGAATCAAAGATGAAAATATCTTGGCCCAACTGTCCAAGGACATTAATAGAGAATGCGATACTTTAGAAAAGTTTCTGTCTGCATGTCAAATCATTGACGAAATCAGTCCACGGACTATGGATTCTATCATGTCAGCTGGTGAAAAGCTGTCATGTTTGTTCATGTCTGCATTGATGAATGATGGCGGACTCAAATCGAAATATGTGGATTTGAGCAGGATCATTCCCACTAACTATGATGCCAAAGATGGGCTGGACAAGCATTTCTGGATGGATTTGACCGAGAAGATGGTCGATGAGATTGTGGCTTGTGGCGAAGCTATTCCAGTCGTGACTGGGTTCTTCGGAGCGGTGCCCGGTGGTCTTCTCAGTAGCGTCGGGCGCGGGTACACCGATCTGTGTGCGGCTCTCGCGGCGGTTGGTTTGCAAGCTGATGAACTGCAAATCTGGAAAGAAGTCGATGGGATTTTTACAGCTGATCCTCGAAAGGTGCCTACTGCCAAGCTTCTAGACCGAATCACTCCGGAAGAAGCCGCAGAATTAACCTACTATGGCTCAGAAGTCATTCATCCGTTCACCATGGAGCAGGTGATTCGAGCTCGAATCCCGATCCGAATCAAAAATGTGATCAA
Source organism: Blastobotrys parvus (assembly GCA_030564285.1). NCBI lineage: Eukaryota > Fungi > Ascomycota > Dipodascomycetes > Dipodascales > Trichomonascaceae > Blastobotrys > Blastobotrys parvus. The sequence goes on along the minus strand of JAJLUP010000014.1, from coordinate 179,835 downwards.
TCCTTCCGGAGATGGCACTGTGGTGTTTCCGGATGACAACTCAAAACCTGGATTTGAGACTCCATTGCACCCGCCGGAATTGGTACCGAAGGGATTGGTTGAAAAGCCAAAAAAGCCAACTGCCGTCACCACCAAGAGCAACATCATTGTGTTGAACGTCCATTCCAACAAAAAGAACCATTCACATGGGTTTTTGGCCCAGGTTTTCAGCATTCTGGACAAGTGGCAGCTGGCGGTGGATCTCATCTCCACCTCGGAAGTGCACGTGTCAATGGCCCTGCATTCAAATCTACCAGATGCCCATATGAAGGACGCCATGGTGCAATTGAAACAGTATGGGACGGTCGACATTACCCGAAAAATGTGTATTGTTTCGCTTGTCGGTAAACAAATGAAGCAATTGGTCGGGATTGCTGGCCAAATGTTCAGTACTCTGGCCGACGCCGGGGTCAACATTGAAATGATCAGCCAAGGTGCCAGTGAGATCAACATTTCCTGTGTCATTGATGCCAAGGATTCTCTCAAGGCTTTGAATGTACTGCACCAGCGGCTCTTGTGCAAACCATTCGACCCTCCAATGCTGCTGCAGTAATTTTAAGCTCTCTTCAACAGATCCACACTTATATATATATATAGAATATATCTGCAACAGATTATTTATTAATTGATGAAATTTTTTTTATTGTATTTGTCATTGAAATTCGTTATACTATGTCTAAAAGGCAAACACTTGGTCTTCTAGCTTTGACACTGGCTTGGCCTTGGCATACCCGATGTCAAGGGCAGCCTTCTTAATAGCACTGATCATTGGTGGAGGTCCACACAACAACAGCTTGACGTCTTCAGAAGGTTGAGAAATCACTTCTCGCAGGATTTCGGCAGTGACAAATCCTACACCGCCAATCCATTTGTCTGGTGGGTTGTTCAACACATAGTACACGTTGACATTGTCATGAGTAGCAGCCATAGCTTCCAATTCCTTCTTCAACAGAATATCTTCTGGGTTAACGTTGGCAAACACGAGGTTCACTTGGGTCTTGTCTTCTGGGTTCTTGGCGATTGCTTGAAGAATCTGGTACATTGGGGTGATCCCTGTACCACCGGCAACCATATTGATCACTCGGCACATGTTTGGACTGTACTTGAATTGACCCTTTGGACCTCGGACTCGGATGGTATCACCAATTTGCAAGTTACCCACCATTCGAGACACGTTACCCTTTGGATAGGTCTTGATCAGCAGGTCAAAGTATCCCTTTTCATCATCAGAAGAGGTTGGAGTGTATGATCGCACAATTTCCTTACCATCAATGTTGCAAGCGATGGATACATGCTGTCCAATTGGCAATCCCAAGTGGTCATTTGGCCGAGGCAATCCGAATCGATACACAGCAGCATTGGGTGACAAAACGGTCTTTTGAACGAGCGGGAACTCTTGGAATTCGTCATTCTTCAGCACTGCCCGGCCGGATGAAGATTTGAACATGAGGTTGTATGCGGCCACCACCACGAACGCAGTGACGGCACCGGCAACGAGAACGATATTGTTGCTCATTTTTCAGGAAAAGTCGTCGAAATGTGAACTTGTTGAGAAGTGAAAAAAGGGGGCGGTGGTGTGGTTAGTAGAAATATCTGATGATGCTCGGCTCCGGTCTTGTTGAGTACCACCGAAAGAAAAAAAAAATATTTCCAATTTCGCCGAATCACCTGTTGAGGAGGGCCTTTATATTGTAGTTGAATACACACAATCCTGCAAAGCCAAAATGTAGTAAATATAACACAACAACTGGCGCTTATACGTTTTATATATATAATGGAAACCAGCACAATATGCCTCGGTGTGGTAGATCCTATCGGTTGCCTATCTGGGTAAACAGATCCCTCTGGATGGTGGGGGTGCATACGACATGTGCCTTTGCCGATTGCACAGCGCTGCACTGAAAAGCAAGTCTAGAAAATGGCAACTAGGCCCATATGGATGTATAGCCTAGTTTATAAAGTTTTTCCCCGTGGATCAGATGAATTGATAAACTCTGGTGCTCGCTGCAACTAATGTATGTAGCCGATTCGTCTAGCAACGGTGTCAGCATCAGAGAGTCGAATGGTCACCGGCGAGAGGATTCGGGACATATTCACATTCCATGATTTTGGATCGATTACTACTCTGGTAATATTGGGGCAGAGGGGAAGAAGGGCTTCAAGGCAGAATGGCTGGAACACTCCGAGCGTGGTGAGTCCACTGAGAACTCTGGTGGGTATGAGTGGTTTTAGATTGTGTAACTCGAAATTGCAATATAGCTCTTTTAAGCTGGATGATGGCGGAAAAATATGGTGCATTCGGGTATGATTGCATTCATGTTTGCATCTTATGAGCACCGACTCGAGATTTGGCAGCCGCAACGGGTCCACGCCTTCTGTCCAGTGGGTCAGTCCAGACATGTACAGTTTTTTGACTCCTGGTAGAACAACCAGGTCAGACATTGCGGTATTTATGAGCTTTATTCGGCGGTGAGAGGTGTCAAGTTCAATGTGGAGACAGGACACCGATCCAGGGATCCACGACAGGCAGTCTGAACGGCGGGCACTGCCATGGCACAGCACTAAGGCCACAGTGGCTAGCCGTTTACAGTTCTCGATGCGGAATTTAATAACACTGTTGTTAATAGGTTTGGATAGTCGGAACCGTAAGCTTTCCACCGTGTTGGGGAAGTGTGGCAGAGACGCTATGTCTCGAGCCGCATGCAGGTCAAGGCACTTGACACATGCAAGCAACGCATTATCCGGTTGAAATCGGCTGCAGTCCACAGTAGAGATGGTACTGTATTTTGATACGTGGGATGGTGTGACTTTGATGAGCCATCCTAGTGCACTTTCGGTGTCGACCAACAGTCTGGCATCGTACGGCATTTGCACCGCATGGATACTTTTCAGCATTGGCATGTTGCCTGCCATCAGAACAAGCATGTCTCGGAATTTGGTATTGAGGATGTTTTCTCGGATATATTGGTTCAATGGTACCGAAATTCCGCGCTCAATGATGGTCAAATGCTGGATTAGTCGTAGGACAAGAGTCCCTTTCAACAAGCTATTACGAAACGCATTTAGATTTCGCACGGTAACAGCGTCTTGCCGAATAGATGGTGAATAGATATGATCGGCTATTATAACGAGCTTCTTCCATACCAGCGGTGCCAAGCTGCGATGGCATTGTCGGTTCGACCGGTACAAAGCAAGCTTAGTACCCAGTTGGCAACGTCTGGCGATCCGTCTCAATACATTCTGAGGCAGTGAATTTGCAATATAGAGATGGGCATTGTGATGCTCTTGTTTCTTCACGAGCCGTGTACTAAGAGCACCTTGAACGCTGGAAACATTATAGCTACAGAGCAAGAATGCACATAAAAGCTGAATTCCAATAAACAGCATTATATCAAACTTGGAAAAATGGATCTCAATGCAAAATACAGCACTAATCTATAAATACCTATGCTTGCTATGATGGTGTCTTGGACATGCCTAAAGCGGACGCGGTCAGCCCCATGCGGCTGTGAAATAGCCGTGCACGTCATTAATATAGCGCAAGGCTGCTTGATAGTTAGTCAATAGCGCAGAGACTACTAATATGCCATGCTGCACTAGATTTGCTTCGTGACCAAACTGGCCAGGGAATATTTCGCCTATAACTGCCAATCGCAGAACAAAGCTTATCAACTCTGGCCTGTTGCTCGTAATCCGTTGAACCATTGTCCGCAACACTGCAGCCAATATACCAATAGTACATTGTGATGATGTAGTTTCCAACAGGGTCACTGTATACTCGATCGTCAAGTGTGCCGCAACGAAGACAACGCCCAAAGGAATCAAGAACGAGATAACGGCATCGATCAATTGTGCCCTGAAGACGATACTGGTGATTCTCAGGGATAAAGGCAGGTAGTTGTTTGGAATTCTCCTCAGATATAAGGAAGTTACAGTGCCGCATGGCACGTGCGGTAACCAGGGCTGTCCTTCGACGACGTTTCTGCGTCTAGCCGGACCACGCATGTCGCAGGGACTGAAAATGCGGTACCAAATCTCAGCCCATTTCGATATCAAAAGCATCTTGCTTTGAAACATTCGTTCAAACTTAATTGACGGACATATTTATATATATGTTTTTATCAATGTTTGAACCTCAAAAGCCTTCCAGCGCGAGTCGACGTAAAATGCCAGTGGACCGATCCGGCTGTCAACGAACCCAAGTATACGGTGAATGTCCCCTCTAACAAGCTGGACGCAATTATCAAGGAATCTTCCACCTTGGGAAATAGAATTAGATATCAGGTACCATGTTTCATGCTGATTACGTAGTACGAGTCAAACCATGGCTGTGCCCGCAAATTAAGTTTGGGGCCATTGCCTGTTCGCACTCTGAATGGCACCGGATCTCACGCGCCAAGATCGTACATCCAGGTTATCGTCGGTAAAGGCTATTGTCCGTACCTGTGTTTTGTGAAGCCAGTATCATACTCCAGTATCACTGCTAACGCCTTCGCAAATATGAGACACGCAGGCGATCCGAGATTAGAGTACTGGGACATAAACTGAGATATCCCGAAACACTGCGTGTTGTGCTCTTTGCAAGCATTAGATGTATATAAACGAATTCGATTCCGTGTCTGTTGGGTCGATATCCTAGATCTTTCAGCCGCACAGCTATGCGTATTGAACGATTGGTCCTCCAACTGGCAACACTGCCAGAGATTATATATGCCGCATCTATCAATGGTTATGTCCATGCAGTAAAGAATGTTGCGACGGTTTCGGCCGCTTACAACGCTACCCAGCTGCCAAGCAAGGACGTATTCTACTCTCCACCTACTGGTTACGAGAAGTACCCCGCTGGCACTATTTTGCGAATACGGACGACTCCACACCCTCCCGCTTTCCAAAATCTGACTGAAGAGCTGTATGGCTCGTACCAAATCCTGTATCGAACAGCGAATTCCAGTGGATCTCCCATGGCAACCGTCACGACCGTGTTTGTGCCATACAACGCTGATTACTCAAAAGTGTTGTCGTATCAAACATTTGAAGACTCTGCCGATCCGGACTGTGCGCCGTCATATACACTACAAGCAGGAGCACAGATAGGGTCCGATGCACAGGTGGAAAACGTTATGATGGAAATCCCGTTGAACCAAGGATGGATAGTGGCGGCCCCGGATTACGAGGGGCCAAATGCAGCGTTCACCGCTGGAAGATTGGCTGGCCAAGCAGTGCTGGACGGTATCAGAGCTGTACTTGTATCAGGAAATTACACTGGAGTGAATCGAAATGCGAAGGTTGGCATGATGGGTTACAGCGGCGGGTCATTAGCCACAGGGTGGGCGGCTGAGCTTCACACATCGTATGCGCCTGAACTTAACATTGTAGGAGCCGCAATGGGTGGGGTAATAGCCAACATCCAACAAGTCGCATTGTCTGTCAATGAGGGCAAATATGCAGGGTTAATCCCCTCGTCATTAATGGGCCTGGTTGCTGAATATCCGAATTTCAAGTCGGTGGTGCAATCGTACCTGCGACAGCCGTACGCCGACCAGATCTACAATGCCACCCGCCAGTGCAACGTGATGAGCAATTTCAACAATTACAACGTGTTTAATTACTTCTCTGTCGGTGCGCAGATCCTGTCAGATCCGACTATCCAGCAGGTGCTCAATGAAAACACTCTGGGCCATTCGGGTACCCCTAAGGCACCCATGATTTGGTACCACGGAGTCCAAGACCAGGTCTCGCCAGTGGGGACGGTTGACCAGCTGTACGCCACTTATTGCGCCCAAGGAGCATCAATTAAGTACTATAGAGACTTCTCAGCTGACCATACACTCGAAGCTATCACTGGTCTCCCTAGTGCGATTGTGTGGCTGCGGGATCGATTCGCGGGGAGGGCCGCAAGTCAAGGCTGTAAACAGATCAACACCGTGTCCAACATTTTCAACCTCCGAGCATTGCTGAATGCAGGAGCGTATATATTCAATGCTCTAATGGACTTCTTGCATAAAGACCAAGTGGGCCCTGTAGTTATTCATTAATGCTTGTAGATTGTTTTTCATATGTACGCTAGAAGGAAAGAGGGGACCGCCCCGCGCCGGCGGAAAACAAAACAAACAATTTTCCACCACTTCACTACTTCACAACTCCACAACCATCGATTGATACCCCTAATACCACCTCGACCAGATGTCGTTCGACCAATCGCCATTTGCCAAGTCGCTGTTCTTGTCAGGCACACCACGGAAACAAGAGTCCAGCAATTCGCCTTCAACACCGTCCAAGAAGTTTTCGAGTAATGACACTCCTCACACTCCTCAATCGCATGCATCGTCACCACGCACCCCGACAAGTCTCAAAACACCTAATGCATTCAAGCCATCGACGCCAAATTCAGTACCCACTGGATCATGGCATCATCCATCGCTCTCAACAATCCGCCAGCGCACAGTAAACAAGGAGCTAGTGCTGAGAAAAGTCATCACAAACAGTGCCGTGCTGATAGCCGCGCTGGCCATCGTGTCGTGGTCGAATCTGGACAAACTGAATGCCAACTGGAAATATTACGCTTCTCTGGCCTTCTACGCGTTGGAAGCTTTGTGTGCTTATAACGTTGTCACTGGCATGATCCAGTTGACTAAACGAGAAGACCGGTTTGACGATCTACCGGTGACTCCATCTCAACGGAAGCTGCTAGGATTGCCCGACAGCCCAAATTCTGCCAAATCGACTCCAAGTCCTCCTAGATATCTAAAGTCATCTCCACAGACGCGTGTTTCACCAAAGCCTTCGCCATTGAGCAAATCAGCCATCAAAAGCACGGGCTCACCATTGTCCAAGTTGTCACCGTCGCCGTCAAAGCAGTTTTCCTCCTCCACAATGCATGCTGCTGGTACCACTGCAGCAAACATTTCATCGCCATCACCACTGATGAAAAAGTCTTCGTCTCTGCCCAAATTGGCAGATTCCCTGTCATCAACTAACACTATCACCAGCACCTCCAACAACTCCGCCACGCCATTCTCGCCAACAGGCCGATATGTTTACATGTCAGAAACTCCAAAGCGGCGGTCGTCCTTTAGACGGCTCTAATATTTAAGTAATAAAAACACTTTCTACTAATACATCTACTATATTGTATAACATTTACCAATGCTCAGGGTGCAAAAAGTCCAACTTTTTCTTAAGCTGCGCATCAACACCTGGAGTAGCAGTCGATAGAGCAAACTTCATCGAACCATGCAACTTGGAGAACGAACCAGCCTTCAATTGTCCTTCTAGCTTATCCAAAATGGCTTCAGTCAGAGCAGCCGCATTGGCACTGTTGGCCTTCAAGTTGCCGACGACAGTCTCAACAGTGACTGGCTCCTCGCCTTCTTTCCAGGCATCATAATCAGTCGACATGCAAACCATCTGGTAAGCAATTTCAGCTTCCTTGGCGAGCTTGGATTCTGGAACTGCCGACATGTTGATGACACTGCCTCCCCAAGACCGATAGAGCTTGGATTCGGCTCGAGTGGAGAAAGCTGGACCCTCCATGCACACCAAAGTGTAGTCGTCACCGGAGGATTTTCGGCTGTGAAGGCGGATTTCCTTTCCGTCTTCACCCTTCAACACATGGTCAAAGTCGGCAATAAGGTTACCAAGTTCGTCATCGAACGGATCACCGAACCCAACATGACCGACAAACCCAGAATCGAAAAAGGTAGAAGGTCGGATACCCTTGGTTCGGTCGATGATTTGGTTTGGAATGACGAAATCCCGAGGTCGAATGTGTTCTTGCAAAGAACCCACGGCACTGAATGCCACCACAGCTCTAACACCAAGCTTCTTGAAAGCGGCAATGTTAGCACGAGCTGGAACAGTGGTTGGAGTATATTGATGGTGTTCACCATGCCGGGACAAAAATGCCACTGGGAACCCACTTGGAGTTCGCGAGATGGTAATAGGGCTGGACGGAGCACCCCATGGAGTCTCAATGTTGATACGGGCCACCGGCTTCAAGCAGGCCATAGAGTACAACCCAGTGCCACCAATGAAACCAAGAAGAACCGGCTCTATTGTTGGTTTTAGTTAGCGATCGGTATTCTGGGGGACTTACCGTCAAAAGTAGAAGGTAGTTCTGACATTGTTATCTTTTGAAAAATAATTAAGGTGGTGTCTAAAAGTGAAAAATACCAGCCGGAGGGGACGCCACCTTTATATATAAATGATGCCATTGAACGGCGCATTACGTAAAAAATTCTTGTACTATTGAGCAGGCTCAAGGCTGTGATATTCCTCAATTATTCCCTTTAATACTTCTTTGGCATCGTCAAACTCTTCCAATCCATCCTCGAACATTGGCTGCCTTTTATATTGATCCAAGAAAGCCTGCCGTTTCATTAGCCGTTCGTACTGATCTAGCGTTCGCTGGAATAAGGACGTTATCGATGTGTGGTTTGCAAGCATGAGCCCGGAAATGCGTGACGTCGACGCCACAGGAAGATACGGCGAGCGACGGGCTAGCGAGATCTGCAATGAAGTAGGAGCCGAAGGAAGGAAGTTGGCCAGATTTCGTTCGCGAATTCGAAGCAGCGATTTGTGAATGTCGGTCGGATCAACATCCCCCTGGATGATGTTTAATAGAGAAATGTAGCAGCTTGTTTTGCTCTGGCCCGTGCTCACCATTCTGTTCTTTGGCTGAAGTAATCGTCGCATGACATCCAGAACTGTAGTCTTTCGCACCAATTTGGCCTGGTCCACGGTGTCGTTCGTGAACGGTGTATATGAAGTCATTAGAAAGTGGCATTTCGGGAACGGAATCAGCGACGCCATGATGCTGGCCAAATCGTTGTGCAAGTATCCAGGATATCTCAATGTCGATGTACTTGCCGATAGCACTGTAGAAACAAGCTGGTTGGTCTGGGCAAATGTCGGTGATTGGGCATTGAGGGTGTCTGCGGCGATTCTTGTCAACGCCCCATTATCAAGAACAGTGACGGCATCTGCATACAGCGCCAACCGCTTGAGAGTCAGAACACTGTTATACGGCTGAACGACCACTTCTGAGACTTGATGGCTCTCTGGAAACACGGAATATGTTTGGATCAGTTTCTTGGGGAATCGATCGTTCAGCCGTTCTAACAAAAACGAGCCAAGACCAGACCCAGTACCACCCGCGATCGAATGAAGCAACATGAACCCTTCCAGCGAGTCACTACCATCTGCTTCACGATCTAATATATCCATCAAGTCGTCTGCGATTCGTTCACCGTGATGGTACCCAGCTGCCCAGTTATTACCGGCACCACCGCCGTCTTTGGACAGGTATACATTTTCCGGATTAAATAGTTTGGAATGGTTGCCACCTGTGATCGAATTGATGACCCTTGGTTCCAAATCTACCAGGATGGCTCTGGGAATATATCGTGTGTCGTCGGATTGATAGAAAAACACGTCTTTTCGGTCCCCACCGCTGCCTTCGGTCGCAAACGATTCCAGCGTGCCGTCGGCAGAAATTCCATGCTCCAGGCACAGCTGCTGCCAGAATTGGTCTCCGATCTGGTTGCCGCATTGGCCAGCTTGGATGGTGATGAGTTCTCGCGGCATTCGGTGTTAAACGGGGGGATCTCGTGTCTGGCTGGCTGGGTGGAGATTTCGCCAAAACGCGTCTGCAGATGCCGGGCCAAGAGTCCTCACCGCGGTGGTGCGTGAGTGGATAAATTGCCTGCCGGGAGGCCAGCGCCGCTGGCAAAATTAATCGCAACGCCACTACCCACGCACCGGAATCGAAACCCTTACAGACAACGTTTTTCCACTCCGGCACACGGATAATTTGGCAAGATCTTCAGCAAAACTCCGCCCATCCCGCCGGCGTTGGTATATGCCCGTCTGCATATGATCTGAACATTGTTAGCCCCAAGTTAAATGTGCGTAGCCGACGTTGTAATCATCGAAATCTATCGTATGATCTTGATCCATGGTGGCGGTCGGTTCCCGCCGCATTTCCGGATTGAGATGCCGGAATTACGTAACAGCCACTTTCGATAATTTTGATGATACGGTGATATGGTGGTCGAGAAACGGATGAGTGAGTCCCATATAGCCATTGCATTGTATGTGGATCTCCGTCGTGGCAGCCACAGAGTTCGGGATAGCTGGCGCCGAAGCTCAAGGTGGGTGGTAATTTGCCGATTTTAACCGGGCCATTTTATGCGGAGCGCGGGGTGTTGCAGCAACACTGAGAAGCGGGGGTGGTGGTGCGAAGACCTGGGGTAAAAGAATTGAAAAATTCCCTATGGATAAATATAAAAGTCCGGCTACTTCCCCCCTTTCTTATTTCTCCAACACATGTTGAGTTCGTTCAAACAAACAATTCGAAAAATGTCTACTTCTATTCCATCTGTTACTCTCAATTCCGGCCACAAGATGCCATTGGTTGGCTTTGGTGCTTGGAAGGTCAACAATGACACCTGTGCCGACACCATCTACAACGCCATCAAGACCGGCTACCGATTGATTGACGGTGCTCAGGATTACGGCAACGAAAAGGAATGTGGTGAAGGTGTTCGACGAGCCATTGCCGACGGCATTGTCAAGCGAGAAGAGCTTTTCATCACCTCCAAGCTGTGGAACACTTTCCACGATCCAAAGCACGTCGAACCAATGTTGAAGCACACTTTGGCTGATTGGGGTTTGGATTATGTTGATTTGTTCTTGATCCATTTCCCACTTTCTCAACAATACGTGGATCCAAAGGAACGATACCCACCAGCTCTTGTCAACAACTTGGAAACTGGTGAAGCTATCTACGAACATATCCCACTTGCTGCTACCTGGGGCGCTTTGGAAGAAGTCAACAAGAAGGGTCTTGCCAAGTCTATTGGTATTTCCAACTTCAATGCTGGGTTGATTCGTGACTTGTTGAACAGCTGCAAGACTAAGCCAGCCGTTCTTCAAATCGAACACCACCCATACTTGACCCAAGAGGCTTTGGTCAACTTCGTCAAGTCCCAGGGTATTGCGATCACTGCTTATTCTAGTTTCGGTCCACAATCTTTCCTAGAACTCGGCCACGAAGTCGCTCAGAGCACCCCATTGTTGCTCGAACACAAGGTTGTTGCTTCTATTGCAAAGGCTCACAACAAGACCCCAGCCCAAGTTCTGCTTCGATGGTCCGCTCAGCGAGGCATTGCTGTCATTCCAAAGTCCAACAACCAAGGTCGATTGGAATCGAACTTGCAATGCACTGGCTTTGACTTGACCAACGAAGAGTTGAAGAGCATTTCTGACTTGAACATTAACGTGCGATTCAACGATCCAAAGGACTGGACCCCATCGGTGCCAATTTTCTAAATTTTCTTGTCTTGTATTTATCTATAGATGAAAAGAACGTTATTTATGACTCAAGCCTCCCGAGGCTCAACATTTGCCCAATCCAACATGTAGAGCACATCGAGCGAAGCGAGCAAAAGAAAAAAGCAGAGCGCAGCGGTGTTCTTTCCTCTCTCATTCTTTTGCTCGCTTCGCTCGATATGCTATCCATATAGGTGCGGCGACGCCCTGGCCTGGTTGATGATACCAAGCAGATATCGAGCGATCAAAGCGAGCAAAAAAAGAGGCCGAGCGCAGCGGTATCCTCTTCTCTCATGATACCGCTGCGCTCGGGTTTTTCTTTTGCTCGCTTCGCTCGATATGCTAGCGGTACAGGTGCGGCAAGGTAACCCCAATAGGCATGGCTTCGCACCGCACTCAGGGCAGGGACCCGAGTTTGCGCGATATCGGTGAGGGCTGGCAACGCATAAGGATCACTTCTCCACTCCTCCGATCCGTTCTCTTCCCCATCCACAAACATGTCATTGGCAAAATCATTGAAAGTAGCATTGGTGCAATTCGCAGCAGGAGCTGACAAAGCGGTCAACCTATCGAAGGTACATCAAAAAGTATCAGAAGCGGCGAGTAAGGGTGCAAAGCTGGTGGTTCTACCGGAATGCTTCAACAGTCCATATTCAGTGACAGCATTTCCTCAATACGCCGAATCGATTCCTTCTGGAGAAACCACTAAGTTTCTTAGCGAGCTCGCCAAATCGACTAAGACCTTTTTGATTGGAGGGTCTATTCCTGAAAAGGACGGAGACAAATATTACAATACAAACATCTCGTTCAATCCGCTCGGTGAGATCATTGCTAAGCACCGAAAGGTCCACCTGTTCGACATTAATGTTCCAGGAAAAATCAGATTTATCGAAAGCGAGGTACTAACCGGAGGCGATAAGGCGACCGTGTTCGATATCGAAGGATTTGGTACTGTGGGATTGGGCATTTGCTACGATATTCGATTCCCAGAACTCGCCGCTATTGCTGCTCGAAAGGGTGCCTTCGCAATGATCTATCCAGGTGCATTCAACACTACTACAGGCCCTCTACATTGGCATTTGCTGTCACGAGCAAGAGCAGTAGACAACCAAATGTACGTGTTGACCTGCTCTCCAGCTAGAGACACTAGTTCTGGCTACCATGCCTTCGGCCATTCGCTGGTTGTTGATCCATGGGGAGCAGCTATCGGCGAGGCAGGTGAAGGCGAGGAAATCGTATATGCCGAGCTCGATCCAAAGCCACTCAATGAAGTACGAAATGGTATTCCAGTAACCGCCCAACGACGGTTCGACGTCTATAAGAATGTCGCAGAAGATGCCGTAGTCTCTGACAAGTAGACTGGTCGTGCGGCGGACCCACAAAATGTATGATTTATAATACGACCGTCAACACCATCTCAAATAGATTGATATCCCTCAAGGATGTGCAGATAGGCTTCCAAACTCCACGTGTGAAAGCAAGTTTTACGTTTCCCTAGTTTGGACGGAGAATCCTACGCTCGAGCGAAGCGAGCAAGAAAAAGAGCTGCACGCAGTGCGTCTTACAAGAGAAGCGATCCGATAACGGTTAGAAACTGATTGATTCCCTCAGGTTCAGCTTTTCCACCGTGCCGTATCTCTATCGCAACCAGCATTACGTTCACTACCAGTGGACGGCTGCCAGCTGCCAGCCGTAGACTCCATGGTATCCTCAAAATAAATTTGATTTTAATAATAATAATAGAATCGCCAGTTTTGCACGAATAGTCTCCCGATAGACGGTGGAATATGCAGAGAACTCAACTGGATGGCGGATAATCATGCCATGGATTGCCCAGCCACACATAGCACAGCGGTGCTGTGTGGTCTGTGACGAAGGGCCCAAGGCGGCTTCGCTACACACGAAATCACCACAAAATCTCGCGCAACGCTGCTGCTCACCCCACAGACAATTTCATTATTGTTTATAGATACAACGGAAAACAAACACAGATCCGATGAGCATACGTCGCAGAGCACCATCAAATGCGTCGTCCAAGTCGTCAATAACAGACTCGATCCTTGCGGACCAGGTATGAGTTTGTGTCGTATATATCTAACCGCAAAATTCAGGAGTTGGACACTTTGTACGACTATCTCGCAAAGATTATTCTATTAGGACCATCAGGATGTGGCAAATCCTGCCTATTACACAGATTCGTCAAGGGAGATTGTATGTGTAATTCTGTCAGTGTGCTAACCGAGAAACAGGGAGGGTATTAACAAGTCAAACGATCGGAGTGGAGTTCAGTTCGAAAATCGTCAAGGTCGGACAGAACAATAAACGAGGAATAAAGCTTCAGCTATGGGATACAGCCGGTCAGGAGCGATTCAAAAGCCTGACTCGAGGATACTATCGCGGATCAGCAGGAGTGCTACTAGTGTACGATGTGGCGAATCGCGACTCGTTCGACAAGCTAGAAGATTTTTTGAACGACGTGCGGCAACTCACCACCCCTAATGTCTCGATAGTGGTAATAGCAAACAAAAGCGACTTGCAAGATACTACTGATCCTACAACACTAGTACCGATAAGCCAAGCAAGGGAGTTTTGTTTCCATAACAATCTCGAGCTGATGGAGACATCGGCATTGACTGGCGAAAACATCCAACAAGCATTTGAAAAATTGGCTTCTATGATATTAACCAAAGTCGAATTGGGAACTATAGATCCGGATGATAATGATAGTGGTGTCCAATATGGTGAGATCCCTCGATGGGATTCCACCGTATCAAGGTCCCAAGGACGGTCCATCATGACGCTGTTAGGAGGCCGACGGAATCGCGACTACAGATCATCCAATGTTAATATTGACAATAGGACTGGTACTGTTAATTTCGGCTGTTGCTGATTTATATATGATTAATTATAACGTTCCAAAGAAACCTGCAACAAAATAATGCGTTGAAACAGGAATCCGAAATCAAAAACATCCTTGTATATCAATTTGGCGTGGCAGGTGCATACATATACGAGGTGAATAATATATAATATTGCATGATATTTTTCCTCCTGACGGAATATTATAGAACAGAGCTTTATTATTGACTATCTCAGACACAATGCGGCGTCCAGATCGCCTCGGCGCAGCAACAATTGCCCGAATGCGATTACATTGGTTTCGGAAAGCAAGGGCCAAATATTCTGCAGGCAGACCGAACTATCAAACCTGCATGAACTTATCACATCCAACACTTGCAATGGGATCTGTCTCACAGCGTCGGTGTAGTTTTAATCCGACAGGTGCAGCCGGTATGCCGCTGCTCGCACGGCTGAACAAGACCTGATTAACCACCATGCCGTTTCTTTCTACATACAACTGAATAAACACACAATTGAGTTAATTAAGCTTCCTCTTTTCTTGTCTAATTGACAAATAACAGATTTAGCAACGTCCACAGCCAACGTATTTACGTTTATTCGCTTTGAAAGACTTGTGTTACTAGATGGTTCCAGCCATCCTGTATCAAAAGGTGGAACGACGAACCCAAAACCGAAAACGAACATTCGTGTTATATCTATACAGAGCTCCACCTTGTTTTCTTGGCCCGGCGAAATCCAGCCAAAGGCATCAGGCGTGGCCATTGCTCGGCGATACGTGATGTTGAGCATGCGGCTTTGGATTGGAAGACCCTCGTTTTGATTCAGATTGCTATTTCAAACTTCATAAGCAAACAGATGCATATAGAATAAATTAAAATATATATATATATATATGATGCAACACATACCATCGATCGAATCCTGAAGGAGATTTCTGGACATTACCACCGAACTCTGCTAGTAGAGGACGAGTCGGAGCTCCACCGACTCCAAATCCAGCTGAAGCATATCGCACCGGCCCTTCGAATCAGCACTAGTACCACCTCCGGGTCACCTTGGGGAGCATATCAATTTAACTAGCAAAACTGTTAGTTTCTAATTAGTTCAGTGGACCTCGTCGCGTGCAGACTGTAGATGGCTGCTACCGTACCCTTGCCGATTTGGAGACTCTCAGTCATTGACCGCTGGTTCATTCAGAGTCAGGGGTTGGCTTATCTACCTTGGATAATAATCCACCACTCCAGGTCGTTAGACGTTACTCCGTCAGCCAGGGCCTAGAGAACTTATTCCGCGTGCGCAAGCGAAGCACGGGCTTCTTCGCAGTGTACTATCGTTTCTTCAAAGGCCATCTTCGCCTTAGAGAAGCTAATTTACATATATCCCTCGCTGTGGACAAGAATGGATCAATGCAGCTCGAAAGCCGTTCCCTGTAGCTGTTAGTGCCGTGGGATTGGGGCCGTGGCCCGCATACGTATGTAGAGTGCAGGATCTGTAATACGCAGTGCAAAGTAAAATGAATCAATTGCACTGAAGATGGCTGGTCTGGGCCTTGGGGGAGAGACTGAGCGTGCCTGCCACCAGTGCGGGTGATGGTAGTGACAAACCCCTCCTCCCGCTGAACACAACTACACGCTCCCCTCGTCTCTTGCTGCAGAAAGTCTGACCCCAACACATATTCTCTTTTTTTTTTTTTTTTTTGGTTTCTTAGTCGATTATACCACCAGAGAATTATGTTGCAACTATACTAAACAGAGCTTGTTTGTGTGTTAGTGTGTGCTTATTTATTGACATTCAATTCGAGTGCAACCCTTCCAACCATCAACAGTTCAATGGGCTTTGTGCCACATTTTTTTTTTACTTGCATCCATTTCCGACTCTTTTTGGCTGTCAAAAGTCTTAATCAGTGCTGTACTTCGAATACACTAATCAACCACCTTCGACTATCATAAAAACAATGGTACCAGCACTAGGACGCACAGAGTCATATCCGAATCCCCACCACCGGAAAAGCACTGACAGTGATAAAACGACCCAATCCCAACAGTCGTCGACCAGGTCAAGACAGACGTTTTTCAAGCGACCCCAGCTGTATGTCCAAACAGAAACCACTTTTACTAACATTAAAGGAATTACAGCGCTGATTTCAATCCATTCAACAATTCTTCAACCCCTACTACTCCACCAATTGTGACCGATGAGATGGGAACAGATCCCTTGGAAAGCAGTGCAGCTATCTCACCAACCACCCGAACGTTCAACGAACCCGCATTGGATGCATTTCTGACGAGCCAATATCAACCGCATCAAGATCGTAAACCGAGCAAGTCAGCACCTTTTCATCGACTACGAAATGCATTGTCAAGCGCTCATTTGGGCCGCGGCAAAGATTCACGACGGACCTCGCCTGAAATGTCCAATTACGACAACCATTCATTAGGGGCCGCCATGCAGTTACATCCAGATTATAGACGCCCAAGTTATGCGTCGCAGACGACCCAGTCTTCGACTGGGTCTCGCCGGTCGCATACAGAAGCGTCTAGTACCGCTGAAAGTCCTATGCATGGGTCGACATCGTTGCCGCAGTATTTGGACCCTTCGGAGCTATCATTAATTACCAACATGCCTCAGGGGTCTTCTACAGCCCTTGATCGAAATATGTATGCTGGGAATATGAGAGGAACGCCTGTTTCTTATCCTGATCCGGTATGGGAATTTTTTTCAGAGAAAGAGACTAACAGAATACAGGAACAAGTGTTTGATACGCAATCAATGTACCAAGAACAGCAGCATGCCAGGCAATTGGCTCAGGAAGCGATGATGTACGATGAGCCTGGACGCTCCGACTCAGTAGCGTCGTCAATATCAGATGTCAAGGCTGCAAAAAAGCTGAAAAAGCCGTCAATATTCAACATTCTGAGACGACGCGAGAGCTCAGCTGATTTGCAACATGAGAAGAGTAACAGCAATCTTAGCATGTACAAAGGATTGAAACATAAAGCATCAGAATCGTTTCTTCCTTTGCGACAGACTAGTCAGGGCTCACAGTTCTCAAAAGCACCATCATCAAAGAGCCATTTCCCACTCCACAAGAGTAGCCTTGGCAATGATCGCGAATACAGTCATCAGAATAGCGGAACTACTTCGCCAAAGCCAAATTCTCGACAGAGGAGCAAGTCGTCGTCAAGCTATCAACATCATCAAAATCATCCACAGCAAGCATCTGGCAAGGTGCCACCAATGCCGGCGCCTCAATTGGATGATTTGCCTAAGGATCTGCTCAATGATTTTAGAGGATCTAAAATGTTCAACCTTGATACCGATTTCAGCCAAATGCAGGGTATCGTTCAGCAAGCGAATCAGAATTACGACCGAAATGCGACGATACGGCCCAAGCGTCGGCCTACGTCTGGACAGTCGTATAATTCAATGGAAGGCAATGCCAAGCTCAAGCCCTTGACTCCAGTCGGCCCTGCGGTTGCCATTTCAACTAACAATAACAACAAAACTGTGACTTCGAACAATGTCAACTTCAATAATACTAATAACAACAACAACGAGGACATTGCGAACGCGGATCCTAGCGTAAAGAACCGCCAGAGCACTGGTAGTGTGTCTACAATTGGAGATCCGAAAGATCAAAAATCAGAATGGACAGCACCGGAGAGTTGGGGAGTGGTCGAGAATAAGACCCCGGCACCACCAACGTGGGGTGACGGGTACGACCAAGACAAGACGGTGCGGCGGAACACAAACCATTGTTTGCGAGTGTTTAGAGAAGATGGTACCTTTGGTACCTTGTCGTGCCCAATTGACATTACGGTGACTGAATTGTTGCAAATGCTTGGTCGCAAGTTCTTTTTGAACTCTGTTACTGGGTATGAATTGTCTGCAAGAACTGGTGGACTGACCCGCATTCTTCAGCCTGCTGAAACTCCGCTGCTGTACCAGAAAATGTTGCTTGAGTTTATGGGGTATACTGAAAATGATCGGCTTGGTGATGTTGGTCGCGAAGATTTGAGCTACTTGTGTCGGTTCGAATTTGGTCGGTCTGCGATGAAAGCGTTCACTCCGCAAGAAGATGCGTTGATGACTCGGGATTTTGTGCATGTGAATTTGCAACGAATGAACCTTCAAACTATTCCTATTGTGTTTTATCAGCATACTAGTGAGATTGAAGTGTTGGATGTTTCCAAGAACCCGTCCATCACGCTTCCGTTGGATTTCATCCAGGCATGTGTGAACCTGAGACGGATCCGGTTTGTTGACAATCAGGCAAAGGCTTTTCCCAGTAATATTGACAAAGCTGCTATACTGGAATCGTTGGATCTTTCGAATAACTTGATTCTAGACTTGGATCATGTTGATTTTGCGCAGTACCCGCACTTGACGTCGCTGGATTTGCAAGGTAATCGGTTGAAGCAGGTTTCTTCGACATTGGCGGTGGCTTCGTTGAAGCATTTGAACCTGTCGTCGAACAATCTGAAAGAGATCCCACCAGAGCTGTGCGAAATGACCACCTTGATGGACTTGGATTTGTCGTTCAACCATATCAGCGTTCTTCCACCCACCATTGGCAAGCTGTGCAATCTGCAGCGACTGCTCATGACAAACAATGATCTCACCAAGCAACTTCCCGATTCTTTTAAGGAGCTTGTTTCATTGATGGAACTGGATGTACGGTACAACAAGCTGAATGATATCAGCATTTTGAGCCAATTGCCTCAACTGGAACGGTTGTATTGCAGTAAGAATATTGTATACAAGTTTGAGCATTCGTTTGCTCGACTCAAGTTGTTCTATTTCGACCGGAATCCAATCACCAGAATTGAGTTCAAAGAGGTTCATTCGAGTCTTGCAGTGTTGAACTTGAGTAAAGCCAAGTTGGTGGCATTGCCTGAAAATCTGCTGGAAAAGATCCCAATGGTGGAAAAGCTGGTGCTTGATAAGAACCATTTGGTGACACTTCCGCCGCACATCGGGACCCTGAAGAAACTCATATCGTTGAGTGTGGTGGCCAACAAACTGGCCAACTTGCCTGCAGAGATTGGCCAGTTAGAGCAGCTACAAATCCTTGACTTGCATAGCAACAACTTGAAGAAGCTTCCGGACGAAATTTGGAATCTGTCTTCGTTGAGTGTTTTGAATGTTTCTTCTAACTTGCTGAGCGAGTTTCCGAACCCATCACTGCACATGGCTAGTGTGTCTGCCCAGGGGAGTGTTTATCGAAACAACAATAGTTCACCGTCTGCTCTGGTTAATATCGATAGCAGTTATGGGATACGGGACAAGCGTCGACAGAGCCAGTTCTCAGCGACCTCGGGCATGTCGCCAAAAGATGGTGCGTCGTCACGTCGAGGATCAGCATATCCATGGCAATCCAGCCGAGTACCAAGTGCGGCCAGTGTCACGTCTATGGCCACCACTAATGTTGGTTCACCGCTGGCCCCATCTCGAAAGGCCAGCAGTGATGCCAATAGTGGTAATGGTGGAGGCTTGGCACAGTGTTTGTTGGTACTTAGCTTGGCAGATAATCAGCTGCAAGATGAATGCTTTGGACCAATTTCACACTTGCTGTCGTTGCAGATTTTGAACTTGTCTTATAACGACTTGCTTGAAGTGCCTACCGGTGCTTTGGGTATGCTGCCACACTTGACTGAGCTGTACTTGAGTGGGTGCGGGTTGAGTGGGCTTCCATCGGACGATTTCGAACATAACCAAGCGCTGCGAGTATTTCATGTCAACGCCAACAAGTTGCACAGCTTGCCTGCAGAATTGGGTAAGATGCCACACTTGTCGGTATTGGATGTGGGGTCTAACAACCTGCGGTACAATATCAACAATTGGCCATATGACTGGAATTGGAACTGGAACTTGAGTTTGAAGTATTTGAACTTTTCTGGTAACCAAAAGCTGGAAGTCAAGCGAGACCAGAATCGAGGTATGCGAGACACTGGTGAGCGGAATCTGAGTGATTTCACGGTGCTTGAAGATATTCGAGTTCTAGGGTTGATGGACGTCACCTTGACAATCCCGTCGGTTCCGGATCAAACTGAGAACTGCCGTGTGAGAACATATGGGTCGTCAGTGCTGAACATGAAGTACGGTATGGCTGACAGTATTGGCAACCACAGCAACCTGTCGGTTATGGACATGGTGATTGAACGGTTCCGAGGGAACGAAAAAGAAGCCGTGTTAGGTCTGTTTGATGGCCGCAACGCTAGCGAGGCGGATGGCAACAAGGTGTCCAAGCTGATCCAAGAAACGTTTGGTACATGTTTTGCTGAGGAACTGCAAAAGCTGCGTGAGAATGAGACAGCCTGCGATGCCCTGCGGCGGGCTTTTTTGAACACTAACAAGGAGATTGGTAACACGACCATGTTGCCGACCGAAGAGATTGCCCATAGCAGCATTGCTCACCGATCGTCGACGGCTGCTAACTTGAACCCTCAAGATCGAATGACCGGTTCGTGTGCGACGATTGTGTATATTAAAGACAAGAAGGTCTATGTGGCCAATGTCGGCGACTCGACGGCTATCATGACGCGAGCCACTCTGGGAGGGTTTGACGTGTTGACAGAACGACATGACCCAACCTCTCAAGGCGAGCTGGCTCGTATTCGAGGCGGTGCAGGTGTTGTTTCTGACCGAGGTAAGCTGGACGGTATTTTGGACGTGTCGCGAGCAATTGGGTTTTACAACTTGATTCCGCATATTCACGCTGCGCCCTCAATTATCGAGTATGAGCTCACTGGATCGGAGGATTATCTGATTATCGCTTCCAAGCAGCTGTGGGAGTACGTGTCGCATGAAAATGCATTCGATGTGGCGCGAACGCAGCTGCACAACCCGATGCTTGCGGCTCAAAAGCTGCGGGACTTTGCCATTGCGTACGGCTGCACGGACAAGATCATGGTGATGGTTTTGGCCGTTGGCTCCAGGAACAAAAAGGCGTCGCTACCCGGCCGAAGTGCGAACAGTATTGGTGGATTCAATTATGGACGAATCCCGGGTTATGAAGAAGAGCTGTTCCCGTCGGTGTTGAAAAAACGGCGAGACCGGTCATTGCTGCCGGAAGATTCGCAATTGGCACGGCTTGGGTCGGAAGTGGAGCCTCCAATTGGTGATGTGGCTATGGTGTTTACCGATATCAAGACCTCGACGCTTCTGTGGGAGAATTACCCTGTGGCTATGCGATCGGCCATCAAGATCCACAACACAGTGATGCGGCGGCAGATCGCCATGATGCGCGGCTACGAAGTCAAGACCGAAGGTGATGCGTTTATCGTGTCATTTCCGACCCCTTCCAGCGCATTGTTATGGTGTTTCTCGGTGCAGCAGCAGCTGTTGGTGGCTGACTGGCCGGCGGAGATTTTGTCGAGTGAGCAAGGATGTGAGATGACAGACGAAAAGGGTGAGGTGATTTTCCGAGGTCTGTCGGTACGAATGGGGATCCATTGGGGTACGCCGGTGTTTGAGCCGGATGTGATCACCAAGCGAATGGATTACTTTGGTCCAATGGTGAACCGAACTGCGCGTATCAGCGCCGTGGCTGACGGTGGACAGATTACATTGAGTTCGGACTTTCTGTCGGAGATGAAGCACTTGAAACAGGCACAGCAGCGAGTCAAGGATGAGTCGGTCTCGTTTGCTGAGGCGTATGGCGACGAGATTATCGGTGAGTCGATCGACAAGGATTTGAGCATGCTGGAGTCTCAAAAGTGGGTGGTGATGGAGATAGGTGAAATGAAGCTGAAGGGGCTGGAAAACCCGGAAATGATCTCGGTGGCATATACTGAGAAGCTGAAGTCGCGGTTCGACATCCATTCCGCGGTGCGGGATGAAGCGCCGAATCCAAATGGCACGTTGACAGCGCCGCCTCTTCCGCAGTCGACGCATTCTCAAGTGTCACGACATCAAGCGCAACAGTCGAGCTCTACAGCGTCGATCAGCTCGCCCCAGGCGACCACCACGACGTCGATGCCATCGCATCCAAAGCGTATCGGCAACTTGACTGCGGACATTCTCGTGCGACTGCGAAGTATTTCCAACCGGTTGGAGAAGATATGCTCGCAAATGAACAACATTGGTGATACCGAAATGTCACGACGCACCGTGGCCAGCTACAACCGCAAGACGTCGCGCAACCTGCTGGCGGTGATCCCTAATACGGACGCAGACTACGTACAGTTCTTCGAGCACATTGTGACGCGAATTGAAAACGCGCTGTCCACACTGTACGTGCGGGCCGCCATGGGGTCTCTAGTTGAGAAGTACAAGGACCAGCCGTTCCAGGCTGAGCTGTCGGAGCTGCTGCTGGCGTTGCACGACTTGACGGGCGGGTCTACATCCACCCCCAAGCCGCTCCTGAGCTTGGCTGAGTCGTTGCCGCCATCTGACTCGCCGGTGCCTCAAGAGAAGGAACACGAGTACGTCGGTGTCATGCCGCATGAATTGCACGACTACCGTGAAGCCGCCGCCGATCGTGATGATGACGACACATCAGACGACGATGAATTTATGGATACGAATATGAATATTTAATGCTGAATTTTTAATTTTGTTTTTGTTACGATTATGTTATATAATGCTTTTTTGAGAGATATAAAAAAGAATTGCCAACTCTACGAAGGTGATGAATCGCTTAGCAATTTGCGGCGCAGCATGTCCAGATCGAGCCGCCGCACCGATACGCCGTATAGCACGTCCGGGCCATCATCGCCAAAGATCCAGTGTTTGCGGGGGATGAAGCAGTCCGGCCATGCCACACCATACACGGTGACCAGCAACGGACAATTGGCGATGAACTGGCCCACAAACCGGCCCAGCTCGCTCTCAAGCCGCAGTACGGTGAGATGCTCGCGCCCGTCAGCATTTTCCTCTCTGGTCCGGTTCATATTGTCCAGCATATCATGATCGGGCAGATCCATCACTAGCGCTCGCAACTGCGGTACGTAACGACTGATACTCATGGCCCTGACCGAGTCGTATTGGTAGGTCTCGCGACACCCGAGGATAATCAGGTTGCGCACTTGCGAGTCGGTACAAGTGGCCACGAGCTGGCAGATGCTCTCATACGCCACATCGTGGAACCTTAATGTCGACAAGGAGCCAACATTTGGAACAATCATGTTACGGATAGCACGGTCAACGGCGTCTCCATCCGTAGACCACGGCCCTTCTTTCAGCTCCAGATCTTCCAAATGGTTGAATTTCATAATTTCTAGCGAATGGCCAGTGGTGAGCTCCACTTTCAACGAAGTCACATGAGGAATCGGCCATGGTTCGAGGGTATCAGATGCGAGCACCCCGGCACTTTCCTTGTATTGGAAATGCGTCACGGTAGACGGGATCCAGCCAGTCGTCGTAACAGTGATCGAATCCAGAATCAAATGCGTTAGCAGCGGACAAGTATGCATATTCAATCGGGTCAATTCCTTCGAGTCCAGTTTGGCCTGGATCTCGAGCCGCTCCAAACTGTCTGGCAGTTTGCCATTCATCAGGATCAAAATATCCGGGACCGACATGAAATAGACCCGTAATTCCCTTATCGGTACGTATTCCGGCAGCCTTACCGGACTCAATGCTACTTCCGGCGGGGTTGCCGTATTTGTGGGCGGCTGATTGTGTGCGGCGCCGTCGGGACGATTGTCCATCATGTTTCCCATACCTAATGCCATTGACGGCTGTACAAAATCCTCCATTCGTGAGCCCTTGCGCAGACCAAGCGATAGTCTGATTGGTATATTGTGATATTTGTCAAATACCAGCTCGGCGACGCGCTTGCAATCCTTTTCGTCCGCGTACAGCTCAAGCTCGATGTCCTCCACTTTCGGAATTTCCAGCACATTCACCAGCTGGAAGTACATCTCGGTAAGTCCCGTATCCAATGGTGGTGACGACGGATGGTCGTCACTGGTGATGCTAACATTGAACAACCGCACCGATTGTAGCACATCCACATATAGATGGGAGTGCTCTTTTATTCCCTTGATCAAATTATACACACCTCGTTTTGAAAACAAGCAGATTCGTCGCTTGTATCTCGCAGGCTCTACCGGTATCGAATTGCCCAGCTCGACAACGCCGGCCTTGCTGCAAGTGCCGATCGTCAGCTGCCTCCAAAGTAGCGGCGACAGCACTTTGCGCAGATTCCGACATGTGTGGTATAGCGAGAGAAGGTCTTTTGTGATTAGAGCTCCGGCTATGGTATCTATCAACTCACTAGGAAGTTGGTCCATCAGGTTTTACTAAATGAAAGACAAATGGGTGGTGGCCGTTGTTGAAGGAGTGATGATTTAACTGGGACTTGGCCCGCTGGTAGCTGTTTATTTTGCAACACGGCTGCGGCGGTGCGGCGACCATTCATTCGTTGTTGCCCTTGCATCATTAGGATTACAGTCTATTTTCATTATAAAAAAATACGTCAATTTGATTCATTACCTGGACCATAGTTCACAGTCCAATTGTTCGTTGCCAAAAAAAATTCATAAGTGGGAAGTTCAACTGTCCTTCTTTAGCACAGCAAAATAAGGATGCGATTGGGCTTCTTGCGCGGTGAGTCGGTCTTGATGATCATATCGCAATAGCTTGTCAACGAAATCAATTGCATCTTCCGAAACCAAATGCTGGTTATCCTGATTCACAAACCGATGCCATGGCCGTCGCGGGAACCAGCTCAATAACCGCTGGAACTCGGGATCAAGTTCAAGCTCGTATTTCTCCAGATACTTGTACAAATCATCGGTACCAAGAACTCGGGCAATCTTGACTAGCTGATCATTGTTACTGTTTCCATGGAAAAACGGATCCTTTCGGAAAATCATTGAAGCAAACATGGCACCCAATGACCACATGTCGAGTGAGTAGTCATACATTTGCAAGTCCACCAACAACTCCGGACCTTTGAAACATCTCGACGCAACTCGCACATTGTATTCAGTACCAGGATGATAAAACTCCGCTAGCCCCCAGTCAATTAGTCGAAGCTTTCTATTTTCATGATCAATCATCACATTGTGAGGCTTAACATCGCGATGCATGATGCCCTTGGAATGGCAATAATCCAATGCCTTCAGAAGCTCGTTGATATAATATCGAATATCATAATCGGTTAGTTTCGGATACAACACGCGGAAATCAGTATTGTTAACAAATTCAAAAATCAACGACGGGGTTTTGGAAATGGGGTCTCGAACCACGTCCATCAATTTGACCACGTTCGTACCTTGAGTCAGATTCTGCAGAATCTTAATCTCTCGCTTAATTTTCTTCTTCTTGACGGGTTTCAAAACTTTGACCACACATTTGCCGTCTGATTCTGTATCCACCAGGTTCACACCTTCAAAAGCTTCTGAATATTTGCCCCTGCCAATCTTTCGTACAATCTCGTAGTTGGTCAGGGTGCCCCAGTTGATGATGACATTGTCATAATCCCAGTAGGACATGGGCATTTTACTGTTGCACTCAGCATATACTCTGGAGATGCTTTCTTTCATGATTCTAAATTTCCTACCCCCACAGTGCTGCTGGGGGCCCTTCTGGAGTCTGGTATGAAAGTAGTAAAAAAAGCGGACTAAAAGCCGTATCGGATTGGGATGGAGGGTGGTTGGGTCAAGTGGCGGCTGGCGGCGGCGGAGCTTTTTTTTTTCTCCCTGATATATAGATACGCGTCCAACCGAGTCTAGGCTAGAGGGTAACCTGAACGTCCACACTCACCAAATTTTGTTGATAAAACAAGACGCGACCAACCATGGAGCTGACGCTGCATTGGAAGGGAGATATCTGCCATGGTCTAGAATCGTCACTGGGAATTCGGTCCCTAGATAATGTCCAGTTTTGGGGGTGCAGAAGTGCATGTGTTGAGGAATTGAAGAATGTGTCGTCAATGAGATCAATAGATTATGTTGATCCACAGAGAATACCTCTTTGGAACATCTCTGGCTCTGCATTACAAGTCAAGTCGTCCAATGACATTACAAAACAGTTTTTCAATGAATTGGCTGGAACATCAGATTATGACCAGGCGGTAGAACGTAATGCCGCCGTCGCCAATTTGGGATTGCTGGTGGAAGCCAGCATGAACAATACCGAAAAGCGGTATATTCTTATTTATTTCAAAGTGCATCGTGAACCTGATTCGGTAATTCCATTGCTATGTGCAGTGTCATTGGTCAAATCCACCGAATTGGAGTCAACATTGATACACACCAAGGCCGAGCCAGACGCTGCAGCACGATTCATTGCCGACTCATATTTGAAACAGAAAAAACAATTCAAGTTTGATCGGCTAATTGAACGCGCCAGAAGCAGCACCCCCATTTCGATACCACCAGCGGCCGGGCGGGAAATTTACAAAAAGCCCCGTGCGGCTTCGCCCTCTCCATCAATTGCATCCTCGACTACAGCCCCAGAATCGCAGGCCGAGAAACGAAATAAAACCATGATTTCACAGATAATCATGGGCGAGTTGCGCCTTCGGGGTATCAAAAGGTCGGATAACGAAGACGAGTTCAAAAGCCTTTATCACCATGCATACAAAACAGTGACCTTTGCATTTCGGCAACACATTTCCACCTCGCAGCTGCAACTAGAATCGATCCGCGATAAAGTAGATAAGCTATTGAATCTGGTAGAATAATTTTCATATCATGCTCATTATCACGTGCGAGGATTTTTTGACCTTTTTTGGGCCTTGGAGTTGTGAAGTGGAGAAGCGCTTGGAGGGCCAAGCGCTCGGCTCAACAAGAGTTCAAATACCAGGGGGAGTTACCGACACGTACGAACTCTCCCTAGGGAAAAACTAATTTTTTTGTTGGCTCGCTACGCTCGTCTTTTTTTTTTCTATCACTCCACTCTACTCCAACTACTTGTAAACCGCAAAAAATGAGTGAAGCTGAAGAAAAGACCTACACTGCCGACGAAATCGCCAAGCATAACGATCGAGATGATCTGTGGATGGTCATCAATGGCAAGGTCTACGACGTGACCGGATTCGTGGACGAACATCCAGGTGGTGAAGAAGTGTTGGTCGACGTTGCCGGAAAGGACGCAACCAACGAGTTTTTGGACGTTGGCCATTCTGAAGATGCTGAAGAAATCTTGACTGGTCTGTTGGTCGGCAAGGCTGATCCAACTGTAAGTTTCTATTTTCCAATGGGCTTGGCTTGACTTGATCTGCCTTGTGACTGCTGAAATCCATCATGCAATGCTAACTAATCGAATCAGACTTTCTCCTCAAAGCCAACCACCAGTGCCAACACCAGCTTCGTTCCAGGCTCGGTGGACGAGTCCAGCGGATCTGGATCGCTGTTGTATTTGATCGTTGCTGCCTTGATTGCCGGTGGTGCTTATTTCTATTTGCAAGCTTGAGCTTAAAACATGATCAACTATATCAATGATGTTGTCCAGTATCATATCAAACTAATAGACTATTTATGATTTGCCATTTTTCGTGTTGTAACATGTAACTGTCCTAGTGGAATCCGGGTATTTCCTAGTGCAAACCTGGTATTGAACGTTGTGTCCAATACAGTAACAATTAAAACGCATCCATCATGTAAATTTCCGCCCTTGACGATTCAACGTGCATGATCAATTGTATTTGGTTTGTTTATTTCGCGTTAATAACTGATGCGGCAACTGCCATGATATGTAACCAATATTAGGGTGGCCCCCATTGGCTCCTGCCGGACTGTTGAAAAATCCCCAACCTGGTGAGCCGAAATAGCCACGGCCTAAAAAAATCACCCAGATCCAACCGCTCCAATCTCGGCAGGGCTATCAATATATCTAGAGACGTATAGCTATGCATATCCAAATCAATTCATGCACAGCTCCATTTTAGCTATCCCATCCGCTAAATCCATTTTCAGATACCTCCACGTCTGGAGTTTTCATGAGCGATACCGGAACCCAACCAGACACTATGTACGCACACATCCCCAAGCCTCCGACATGGGCGACATCGGCCCGATCCGGCCAACCCTCAACAGGATGATATCGATCAACAGCGAAAAAATTTTGTGGGTCAAGACTAGCCCCTTGGAGATACATGTCAAAAAAAAATTCATCAAAGGGTCTGGGCCCTTCCTTCCTTCATCGGAAACCTGGATACAGGATTAACTCAAAGCTGCTCAATTGGTCAGTTCTGGTTCTCAGATCTCTGATCATGCGTCTGGATGGATCAAAGCTGTCTGTGAGCGGGCCAAAAAAGAGTCATAATCTAGTTGGCCAATCACAACGCTGGAATATATGCCGATCACTCCGATTATGCACCTGAAACAGAGGTTTTGTATGCGAATTATCCGTTGTACTGGTGCACCGCGCCTGCATTTCCATTTCCATTTTTCAGCTGCCCGCCTCTGTTGTGTATATAAACCATGGACATTCCCACGCCTGACTCTTTTTTTTTTCTCTCTTTTCTCTCCACACCTTTTTCGTTTTTTTACTTTACACTACCTGGACCCTTTTAGAAGATCAAAGATTATCAAGATGGCTTTCTAAACGGTTTTTCCCCTCACGCGATTTACAATTGAAAAAAGAACGAATTAATATTAAGAATACGAATAACCTGAACCTGAGATTTATCTCATTTTTAACGATTTTTTAAGAATACGAAAGAAAGAAAAAAGTTACTGAATTTATTCCGTAACTTCGATTAACCATACTGTCATCATGACGTCGCACAACACAGCCTCCGCTTGTTCGCTACCGCAACAATTATTCCAAAGTTTACGATAAAGATTTTTACTACTGAACCATATCATCAAGATATCATGGTCCTCGCTCCTCCAAAGACTTTGCCAGCAGAGCAACTGGCCTCTGCCAGCCTCTCCAAGGCCGCATTCTCCAAGCACGAACGTGTGTTTGACAAGTTTGCCACTACCACCAACGACAACTGGGGTGCAGGTCAGCTGCTGACCCCACAAATTGACGAACCATTGCCAGGATTTGAATATTCTGTTTCTGGTTACGCCGATCAATTCCAAGATTTGTTCTCTCCTGCTGCCTCCAGTGCTACGATTTCTCCAAAGGAATTGCTGGGCGGTGCCGAGACTGATTTGGACCAATCTCCGCTGTTCTCAGAAGCCGACGTTCAAGACGTTTCCAGCTGGACATCGTTGTTCCCTGAAGAAGAATCTATCATGATCAAGAAGGAAGAGGGTTCCGACTATCCATTGTCAGCCCCACCTTCTCAGACCAATTCCGCCACTGCGTCTGCGGCCTCCAGCCCAATGACCAGTGTTGAATCCCTCCACTCTTCTCCAATGCTTGACGATTTTGAATCTGCTGCTACCACTGGTAGCAAGCGAAAGCGATCTGAATCGCCAACTTACAGTGAGAAGAAGGACGGTATGGGCATGACGGTGTATTCCCGAAAGCCACGCTCCGCTCCTTTGGTCCCAGTGGTGATTCCGGAAGACGGTGATACGGTTGCTGTCAAGCGAGCTCGAAACACTGAAGCTGCTCGACGATCCCGAGCCCGAAAGATGGAACGAATGGGCCAATTGGAAGAAAAGGTGAAGGAATTGCTTTCTCAGAACGCAAAGCTCCAAGCTGAAATTGACCGACTCAAGGGTCAATAATAGTTTTTGTTTATATGGGTATAATTATAATTTAAAAAGGTTTTTTAAAATTTACACAACTAGAAGCCGTCGGAGCCATCGAACCCAGTGAATCCTGTGATAAGGAACTTTTTGTAATACGGCTTTTTGGAGATCGTGTTTGTCCAGTTCCAAGCACTCGTCAATCGGCCATCGATGCATGATCCGGCATCATAGAAATTGTCAGCACCCGATCCATCGAATGCATGACGGAAGAAATCAGTCAAAA
Source organism: Blastobotrys parvus (assembly GCA_030564285.1). Classification (NCBI taxonomy): domain Eukaryota; kingdom Fungi; phylum Ascomycota; class Dipodascomycetes; order Dipodascales; family Trichomonascaceae; genus Blastobotrys; species Blastobotrys parvus. The sequence goes on along the minus strand of JAJLUP010000014.1, from coordinate 149,772 downwards.
TGGACTTTTTCAACTCTTCCACCGAGTTGAATTGGGCATTAATCCAATCCATCACATATGGATCCTTGGCTTCTCTGTCCAATGCCGACACGGCCATGTACACCGGATTCAAGATTCGAGGCACTTGCAAATACTTATCGAGAAAGAACAAAGCATTTGGTACGGCTCGATCACCGAGATGGACCACACTGGATCCAATCCATTTTCCAGTTCGTTCCTGTGCTTTTCGAATAATTCCATGCATGGCTCGACCGACCTGAGGACAATCTTTGACTCTGTTGAGTCCTTGGCCCGTATCTGTCAGCAGGTATCGACGTTCTGATGTCAAATCATTATCTGCCAGGGTCCACAGCATGAACATGTCCCGCATGATCTGTGACCAAAGAGTCAACGATTGTTTGACATAATGGTATTGTTTGAAATGGTTGTGCGACAATCGAGCCCCACCAATGCCGTATGAGATGCCCAATGAGAAATGTCCATCACAATTTTCAGGATCGAAATTTTCATCCAGCATTTTAAGCATTTGTTCAAGTGGATAACAATTGGCTCGGAGATATGCATGGTAATCACCAATTGAGTACAAACATTGACGAATGTCCTCCTTGGTCAAGTTCATTGATGAATATCGTTTGGCTAGTTGTTCAATAGCCCGCTCCTTTTGTCGAATTTCCCGTTGAATAGTCCCTCGGTTCTTGCTCTCTGGAATTATTTCCACAACTGCTTGCAATACAAGTTCATCTTCTAACACCTTCAGCCCGTCCTTTGACTCGAGGTATGAATAGACTGTCTTGATTGGTCTGTACAGATCAAAGTCCATAGCTTCCTTGACCTCGGTCAGTCGAGAATCCATAATCATATACATGAGCTTTCCAAAACTGTCCCGCATCTTTTCTGGATTCATGATTTTGTATCGTCGTCCAATTTCAAACACCTTTTGATACCATTCTGCTTTTTGTGCAAAATCCTTCTCCATGATGAGATCTTGACCGTCTTGCATGTTGGTGGCCACAACCAGTCCGGCAAGAATAGAACACATTTCTTTCAGTTGTGCGATCATTCGTTTCACCTTGCTTCCATACTGCAAAACGTCCACCTTGTCTGTGTATTCACTAACATTCAGAGCAGCTTCCAACAGTCTCAAAAGTTTCCGTTCTTGAGCCGTCAACCGCATTGGAATAAATCGTGAATGCTCTTTAATCCGTCTAAGTAGCATAGTTTTGTCGCCATTAGTATCACCTCGAGTCGCAATTAGAGTATTTGCAACATTTGCAATAATCCGATCTTCAGCAACTTTCTCGTCTTCTTCTTCTTCTTCTTCTTCTTCCTCTTCCTCTTCGTCTTGCTCCTCGTCGCTTGCACTGTGTTCAGGTTTTTCAGACACTTTACCGTTTGACTTTTTCTTTTCAAGCTCTGTGAAAACATGAGTTCGTCGACTCCCAGTTCTATGAATATAATCGTAACAGACTTGGCAAAAGTCTTCTTCACAAGTGGTGCAGTTGAGCTCACTTGGCTGGTCACCGCATTCAACACATAGCCCGTCCTCGACCTTTGTATCTTGCTCTATCTGTACATCCTCCACATTATCCATCACCTCGTCTTCATCTCCAGCATGATACGATCCATCTGCGGATAGCAACTCGTGCAACGGTCTCTTCATGGTGCTGCTAGGTATTCTACTATTTAGATATTTGAAAATCTTTTTGGATCACTGCTGGCTAGAGGCGGCGGGCTTGTCCTGTTCGCTTGACCCTGACAAAAAAAATTCAGAAAAACCTACACGCCCTGCATTCTATAAGAGCTGCATTGGTTTGCTCCTGGTGGTAATAATGACATTTGGCATGAATTTTCCGAAAGATATCATTGGTGGATTGCGAAATGCCAGGGTGTTTTAACAGCATTACGGCTACCTCGATCTAGAATTGTTAAACCCGTTGGAGTGCAATTAACGTGGAATTTGCGCCAAGCTATAAAAAACTTGCTGCACCAGATAGAAAGAAAAAAGTTCTAATCCTGATCATATTGCTGCGGAACCTGGGTCAAAATAATTGTTTGTTCAAACATGCTTTTGATAAATTGAGAACATGCAACTAAATTGCGCCGCACCACATTTTATATATTATACAGCAGTACAATTCAAAGCTCGATTATTGTTGCTCCGTTTCTGCTTCATAAACTCTCGTGATCATGGCCGCCGGGGGCCCGTATGTCACGAACTGTAAGCTTAATTCTGTAGAACCTTGTCGCGGTCTGGTACGCAATTGCGACCATGTGTCCGCTGCTACTGGACATACCGCGTGTTCAACTAAACAGAGCTCTCATTCCAAATCAAGAAACCTACATGCCTACTTTATTAATGTTTGTTTGTCGCACTGCCCACCGTACGGGGTGGCAATTCCGTGTGCGGCTGAATGCTGCCGATACCGGATTTAACGTCCCACAGCCCAAGTCTATTTTCATGGATAGCACCAGCAAATAATTTAAAGATTTCTGAAGCTTAGAATGGTGCAATTAAGCTGTGCATGTTTTATCCAACATTAGATGAATACGGCACCACCATTTTTGGATTCAAGCTGAGACACTTGAATAGGTCTACAACTTTCTGGATAAATATCCTTGTTACAACTAGACAAAAGCTATGATCATGCAGTCCTCCTATTGGGTACATATTCCTAATCCTGAATATCTCTCTGTGTACGGCAATGCACCGCAGTCCCTGCTGCTGCCTGAGGTGAAGAAAATTTCTCCCGTAAGTCGTCATCATTCTAATGCCGGTCGGCATGATCAGGAGCAAACAGACCGCATTGACTCTGGCGGGCTCAAGCTCATGCTGCTTGCCTCCCCTATGCCGTGAGGCAAAGCCTTAAAAAGCATAAGCTTGATTGGTATCGTTCCAATCGATCCATTCGCTGGGCTCGCAACCACGCAACTGGAAAAATTTTACCGGTCGAAAATTTTTCTTAACGGCGCCGGCTGGTGGCGCGCACACCGCGTGGATGGAGAGACCAAACAGAACGGGCCGACCACCAGTGGAAGGCCTGCTGCAAGCTGAATCAGGAAATAGTCCGCTATTGTCCATTGGACCAATTGTCCACCGCAGGCAAGTCACGGCTCGCCCAATTGAAGCCCGTTCATTTATAAACCCCCCGGGATTCCCCCTTTCCTTTCTTCTCTCCTCTTCTTCACCTACCAACGTTATTTTAACTTTTATCAATCTTTTTCGATCCCTTCCAAAAGCTCTTGAGCTTTAGAAGTCATTTTCTCCGTTCCTTTTTTGAGGGCTTCAGCTTTTTGCCTGTGTTTTTTCTTGTGTTTTTGTTGCGGGAATTCTTTCCACTGGACGATGGGTTATTGACCACCGCAGAACGATTTTGAGAGCCTCCATTTGATTATTATCTTGTTCTTTTTTTTTTTGTTTTTGATCCTGTTTCCTTGTGAACGATTACTATTTCAAGTTCTATGGCCACGTCTGCTGTTCAACCGTTGGCTATCAACGCCACTGGCAGCCACACACAATTCGGCAAGCGAGAGCCAACTCCGCCGCAGTCCCCAAAGAAAAGTACACTGAGCCTGTTGATTCAAGGCGATAATAAGGACGAACCACAGCAATCATCTGGTAGAGCTATTCTCGCCAGCTGTCTTAAGTTTGCTTGTCCAAAGCCAGAAAAGGGCACTGAGTCCAAATTCAATCGTCCACATCATGGTACTCCACCTCCTGATCGGCACTACATGCCTGAGGATGTGACTGATGATGAAGATGATAGCGAATGGGAGACCCAGAGCCAGAGTGGAGACGATTCTGATGACGAAGAAGAAAATGATAACGATGACGATTACGACCTGTACCACAATCGCCGATTTAATGACCACCGATATGACCACAATGACCGAAACGACGCAAACAATGATGCCACCAATTCAGAAGATATTTTTGATTCTTCAGATTTGTAATGAATTTTTTTTTTTTTTGGTTTTAAGTCTTTAATTTATTTATCTCAATGAATGTTTAGCTTTGGCTTATTCTTGCTCACTGAGCAAGAGCCCAACTAGCCGCAACATGGAGGGAAATGGATACCTATGATACCGCTACTGAGATACCTTGACCTTGATACCAGCGCCGCAGATACAGATGGGGCTGTTACAACAATGTGCGGCTCATGCCACCTTTGTTTACCATAGGCTGGCTGACAATTGCCTATATGTACAGAGCAACAATATAAGGACCACCAGTTACAAAACACCCTAATGGATGGATACCAATATGATTATAGTATATAATGAAATGAAATCAGGAATCGATCGTATGCACTTCGTGAGCCACATTGTTCCCAGAAACCCGGGCCGCAGAGTCCACGCCGCGCGGGCAGTGTGGCGATCCCAGCCGGAAAATTTTTCTTATCGCGCGCGCCATCGTGCCCAGGATGCGGCACGCGTGGGACAAAAAGTTTTTATTTGTGAGACACTACAAAATTTTTTTTTTTTTTCTTTCCTCACCACGCCCATACTTAAACGCTGAGCGCTGCACATTTTTATCTTTTTTTCAGAACACTTTTGGTCTCCTTCACTCTTTCACTATACACATACAATGACTTATCAAGAAGGATATTCTAATGACAGCTACCGAGGACGAGACGATCGTCCTCGATATGGCGGCGACCGTAACGGCGGTGGTGGCTTTCGAGGCGGCCGTGGTGGCGGCGGCGGTGGTCGATTCAACGACCGACGTGGTGGCAGCTCTGACTTTGGCAACTTGGAAAAGCAAGACTTTAGCGACATGAGCCAGTTGCCAAAGTTCGAAAAGAATTTCTACAAGGAAGAAGAATCAGTCGCCAACCGAACTGAAGAAGAAGTCAAAACTTTCCGAGATACCCACTCCATGACTGTTATCGGTAAGGATATTCCAAAGCCAGTTGAAACTTTTGATGAAGCTGGTTTCCCAGGTTACGTTCTTAAGGAAGTCAAGCAACAAGGGTTTGCTAACCCAACTGCTATTCAATCTCAAGGTTGGCCTATGGCCTTGTCTGGTCGTGATATGATTGGTATTGCTGCTACTGGGTCTGGTAAGACTTTGAGTTACTGTTTGCCAGCTATTGTCCACATTAATGCTCAACCGTTGTTGACTCCAGGTGATGGTCCTATTGTGTTGGTGTTGGCACCAACTCGAGAATTGGCCGTTCAAATTCAACAAGAATGCTCCAAGTTTGGCCGAACTAGCCGAATTCGAAACACTTGTGTCTACGGTGGTGTTCCACGAGGTCAACAAATCCGAGATTTGGCTCGAGGATCCGAAATTTGCATTGCTACTCCAGGTCGATTGATCGATATGCTTGAAGCAGGTAAGACCAACTTGCGACGAGTGACTTACTTGGTGTTGGATGAAGCTGATCGAATGTTGGATATGGGTTTTGAACCTCAGATTCGAAAGATTGTTGATCAAATCCGACCGGATCGACAAACTTTGATGTGGTCCGCTACCTGGCCAAAGGATGTGCAACGATTGGCACGAGATTATTCCAACGACTGTATTCAAGTCAACATTGGTTCCTTGGAGTTGTCTGCTTCTCACAATATCAAGCAAATTGTTGAAGTTGTCAATGAATTTGAAAAGCGAGATCGAATGTTGAAGCATTTGGATGAAGCTATGCAAGACAAGAAGAGCAAGATTTTGATTTTCACTGCTACCAAGCGAGTGGCTGATGATATTACAAAGTTTTTGCGACAAGATGGTTACCCAGCTTTGGCCATTCACGGTGACAAGGCTCAAGGTGAACGAGATTGGGTGTTGAATGAATTCAAGACCGGCAAGAGCCCTATTATGGTTGCTACTGATGTGGCATCTCGAGGGATTGGTAAGTTTCCAGAATCAAGCTAACAAGAAAAACGCGAGCAGGTTTTATTGATACCATTCCAGATTTTTTTGGATACCCTTGGATGAATACTCATATTGTATACCCTTCCAAAGAGAATATTGTTTATTTGACTGTCCCTTGGTTGTCCTTGATTTATGAAAGGAAAAAGAGGGACAAATTTGAGAAGTTTCTCAACAGTTTTGCTGGAAATGAAATGATTTACTAATGAGGTAAGTTCTTTAAATTTGCAAAACTTGGTGAGGCTACTTTTGAAAGAAAAATTATGATATTTTTTTCTCTTTGAAGGGTTTCTGATTGAAAAAGAGTATTGTGTGAGTGGCATATACACTCTTAACTTTTCAAGGGAACGAAAAAAAATGAAAGAAAAAATGTGGAGGGAATCATCAAAAGCAGCGTTGGATTGTTTTGGCAAATTGTCGAAGAATATGTGCTAACTTTATACAGATGTCAAGGGTATTAACTATGTTATTAACTACGACTATTCCAACAACAGTGAAGATTATGTTCACCGAATTGGTCGAACTGGCCGAGCCGGCGAAAAGGGTACTGCTATCACTTTGTTCACCAACGACAACTCGAAGCAAGCTCGAGATTTGGTTACTGTGTTGCGAGAAGCCAAGCAAGAAATCGATCCAAAGCTGCTAGAAATGGCCCGACCACGAGGTGGCTATGGCGGCGGCGGTAACGGCGGTCGATTTGGCGGTGGCCGAGGTGGCAACCGATACGGTGGTGGCCGTGGCGGTGGATATGGTGGTGGTCGAGGCGGCGGTGGTGGTGGATACCGGTCGTCTGGCACCAACAATGCTCCATTGGGCGCCAATGGTGGTGGCCGATGGTAATTTACATATATATTAAAACCCCCCTGATAGATTAGAATTGCATTTTGTGCTTTGGACAACGAATAAAATAATAATATCGAGTTAACTACTAGAAGTGATCCAACTGTTGAAGTATTTGGTCCACAGGTGTTGAGATTCTTGGCTCTTTCCTGTTACACGAATGACCAGATCTCCAGGATGGAAATCCTGGCAATGTTGATCTTTGTCTTTTTCAGGACTGTACGAGTTGACGACCCTTTGTGGAATGAGCCCCACATGCCGCATCATTTCGTACTCACGACTGACCACCAGGTATTGCAGCACGGATTGGGCAGACTGGAGCCAATCCTGGTCCTTGAACAAGTCTTCATCCCACATTTCGAGGAACATGTCAGTGAACGGTGAGCGTCGCAATAAGAACGAGCCCGTGTTGAGTCCCTGGTTGTCTTGTGAAATGACCAAGTCAACCTTGTCAATATTAACCTGGTCCTCTGCCAGGTACCTACACGCAAATTTAGACCGTGCATCTTTCAATGGACTGCTAAACAGTATCCGGTGTTTCAGGGCCTTCCTATGAAGCAAATGTTCTGCTAGTGGTAGTTTCGTGTTCATGATCAACGCATCGGTGTCGAGCCACCAGAACCATTCAGCAGCAGGGTTCTTTCGGTACGCCTTTTTAAATGCAGCAATTTTGGACCATTCTTTGTCCTTAAACTGGTGTGTATCGATATACTCGTTGGCATATCCGTGTCTTTCGCAGTATTCACGACGGTTCTGGACCATGTCATTGTGCTGCGTCTTGTTTCTGTCGCGGTTGCTGTCATCGGATGCCGTAATGACTACAACTTTTTTACCAGCTGGCTGAAGTATTCCATCCGTGTAGTCCTCGGGAGTGAAGTTGATTCGTTGGAAATGCTGTTCAAGTTCCACTTTTTGCAATTGTTTCTGTAGCGTGTCCAATTTGTTGTGGGTTTCTTCTCGTTGGCGGGTTTCTTTTTTCTTTTCCTCTTCTTCTTTTTTCTTTTCAGATTGTTCACGCAGTAGGATTTCCTGTTCTTTTTCACGTCGTTCGGCTTCTTGCAGCTCTATAAGCTTTTCGTATACGGCGTCATGGTACTGGATGGCGTCGATGATGCGACCGGCGACCCGCTCGTAAACATCCGTCTCGTTAATGGATTGTTTTGCTGAAGATAGGAACAATCGTGGTCGTGAGAATGAAGTTACGTCGTATTTGACTAAAAGCAGCAGACTCAGAGCCGTTGCCGCCAGTATGGCTGCTGGCATCGTTGCCCATCGCATCCTCAGCATGTTTTGTCCGTCCACCAAAAAGCCTCCCTCCACCAGGGCTTTATATCATCCAATGGCGGGGGACCTGGAAGCTATTTTTTGGCTTTATTTTTATTCACAAGTTGGTGGACTCTGAGCAGATTCCTGAACCCGAGTTTGGCCATCGTCACAAGCTGCAAAACAGCAAATCGCACGTTGCTGTTTCAGCATGTCTCGAACCTTATTTCAGTGAGCTGCGCCCTGTTAAACCACGCTCATTCCTGTATGATATTATGTTCCAGGGATATACTAGGCCAGCTCTTTGTGCATGGCCAGTTTCATCGCCCATCGCAATGGTCCCATCTGTCAAACGTGCGGCGTGCGGCAGAATTGGGTGCCCAGTTAGCCCAACCACGTCAAAATCCGTAGCCATGGTAACCGGGCCGATGCAGCCGCAAACCCTCACCACTAAAGGGACTAGGTGGATGTATCGATCGACGCGGCAGCACACAACGATCGGATCTTCCCCGCTCTCTTGTTGTAGGGTCCGGATCGGACGCGGGAAGATCGGGGGTGGTGTCGAGTCAAGATAGTTTAAGGGGACAATGGGTAAGATTTTCTGGCTGTCTCCGAAATAAGCACTAGTAAAACACCGCCGCGCTGTGACAACCGTAATTAATCCCTAAGCAACGAACACAGTATGGGCCAAAATCAAGCAGCATGAGCCGGCATGGATTGCATATAATGCCTGGGATGTGCCCCGAAGGCATGCATGGTCTCAGCGATCAATCGAGTTTAGTCTACAGACGGGGAGGGAACATCGACAAGAAATTCAGGGGGGCAATACTGGATACGGCGACCTCTTCACTACGACTGATTTTCTTAAACAAAACACCAGCATCAGTCTCTCATTTCTTACAATGGGCTTCACTCAACAACTGCCCAGGCCGCTCAGGTCGGTGAGCCAGCAGGCAGCACAATTGGGCACGGTGGTGGCACTGGCGCTGGCCGTGGTGCTGTCGCTGGGCTGTATCAACAGCATGACCAGCTCGTTATACTTTGTGCAGTTCATGGTTGGTGATCAAAGGCCATCCTATGCTGACAATTCCACAGCAGCATTCACCCGAACCACCTACCACTGGATTCAGGTCGGGGTGTCCGGCCAATGCGAGTACCGGGCAAATACTGGGCATTCAATCTGCGTTACGCCGCAGCGGCCATATTACTTCACCCCACCCGCCAACTACAACGTGCCACAAGACCTCAACACATTGCTACGACGCGGCGGGACAGGCCTGTTCATTATGATCATTCTGTCGGCGGCGCTGCTTGGGTTCAGCGCGTTGGCGGGGGCCGTGTCGTTGCTGCTCGGAGTCCTGCCTGACCGTGAGCAGAAGTTCTGGTGGGAGGATAGACAGGATCTCAGTCATGAACGTGGAGAACGGTACTTTGGCACAGTGGCGGCAAGCTTGTGCGTACTGGGTGCCACAGGTCTTGCTGGTACCGCGGTGTTCGCCACAGCCATGTTCGCCAAGCTGAAGGCATTCCTCGCTGGCTTCGACGCTACCAATTCAGCAGATTACACACTAAACTCGAAGCTAATGATTCCCGGGTCATTCCACCCTCAGATGGGCTCCGCGGCCCTGGCCCTGGCATGGATTGGGAGTGGGGCCGCGGTGATTGCGGCGGCGTGCTGGTGCTACCGCTTAACATGCTACGACTGGGCTGGCTTTGAAGGCGAGAGCGAGACCTACAGCTCTGACAAAGCAGCTGAAGCCCACTTTTGATACCCCATATAGCGTACACTCTTTTATTATCTTTTCCTAATACATACCAAGATACTAATCCCATCCCCATCCGTCTTCGCCATCGCCATCGCCATCTTCGGCCTCGGGCTCCAACGACATCGCTTGGGCTTTGGACGCCGTGGCGTCGACGTCAGAGTCAAAATTGCCCCATCCGTCCTCGCCCTCGTCATTGTACTCATCGTCCTCAAAGTCGAATGCCGTGTCCAGGGCGGAGTCCATCTTGTCAAATACCGCGTTCGTGGTGCCGGTAGCGATGATCGGCTCTAGCTTGGGCATGGCCGCCGCAGGGGAGTTGGCGCTGGTTCGTGCTTGCGACGGTGGCTCGGACTGTCGTTCGAGGTTTTCAGATATCGGCGCAGATTGGGTTCTTTCAGTGGAAGATCCCAAGCCAAGCGACTTGACACCCCATGCCCACCTGCCGAGAGTCTTGTTCTCCTCAACCGCGTTGGTGACGGCGTCAGGATCGGCAGTGTCCATTGTATCAGCAAGTGCAGTCACTTTTTTCATGAACAAGTCCATAGTGATGGTGGCTTGTTGCCGCACTGACTTGTCCTTGTCGATGAGAGACGGAGCCAATGGCCCTACGATCTTGGCACAAATATCTTGTGCGGAGTAGTAGTCCGACGTGGCACTCAACGCCAACAGAGCCGCGATGCGGCTCTGCACAAACGGGTCTTTCAACGCTCTTGCAAATGCAGCAATTAGCACACTTGTTCGTGTGGACGCTGAAAAACTCGTCGATATACGTCCTAGCAAAATGGTAGTATTAGCACGGATCTCCGGTTGCTGGTCATTCTGGGTCTTGGCCAGCAGCCGCAACAACTCGCCGTTGATTATCCGGTCGGTGAGCTTGGGCATGAGGTGCATGACGCTTTTCAGCGTGCTTTCTCGAATAATCGGCTCTGAATCGGTGAACCCTTGCGAAAGAGACGGGAATATTTTGTCCGACACCACTTTTTTGTCCAACGCTTCGATATATCCAGGCATGCTTGTCAGCAATTCGAGCCGCACAGCCCGGTCGGGCACGGCGAACATTTTCACAATCGTGGGTGATACTTGCTTTGCGAACTCTGCCGGTGGAAGCTCCTTGCCAAGTTGGATGATCATGGTCATGCATTTGATGCTGTTGTTCCCGACACCTCGATTCAACGAATCAACCATAAGCGGCAGGATCTTCTGCTGCAAGAACGCTGCCGGGAACTTTTCACGGGTTTCCTGCAATTTGCCAAGAAAGATGGAAAAGGTATCCTCGGATGCAATAGACAAGGACATCAACATTTCCTCTAACTCCACCATCTGTGACTGGAACAGTGACCATGATGCCGAATCCTTGAGCTTGGCGATGGTCATTCGCCGTCGAGGGTCCGGCTGGCAAAACTGCTTTTGAACATTCCACAACTGTGTAGACGGGATATTGCCTCGTGCATTGCGCGATGTGTTTTCATGTCCATTGAACACTTCATAAATAAGGACCCCAAGGTGCCACGAATCGACGGCAACGGCATGCCGTTGCGCCTGCTGCCACCCATTCTTGGCCACTTCCGGAGGGGCATATTGCGACGCCCCAGGAAGCATTCCGCCATACGTATACAGGATCTGGTCTTCTTTGTCCATGGTGGCCACTTCTAGTCCGCCCAAAACCCACTCACCGCTATCATTCACACATACTGTGCCAAGGTTGATATTGCCGTGCGTGCATCCACTATTCGAAACATGCTCCAGCGTATTAATTACATTATGCAGCCCCCACGTCTTCGTGTCGTTATTGTACTCTTGTACCACTTTGTACAATGGTTGAATATGCTCTGTCGCGATGATCAGCGTCGTGTCAGTCTGTCAAAAATAGTTAGCGGCATCCCCCTGAGACACACAAACATACCTCTATGGAGTCGAGAATCTTGACCACTCCAGGAATACGCAATCGTTTCATCTTCTGGGCCATATTTCTAGCCAGCTCCACTTTTCCAGAGTTGTTTTGTGCTCTGGCTTCGAAAATGAATAGCGTGCATTTTAGGCTGTCGCTCTGATCCGGTTAGTTTGAAATCTGCGATATCATCATTGATACCTTTCTGGTGCCTTCATGGATATTCCATATTGACGCAAACTCATAACTTTGTGGTATCTTCTCGCCGATGTTGTACGGGATATTGGGCCCAGTAAATGACCCAATGGTCCTAGTCAGAAAGTCCATCTTGGGGTGCAGAGATCGTTGACCCGTGTCGTGTTGGTGTCAAAAACTGGGTTGTTGATTTGATAAATTTGGGATCAAATCCGTGACCCCTCCGCCGCCTGGCATGGATAGCATGTACACATACAATGGCAAATAAAAAATAATAATAAAACAGTACGACAAATACATTCTAAATATCATCCGATGGGTCGTAGTTGCCGGCCATGGCCCTTTCTCGGAACACGGTCTCAACATGATTGCACATATCGACCAGGTCATTGAGACCCTTGTGCAAAGCTTCAATAGCCGTTGTGTTGCCTAATCCATGTTAGAAATGCTATCTGTTCAAACTACCACATACCATATGTCTGGATTCGAATGTTCATTTTGGCTTCGGACGGATGTGGAATCGAGTACCCGCAGAATTCCACGTCAGGGCTGGTCTGTTAGCAGTGGTTCACTTGGCTCATGGCGACATACTTTTTCATGATAATGTATCGCAACGAGTTGCCGAGCGTGTGGTCTTCTTCTTTGATCTGGAATGACACCGCAGTTCCATCTTCTGAGGCACCAGGTAACTACACTAGTTAGCATTGATCGACTTGACCGAGTAGACATACTATGACAATATTTTCTAGATCCCCTTCGTATCCAGCTTGAGCCTCTGGTTCGGCAGATTGCTCAGCCGGAGCATCGTTCATCGTGACATCGTCTTCCGGCTTGGTCTCTTGTATGCTTTTTTCCTGGTCCGACATTTCTATGCGTTCAGTGTGACGAGTGTGGTCGGTATGTCGGCCGGAGTTTTGAAATTTTTTTTTGTCTGTCTGGTTGCGCGGCGCGGCGATGTTGCAGTGTGGGCCCTACTATGGACACCTACCGTAGTTAATTGATCCGGACGACGTGCACTATTATTATTAGTAGAGTAGCATGAAGTCGACAGCTTTGGCGACCTGTCACTTCATCAATTCAGTATATAATATCAAGCCAGGATTCCAACGATCCCTTACGCAAGCTAGATTGTCAACGTCGCTGCTCGCAATAGTCAGCCATTGAGACAGAAAGCCGCAAGATGCGACATATTTGGAGATGGCACATGAGTTTAAGAGGACAGCTTCAAGATAGATTCGTTTAATAAGAGCGTTCAGATCGTCCAAATTGTGTGTACATATATGCACATACCTAGAGTTGGGGTGCAGTTGCACTTCAGCTCTCGTAGTACAATACCCCTTACAGGATCAACACAAACAGGAGAGATTGATCAACGGATCGTATTTTGCGACGATGCGAATTCTCGGCACCGGAATTCAGCATTGAAGCAGCAACTCGGATCGTCCGCCGGCCCACAGATTGGACCCAGAGGGGCCAATCAGATAACCGCGCGCAACAACCGCATCCAGACAACGAAAAAATTTATCAGATTGATCAATTGATCACTGATCAAGATCTAGATGACGCGACGAATTAATGAATAAATATAAATTTCCAAAGAATAAAGCATACTACTTAGATAATTACAATCTATTGCCGTATTCTCCGAGCTTGGATTCACACTCCTTCAGCACTTGCTCCGTCTCGAGCAATTGCTGGCGTTGTTTTTCCAATCGGTCTAGACATTTCTTCCGTTTTGCTTGTAAGAAATCACAGATTTGTTTATTGGAGTCGAGGTAGTCCGGGATTTCAGCCAATTGCTTCTTTTTGGCCGGTTCGTCATTCAAGATTGAGGCAATCTTCAAATGGCTATCCGGCGACGAGCTGCCACTGGCAGTTCGCTTTTTGGATGATGAGGATGATGGATTGCTAGCCATATCGGTGAGTTGTGAGATGGATGGCAGCTTGGTTAAGTTTGGTGAAGACGATGTTGAAGAAGCAGTGGCAGGAGGAGGACTAACAGAACCAAACTTGAAAGCTCGTGTAAAATCAATCGGAGGAGGTGCGAATTTGAAAGAATCCGCTAGAGCAGCTCGGGGTTCTGTTCCTGCTGCTGCGTTGTTCTGTTTCAGTTGGATCGGAGGCAATTTCGACGAGGAAGTAGCAGGGGTGGTCCGAGGGCTGCTTGCAGCCGAATTGGTGGTGCCAGTGTTACCATTGGCACCATGCTGTTCAGGAGACACTGCGCGCACCTTGCCGTCGAAAGTGGAAAAATGAGCATTCGGACTATTGGTGGAGTTTGTAATGATTCGCTTTCGTCGTTTAATAATGCTCTTTTTCATATTAACTGGCCGATGAGACCCGTGTAGTCGATGATATAGCCCACATGCATTGCAAATAGTATTGCCCACATCGTCTCGCCGCCATAATGGGGTGATAGTAGTACCACAGTTCTGGCATGCAATTACCAATGAAGGATCTTCGTCCTTCTTGTCTTCAGCTGTCGCAGCCGTCGCCGATACAGCTGAAAACTGTGATAATTGTGCCGACTTGGTTAATCGGTTGTTGTAAGCTGGACACCCAGAACATGCACTAGATCCCCCTGTCCCGTTACAATGACCATCTCCAGGACAAGTCCCCGAGCAGCCATCATCCTTTGGAGGACTATCTTCTTTTTCGTTAACCTGTACAGTTGTTGGCGGTCGTTTCAGGTTGACAGGGCGGGCAGTGTTTCGCGACTTCAAGTACAAACCACATGCGTTACAAATCGTGGACCCATCTGGAGCTCTTCTCCATAGAGGTGTTCGAGTCGTACCGCAATTTGAACAGACTTGAGCCGTAGGAACCGCCCTACCTGCAGGAGAAGACTTGTCTTCCTTTAGTTCTGTTGCTGTATCGGAAGGCGGTGGTGATGATGATGTTGATGCAAATGTATTCTTCGAGTTTGTATTGGTTGCCTTGACCGAGAAGGACGAATAAGATCCTCCGGGTTTGCTGCTGTTGTTGTGAGATTTTGTTGAGGTTGGTTGTGACGACGACTCGCTATTGTAAACCCCCGAGGGAGCCTCACTTGCTGCTACTGAAGACAATAACACGAGCTTCGACATTCCATAACTTGCCTTCTTGGATATTGTTGTAGATAGAGATAATCAAACCCCCGAATGGTGTGATTATAAGTTAGTTTTGTCCTGGCGCAGGAGTGGAGAAAAAGGTTGAGAAGAGGCAGAAGAAAAAAAGACGAGCACAAGTACACTTGCAATCGCCACGCCACCTTCGGAGATATTCTCGTATAAGATAATCGGAGGAACGTTTCAGATGGACCACTTGACAACAAGGTTCTGCAATGGAGACAATATTGACAACCTTTTTGGAAATAATCAGATCTGATAAGTATAAAACTAAAGGTAACGCAGGAAAGTGAAGGGGAAAAGGGAAAAGGGAAAAGCCTCTCTCGTCACTGTAGAGCGGCCATTGCGACAATCCCGATCACGTCTAATTGTGCTCAGTGGGTCATGAGCAGCGCTAGTCAGCATAATTTTTTTTTTTTTATTTGACAAGCGCTGATTTGTGCAGGTACGTGAATTAGCCAATCAGATAGTCGGTAATTGTCATCCCAAACAGGAAATTCGCGCGGACTTGGCCCGCACGTGACTTCGGAAAAGATCCGCCAGCTCCGGTCGGTGTGCCCCCGTAAGGAGTTGATTGATTGATTATCTACAATTAAATCTTATCGGGTCCAGGCGACTGGGCTCGCCTCTCTAGCGCGCACCAACGCACGACTAGAACCACCCGTATTTTCCACTATAGATCCACTTAATGTTTGCCTGATTCTCTCCTCGATGGAATCGTACCATTGGCCACGATCCAGGCCGGTCGAAAACGTGCATCTTGGAAACGCCCGGTTGCGGGCCAAGACGGTTGAGCACCGACTCGGCGCATAGCTGTTCCGGGATGTCCTGCGCCCACACGGTGAAGGTTGGGAACTTCCATTTTTGAGCCTCATACAGTCCGGCTTGCAGCAGCTTAGATGTGGCTTCCGCCACATCTTCCTTGCTGGCAGCGATGTCTGCAAATAATCGCAATGAAGTTAGCTTGTTTGCGGAGAAGTCTTGGGTCCATAGCATCCAGCAATTGTGGTACTTGGCTCCAAACACAGTAGGTGGCTTGGCAGGCGTGCCGTCGTTGCGCATAAACTGGCTCAAATAAATAGCTCGTTGCAGAGTGGTATAATGTACAATAGCCTCTGGGATAATAGCGACTCGAGAAACCCCATCGCTTTCGGTATCGCGGTCCAGAATTTGCCGAAGCTGGAGTTCGTCCTGCTTGGCCAATGCTTCAATGTCGTCCATTCTGACCGGTTCGACGCCCTGTGGCCATTCGATTTGGCCCTCGGACAGGTCCAGCTGGAACTTGAGTTCGTGGCTGTCGGCCTTGTAGTAGTCGAATTTGTTGTAATAATCGCCTACATCGGACCACAATGCGGAAAAAGTAGTGCTTTTGTCTTCCACGTTCTCCAGCTGCCAGTCGTCGAGCTTGTCAACTCCAAGCTTCAACATCTGGGTGGCATATCCCTTTCCTCGGTTCTCCTTTGGCGTGTATACTGCCCCGATAGAATGGCTTGCGGTACCCACGATGGGGGCTCCTTTTTGCTTGAACAATGCAGGTCGTTTGAGCGATTCCATGGCGCAGACGGTTTTCCATCCTTGCGGCTGCTGCTCTTGCAACGCCCAATATGTCAGGTTTCCATCTCTTGTAGACGGCTGCGCTCCAAAAACTTGCTCACGAACCAGGTACTGCTCCAAAGTCAGAGTTTGGCCCCATGCTTCGAAGTTTTTTTCGTGGCAATAGCGGATATCCTCCTTATCGGTCAGACTCACGAGTCGAGTGTCGGGGGTGTCTTTTGTCATGACGGAGTAGAGGTGCGGTGTATTAAAAAAGTCGGGGAAGTACACACTATTTATATTTATATATTTATACCCAGTATTGTTTGGGCCGGGTGGTGGTTGTGGTTCATGGGATGTTTGGGCTGGATCAGTTAACAGCAGGAGGAAGCGTCACGATTTCGCGGGGTTGGAGTTTAGGTCAAGTGGAGCAGACGCAGGGCTATTGTTCCGCCGCCACCGCGGTGCACTGAGTATAATATTGCGGGAACCGGGAATCTATCTAGATGGTCCTATCTTTTTTGTTGGTTTGGGTTTTCTAGAAGCGTATCTCGATACGATGCGACACGTTTTGTGAGTTTTAATCGGGTTGTGCAGTCAAATTGGTCAAGGGGTTGTGGCATGGCCCGGGGAGCTTACTCTAACAGCAGTTGGCGGCGATGATATGACGATGGGGCACCCATCTGTGGAGCACGGCGCAAAACGCTACTGTTGTTTCCGCTTGCTTCAGTAGTGAGAATTCCGCTTGCTCCCGTCGGGGCTGGTGACCTTGAGTACTGAGTCAGGCCCGGTGCCGCCCACAGCCGAGACCTCCGTTTCTGTGACAACCAAGCGGCGGGGAGCCTACGGGATGCGGCTCATGAACGCACCATCGCACAGACAAGGTTAAAGAACATAATATATTGAAAAAATATCTTTTAAGGATTGAAGGGTTTCGAGAGAAGGAAGAAAACTTACTTGGCGAGAGCAGCTTTGAGTTGGGTGGCAGCTTGGTTGAGGGCAGCTCGTTGATCGTTCAATCCTGGCAACTCGTTGGTGTTGACAGCCAAGGTGTTGATGGACTTCAACAAGTTTTCACCAATGGCAGAAGCAGCCTTGTGTTCTTGAGAGTTTTCGATCTTGGCCAAGGTTTGGCTGATGTGGTTGACATTAGCGGTCACGGCATTAATGACCGGCTTCAAGTTTTTGGAGACGGCGGAGCTGACAGCCTTCATGGGGCCTTTGACGATACCCATTGGGAACAGCTTTCCGATGGTTGGGTAGTATGGGCCGGAGGGTGGAGGACCAACTGGACCAACTGGGCCAACCGGGATAGGACCGACTGGATATGGGTATGGGCCTGGAATAGGGACTGGTTGAGGTGGGTAGTATACTTGTGGAGGACCGACGCTCCAACTACCACCATGGCCCCAGCACCAACAACAAGCTTCAGACACTTGCCACAAGGCCGAGTTGGATCCGTCAACAAGAGTGTTCAAGCTGGAGATGGACGATTGCAGGGCTTGTTGTTGATTGTCTTGGGCCTGGGCAGGTGCGGTAATTCGTTCTTGCAAAGACGACAACGATTTAATGTTGGCGGTCCATTGGGAAGCGGCGTGGGTCAAGGCGGTTTCGACCTCAGGAAGCACGTCCTGCGAAGTAGCGGACACCGCAGTGACGATGGTGGCGAGAGTAGTGAGCTTGATGGAGACCATTATATTGAGTGAATGGGTGAAAGAGAGAGAGAGAGTGAGGATACACGACCGGTTTTCAAAGGCCAATTGGTGAGTTTTTATAGAAAGTCTGGGATGGCTTTTTTGAATCAAGGTTTTGGATTACTATACAGAAGTCATGGGTTTGGTTGACGAAGCGGGGTGAGTCGTTGCGGCGCCCCTTTGTGTTTTGGATTTGGGAAAAAGTCAAAGTTTTATCTCCGGAGTCCCAGATCACAGTTCACTGGCTAGCGCGGCGAGCTGTTTGAGAACAGCAGATTTGGCGGTTCCGCCGATGGCGGTTCGTCGCTCGACGCTGGATTCAAAGTTAAATACTTGATGCACGTCGGCGTCAAATCGAGAGTCAATCTGCTTGTACTGATCGAGCGAGAGTTTGTCAATGCCCAACAAATTCAAGGTTTCAGCCTGAGCGACCGCCTCCCCGGAAATGTGGTGTGTTTCTCGGAAAGGCACGCCCTTTCGCACCAAGTAGTCGGCTAGATCGGTCGCCAGCATGTCCATGGTCAGAGCGGCATGCATCTTGTCCTTGTTGATGCGCAATGTCGACACCACACCGGTGGCGATTTGCAATGAGTGGCTAACGGTAGTGAGACAGTCAAACAATGGTTCTTTATCTTCCTGCAGATCCTTGTTGTATGTGGACGGGGTGGCCTTCATGGACATCATGAACCCTGCTAGCTGGCCAAACACTCGTCCAGACTTGCCTCGCAAAAGTTCCAGACTGTCTGGGTTTTTCTTTTGCGGCATCAGCGAAGACCCTGTGGAGTATGCATCAGCCAGTTTGACAAATCCAAACTCGGCAGTGGAGTAGATAATCAGGTCCTCGCTGAACTTAGAAAGATGGTTCTGAACCAAACTGCCCCAAAACAGCACCTCAACCACAAAATCCCGATCGGCCACCGCCGTCAGCGAGTTTCCAATAATAGACTCAAATCCGAGTTCTGACGCGAGAAACTCTCGATCAATGCCGAACGGATGACCGGCAAGGGCCCCGCATCCCAGGGGGCTCTGATTCACCCGTTCAATGACCTGATCAAGTCGTTTCAAGTCATTGCCGAGGTATGTGGCATGCGAACTCAACCAATGCGCCCATCGAATCGGCTGCGCTCGTTGCAGATGTGTGTAGCCAGGCATCAGCACGTCGATTTCCTTTTCGGCTCGTGTGACCATCACCTTGATCAGCCCCGTCAGAATTTGACGCAACTGCTTCAGCTCTTCTCGGACATAGATTCGCATGTCAGTGGCGACCTGATCGTTTCGCGACCGCCCAGTGTGAACCTTACCGGCAATATCTTTGCCAATGAGCTCCCCCAGACGTCGCTCGTTGGCAGTGTGAATATCCTCGTCGCCTGGCTTTTCAACAAACTTGTTTTCGGCCCATTCGAGTTCGATCAGCTCCAGCCCTCGGTGGATTTCAGACAATTCCGTGCCATCAAGCAGTCCGAGCTTTTTGAGCGCTGCAGTGTATGCCTTGGTACCTTGCAAATCGGCTTGGTACATTTTCTGGTCGTATGGCAGTGATGCATTGTACAACTCCATCAATGGGTCGGTTGCCCCGGTGAATCGGCCGCCCCAGAGCTTCTGTTCTTTCTGTTCTGTCATTGTGTGAGTTGAGTTAAGCGTTGAAGAGAGAGAAAGGGTGAATTGACGAGATTGACCTTTATATATTTGCAGCTTCCACACAAAGAGTCATCGATATCGATTGAAATTTCACTATCTCCTGCAGTGTTCGATGCAGGCGCACGCGTCGGGGGCGAAAGAAACCAACCTCCCGGCCTCATCGGCGTTCGTACATCGCTTCAAGTCCCGGCTCCTCCTCACCTCTCTATATATAGCCACTGTTCGTACACACCATGGCAGTGGAGTTCTCATGGCCCATCCTTGGGGTCATTGTATGTGCAATACACCACCGTTAATTCTAACAAAACAGATCCCTTGCATACTCATATCCGTGGGTGGATACGGCACATATTTCTACATTCTTGTCCCGCATCACAATTCGCCATGGCAGTTAATATGGCTCCAGTTCTCGTTATCCATGATCTGGTTGTCGTACCTGTTAGCCATTGTCAAACACCCAGGATCGCCGCCGCGCAATTTCGATTATATGCCCAATGAATGGAAACGTTGGTGTGTGAAGTGCCGGGCTTACAAGCCCGAACGCACGCACCACTGTAGACAATGCCAACGATGCGTGTTGAAAATGGACCATCATTGTCCATGGACCTATAACTGCGTCGGGAATAACAATTTACCGCATTTCATCCGGTTCTTGTTGTGGGTGGATGCCACTTGTGTGTACGCCATGAAACATCTGATGGCAAGAGCCATCGACTTGTACAAGAGCCGGCGCCTGCCCGCATACCTAGTGCCCAAATCGGAGATTGTGGCCACGGTGGTGCTCATCCCATTAGTCGGATTCGTGTTGCTGACAGTGGGAATTCTAACGGTGCGGGTGTTTATCAACATCTTCAACGGCCAGACCCTGATTGAGACATGGGAGGTGGAGCGCATCGACACGCTGGTGCGACGTGGGCTTGTGAACCATGTGGAGTTTCCATACGATATCGATCTCTGGAAGAACCTGGTCGACGCCTGGGGACCTGTGTACACCTGGCTGCTTCCCTGGGGCGGTCCGGGCACGACCGGTGAGCATTTTGAAAAGAACGAGGCAGCAGACGACGGCGCAGTATGGCCACCAGACCATCGCGACCAACTCGCCCCAACTGGCCGAGACTCTGGAATAGACCCAGACCAACCGACCACGCTGGGATATGCCAGCAGCAGCCGCGGCGTGAGCCCTCGCCTGCGGCCAGTGCCGGAATGGCGTCGCAACATGACCCGCGATGAGGATTTCTACCGCGTCGATCAGTGGCACAACTTTGAAGGCGAGCGCATCTCCGACTTTGGCGTGGACATTGAAACAGTGTCCACCCCTCCGCCGCCGCAGGCGGCGGTGGCGCGGCTCGCAGCTTCAACTGAGTCGGACGACGAAAATGTACCCCTAGCAGCACTGTTAAGGTAGAATGCATCCAATGTACTAATAGATTTCCATTTTTTTTCTTTCAAAGAAGAACTCAAACAAAGCAAAATAATTTATATCAAAAAACAACAAAATTTCCCTCACAATCTCTACGAGGCCATCTCGACATCCCCATCCTTGTCCACCTTGTCCACCCTGTCATCTGCTTCGGGCTCAGGCTCTGGCACAGGCTCCGCCTCAGGCTTAGCCTCAGCCTCAGCCTCAGCTTTAGGTTCAGGACCGACATTGTCTGCCTCGGGCTCCCTCTCTTCTACTGCATCCACCTCCTTTTGGCCCTTATCGTCCTCCTCCTTCACAGTCTCGGCCTTGTCAGCTTCGTCTTCAAGCTTGGGCTGTTCAGGCTTGTCCTCGACAGCGGCAGCCTCCTCCTCCTCACCAGTCTTGTCGGCATCTGCCATCTCGATGTCGCCCTTGGCCGGTTCGACAGGTTCAGGGGCTTCTTCAGGAGCTGCCTCAACAGGAACAAACTCCTTGTATGCGACCGGACCGTCGCTCTTCCATAGCGCGATTCTAGCTTCGGCATTGGCCACATCCTGTTCAGACAAGTCGGCCTTCCACCCATCAGCACCGTTCAAAAACTCTTGCCATCGATCGCGCCGTGCCTGCACCAACTGCTCCGTTCGAGGCTTGGAGTTGGAGTCTAGCCGCGTGAAGTAGTCAGCCGTGCCTGCTTCAAAGAACAGCTTGTAAGTGTTCATGCACACACGGGCCCGCAAGCCCTGCTCCAAAATCACAAACGAATAATCCTCGTCAACTCTTTCAATCATTGACCGTTGCAGCAATGGCGCCTTGACTTGGTC
Organism: Blastobotrys parvus; assembly: GCA_030564285.1. Classification (NCBI taxonomy): domain Eukaryota; kingdom Fungi; phylum Ascomycota; class Dipodascomycetes; order Dipodascales; family Trichomonascaceae; genus Blastobotrys; species Blastobotrys parvus. The sequence continues at coordinate 127,756 of JAJLUP010000014.1, read as the reverse complement.
CAGAGGCACCCCTTCGGTCGGCGCACTCATCATGTATGATGTTAGATAGTAATTCCATCCATCTTCAGTAGACTTGATCTCGCCTAGAGTCAGATCATAGCTTCCCAAGAACTGAAATCCAATCCGCTTGGTAGCATCGTCCCAGTCCACTCGGAACAAATGCTCTTCGGCACCGATACAACTCTTGACTTGCATTCGGTAGTAAATCTGGCTCTTGATATCCGAAGTCGGCTGAGCTCGGTCACTCTGGTACATGCTCACAACTTCACTAGTCTTGGCTTCAGTGACAATCAAATGGATATGCTTAACCAGCCCTTGAACAACCTTATCAACTGTATACAGCTTGTAGGCTCGGTTTCGATACCCTTGACGAATCGCCTCTTCGTACCACAAGTGCTCCAAATCCCCTTCAATAAGACGCTCAGCCAAGTTTAGCAATTGAACATAACATTCTTGAGGACCGAATTGCAAGCCCTTTTCTTCAAGAGTCTTGTCGAACAGGTTCAATTTACGAGCAAAGTCAACCTTGCCCGCAGTTTCAATCTCTTCCGCAACAGTTTCTTCCAGATCCTTCACTTCTTTCAACCGTTCGTACAGGATCTGCACATACCGCATAAACACGTAAATGTTCTGGTTGGCAAACATGTTGTAAACGGTTCGTTGCTGCGGCTCGTCCTTGGTCACGTTGTTGTCTGGCCGTTTTTCGTCGACATGATGCAACCACGAGTCTTGGGCCGGTCGTGGAATCACGGCTGGCTCATGATGCGGCATGGTCTGATGGACTTCCTCTGGTGTCTGTTCTCGAGACGACTCTTCTCGAGATCGGTGTCCAGATTTAGGTTGCTTGGTCTTTCGCAACACATCCCGCAACAAATCACCACTAGGATCTCGAGCACGCTTTCGACCTCCTGGTGATGACGGTGTTGAAGGAGACGACGAAGAGGTAGCAGCACCAGCAGCGGCGGCAGCAGCAGCAAGGTCGACGTCGTCTTCAGGAGATTGTCTTCGAGAAGCGCGTTCATTAGGGAATCGTTTCTTGATCACTTCAGGAGAAATACCAAAAAATAATCCAATAAACGGCTTGATAAAGTCTTCCATTCGATCTCGGTCACCGCTAGAATAGGTACCACCATGGTCCAAGAAACACAACACCAACTGAATGATATCAAGCAAAACATCAACATCTTCAATTTTATAGTTGAGCTGAACACCTGGGCCGTTGGATTGTTGCTGAGGAACGGCAGGAGCGTTCTTTTTCTTGGCAGTTTGTTCGGCCTTGACAGTCATGAGCTCATTGCACAACGACCGACTGGTCATCAACTTCTTGTCATTTTGCTTGAAAGTCAACCCCAAATGATCCAAAGACTTGTAGAATGACTTCATTTCACTCTCTCGCCAAACCTTGTTCCATTCTCGTTGAGCCCGCTTCCATTCTTCATCCTTCTGTTTCAACCGTCTCAGCACAATTGGAACAGCGGTACATGGGTTTTCGTGCAAAGCATCAATCACCTCATTACCCTTTTCCTTGTCATAAATCTTGCTGATGACCTTTTGGTAAATGGTGCTGTTGTTACCGAGTCCAGGTGGCAGCTTGAATTGAGCCTTCTCTTCGCCATTCATGTTCGCAATTCGATTGGCAATTGCTTCCAACGTTTGAATACTCTTAAGGTTGGCCTCAATAAAGTAATCATATTCATGTCGCTCTTCTTCAATTCGGTACAGCAGTTCTTCATACTGGTTCTTTCGATGAGCAACAAACCCAGAATCTTCAGAAGCCCAAGTAGGATGAACAACCCATTCATCGTTCAACACTTCCCAGCACATTTCATCTCGTCCAGAACATGGCATGAACGTTTCAGATTTTGGTAGCAATCGATATGACGGTCCGTAGCTCTTACACAAGCTCAATTCCAACACATGCTTCTTGTATACAATGTTTTCAATATGCAACGGTTTGCCTTCGTATTTCACAAACCGCTTGAACCAGTCCATTAATTCTTTATTGCCACCGATAAAACCATCAACTTTTTCAACAAGCATATTCTTGTCAATGATCTTTTGAGTAAACAAATTCAACACTTTCAAAAACTCATTGTACACCGGCTTGCTGTTCACATATTTCTTGACCTTGTCAAAAAATGCTACTTCTTCAGTCAAGTTGCCAGTACGACTAGGGGCAGACATTGGTTCCGGAGCAGCTGGAACCAAGGTCGGACTGGGCTCTCGCTTCGTACCTGGCTGTCGTGACGTTGCAGCACCGTTACCACTGGTACCTCGCAAATTGGACACTGCCACTTGAGAATTGTCATAAACCGGGCCCTTTTTGCTTCGTCCTTGCTGTGGCGTCGGTGGCGCGAAATTGCCCACTGGAGGCAATTGAGCAGCAGCTGCCTGGGCCGGAGGCGGAGGAGGTGCTTGTGCTTGTGCTGGTGCCAATGGTTGAGCTGGTGGTGGTTGCTGCTGCTGCTGCTGGGCAGGCTGAGCAATTTGATGCGGTGGTCCAGGTGGTTGTTGACCATACAATGGATTTGTTTCAGGCAAAAACTGCTTGAAATCGTCGAGCAGCTCTGGAGCATCCTTGAACAAGGTCGTCACTTGAGTGTAAACGTCAGAAATTTGCAATTGCTCTCTTTGATAAGTTTGCAAAATTTCCAAGAACTTTTTGTAAATTTCTGGTTCATTCTCAAATCGAGTCTTGATCTTGTTGACATAGCTTATCGCATGATTAAATTCCACCGGCCCATTTCGACGTGGCGGGTCTTGTTGAGCCATCTGCTGCTGTTGAGCAGTCTGACCTTGCCGACCAGGAGCATTATTGGCAGCAGCATGCAACATGGTAGCTGCTCCATTTGAGCTTGGTGGGGTTTGTCCTTGTGCCGAGGAGGAGGATGGCGGTGGTGGTGCACCGGTGGGTTGTTGATTAAAGTAACCCGGTTCAGTACGAGAATTTTGTCCACCACGATTTGGCTGTTGAGGCGGCATTTGTGGTTGATATCGCGTATCAAATTGGCCACCAAAATCCGGCCGAGAAACGCTACCTGACGGTGTAGTCACTCGAATAGGATTAGGATCAGAGGGGTCTATTGAGCAGTCAATTCTGTATCCTTGTGGTAAAAAGGTGTTAAATCCTTGGATCAGTCCTGGGTTTCCTCGAAACAAAGCACTGACTCTGTTAATAACCCCCGGAGTGTCAATACTATTAAAAAAGTTAGCATCGTCTTGAAAAAAAAAATTCGTACCTTTGACTTTTAAAGTCTTTCATGATATCCAAAAAATGATTATACACATCTGGCTGGTTCTGGAATTGTCGCTTGACCTGTTCCAAATACGACAAGGCATCTTTGACATTCAACGATCGATACGACGCCGCGACCATATTCTGGGCCGATTGCAAGTTCGGCGTCGACGGATTGGTTGTTTGTTGTGATTGTGCCGGCTGAGATGGCGATTGCACCTGCGGAGCAGGTGGTGGTTGAGGCTGCGAAGACGGCGTAGGGGGCCTTGGCCCCGCCGTCGCAGCTTGTCCTGTTGATTGCGACGTGTTGGAAGGTTGACTGGTGGATGCCTGTTGAGGGCTTTGTGCTGGCTGTCCCTGTTGTGGTGATTGAGAGGGAGGTGGAGCTGCTGGTTGGTGTTGTGTCGGAGGAGGAGGTGGTGGTGGAGGCGATCCAGACATTGGCTGGATTCCATGATAGCCAGACCCATTTGAGCCACCACCGGCGCCATTCTGCTGCGAGGCGCCGGCACCCGACCCCAACCCACCGAGCGAAGGAAGCTGACCGTGATAGTACGGCGGCTGGCCACCTGCTGTTTTCAAGTTAGAATATTACAAATGATGAAATAAACATACTCAATGATGATGGAGGTGGTAATACGGGATGACCACTTTGCTGATTCCTGTTCGTTGTCAGTAAGCGATGGAAAAAAAATATCGGTACTTACATGAAAGGCTGATGACCTCGTTGCTGGTTTTCTTGAGACTCTTGGTTGGAGCCCCAGGGTTCACGTTGATTCGACATGATGTCCTCAATGGTTCAAGCCGTGTCGCGATAGTGATATCCGTAGCTGAATATAAAATAAGAGTCAAGCACTGAATTCACACTGACTCGACAGGGCCGCTGTTTCAGTCCCAAGATGGCAGATTTAAAAAGTTGGAGCTGCGTGTGACGACGTAGAGAGCGGTTCGACTGATTCAAAAAAACCCACCTATCACCCAAGCGCTGCTAGATTGTGATAGTACGAGTACGCTGGCTGAGCGGTGGTGGTGGCTGCGTTTGAAGAATAAATCAACCGAGATGATGGAGTTGGTGGGTGGTGGGTGAAATGTGGATGTGGGAACTTGGCTCTACTTTCTCTTGCAGCCGAATGGAGCGGGTAGCGTTGGGAAGGGCAGGCAAGGGCATGGCAGGGCATGCCATGGGCATGCATTTGATCCCATCTGTACCCGCTCAAAGCGTTGTTGTTTCCCCTCGATCGCCATACGGTGGGGACATGGTAGCCATCACGTGACGAGCGCTAAAGTTGGTGGCGCTACGTGCCCTGTTTGAGCTGTGGCAATGAAATCTACTACTGGAGATATCATGAAGACGAGAAGAAACGGTGCCAATTGAACTATTAGATATTATCAATTGATGTAATGTGTTGTTTAACAGACTGGCATTATCCACTAGTGCTAGCCTCAGGTGAAAATTTCGGGGGCGGGCGCCCCGACGCGCATCCCCGAGATGAGGCTCGGCGTAATCGCCAGCACGACAAAAGTTCAGCCGCATGAATTGGCAATCGGGCATCCACAGCCGGGTAATGCGCGATCGGAGCCAGAGCAGTTGGGACGATTTTCAAACACACTCGACGACAGAAGCATCAGCATCAACCGCAGCTATGAACGCCCCAGACAGATTCGAGCTGTTTCTGCTTCCCGATGGCGTCCAAAAGTATGTCCCCGACACTGCTTTTACGAAACTAACAGCATTCACCCAGGTTGACGGTCACTCCAGATCAACGTATGCCCAATACGGCCGTGATCAAGTTTGAGCGAGAAGACCACACGCTCGGCAACTTGATCAGAACACAGCTGATGCAGGATCCAAAAGTGCTGTTCGCAGCTTACAAAGTGGAGCATCCATTGTTTGCCAACTTTGTACTGCGTTTGCAGTGTGAAGAGGGATACAAGCCCCGAGATGCTCTGAAAAATGCATGCCAAACCATCATTGCACAGCTGGGCACCCTCTTGAAAATGTTTGAAGAAGAATGGGATATTAAATCGTCGATCGAGGCTGACAATGAATAAGCTGGTTGTTCATGCCTTTTCAGGACGGTTAGAACAATCTATTGTCTATTATTTATATTATTATGAGTGCGTGTGATATAAAAAAAATGCTAGCAACTCGAAACCATCTCCATCCACACCTTTTCAATCTCGTTTTGGCAATAAGTTAGTTTGTTAATCAAGTCGTACTTCGGCTGCGATCCCGTTCGTTGTGTTGATTTCGCATTGGCAACGGCTCCATCAACAGTCCAGGTAGAAATGCGTCGCTTTGGATCAATAATGTCCAATTGTGACCCTTGTTTGGAAATAATCAACTTGCAATGATCCGGGAAATTGAATTGGAATGCCCCCGTGTTCAGCTGGAACATGACAGCTTTTTCTTCTCGGTGATATTTCGTCACATAGCTGACTTCTGTCGGTTCAAACTCCACCGACGAGTCAGTCTTGCACAAATTCTCTTGCATGTACTTGTGGAACGAATTCACAAGCTTGATCCGTTTAGCATCACTAGGCTCGGTTGGCTTGATTGGCTTTGATACCCATTCCAACATGGAATTGGCATTCGGTACTAATCGGAACCCTTGAAACTCTCCAGTGTCCGGATTCATCACCAATGTAGTTTTATCTCGAAACAAAACTCCGACTTGTCGATCCGATAGTTGATATGAAAGCCCATATTTGTTAGAATAATCAACCCATTTGGACACAAACACGGCTTGGGTCATCTGGCATAATGTGTTGCTGAATGAATCCCGTGCAAGAGATTGGGTGATGGCATCCGCGGTGGACTTGACATACATGGTTGAGTTTGGCTTGATCTCTCGTCGCTGCGGCTTGCCAATGTCACGGGCAAGATTTCTTCCACCGCTACCCAGACTGGAGGCAGATTCTTCCTTTTTCAGCATGACCATCTTGTATTTGTCTTTGGTCGATGCAGGTGACAGGCTGTGCGGCAACACCTTTGTTTCAGATTCAATCTCGGCTTTGGTGATCTGGATCGGGTTCATGCTTTTAGCAGGAGGAGCCATCGAGGTCCGGGTGATCAACTGGCTAGCAATCTGGGTATCAATAAAGTTCTGTCGTGACCGCTCTAGCGTGAGTCCGGTATATTTAGGTGACTTTTCCAAAGATTGCACATTCAGCACCGAGGGGAATGGTCCCTGGAAAAAGTCATGCTGGAGAATCTCGTACAATTTGGGCCGCATCTGTGGATCATCTTGTAGAATGCTGGTGATCAAATCTTTAGCTTCCTGTGATACGCCCCGTGTTGTTTCCGGAAATTCGTAATCGTTGGCCTTGATTCGTTCATAAATAGTGTCCACTTCTTTGGACTGGAAGGGTGGCTTGCCATACAGCATGGCATAAAGAATAACGCCAATTGACCAAATATCCACTTCATAACTGTGACCCTTGGCCTTGCCATAGAGGATTTCTGGTGCAATATAATTGGGGGTGCCGCAAATGGTCTTTTTCCGGTCCTTGTCATGACTCAACAGGGTGGCCAATCCAAAATCACCAATCTTGCAATTCATGTTTTCATCCAAAAAGATGTTACCCAATTTTAAGTCCCGATGGATGACTCGTCTTCCATGCATATATGCAACGGATCCAATAATCTGAACAATCAAGTATCGAGCCTCTGGTTCGGTCAGACGCTTTCGACGCCGCACCATGTCCATAAGCGACTGATTGCTACACATCTCCAGCAAAATATAAACATTGGTGCTGTCTTCAAAACAGTCCACAAATTGGACCACATTGGGATGAGAGAGACTCTTGTGGATCTCGATCTCTGCAAGCAGCTTCTTCTTGGTCTTGTCTGATTTGATTGAAGCCTTGGCCACGGTCTTGGCTGCAAACAATCGCCCGCTGTCATCCTTGACTTGGAAGCATCTTGCAAATCCACCTTCACCAAGACAGCTTCCCCGTTCATAGTCTTTGCCGATTTTGTTCCGGATCAAGGCTGGAGGGGTCTTGCACAGCGAGGACAGTTTCTCGCGCTTTTGATGTCGTTTGACAGGCTCCTTGTTGAGATCCAACGGCCGTAGTGGTGATTGTACTTGGGCCATGATGGTTGATGCTGGGTATCCTGTCCTGAACTCCAAAAAAAGAATAAAAAATGATGTGTAAAAGAGAAAATAAATGAAAACTAGGGGTATGGAGACAACACAAACTGCTGTGGGTGTGTGTATTGGTTTAAATTGGTTTTGTGATTGTTTGGGCGTATTTACAAATTTCCCAGTTGGGACCGCCGGAGGGGTCCGGTCGCCGGGGTGATTGTATTGTGGGCGATTATTGGCAATCCTATAGCGCGGTAGCTCTGGAATGTGTTATGCGATGGGCTTTCCGAAACGTGGAGTAATTAATGAACTGATTAAGCGATTGCAATTTCGTCATGGAGTTTTGTGATTTTAGACGCTGGCTCGAGATTTTTTTTTCTACCAGAAACACGCCGCACATAATGCATGGGACGGTGGTCTGTGCGGCACGTTTATTGTATTATATATTGGCAATTAATTACCGTACTTAAAACTCTCGGGAAAGTTTTATGATATACAGGCAAAGTGATCCATAGCATGGCTGATTCTAGAATAAGAATCCCCACCGTTGTTCCTTATTCACCGGCGCACGCCTCCATGAAATATTCCAAACCAGGTCAATTACCGCGCCAAACTGCTGCAAGCCCGGGCACGGGCCTCTCTTTTAAAAAGCTCCCAAACTTGCCCTTCTTCCTTCCCCATCCTTTCTGTTGCGACGATTCGATCCAACCCAACCCAAGTGCTCATTTCCTCGTTTCACTATGTCTTCTTCTGACGATGACGATATACCTCTGTCCTCAAGGGCAAAGCCTGCCGGTATGTATCGATTTTGAAGAGTATCTCGCCCGGAAAAATATCCAGACTGCCTTTTGATCTGGAAAATCAATTTACGCGTCGATATTTTTTGTGGTGGTGATTTGCGGAAAAAAACAACGAAACGATCCTAACACTGTGCACAGTCAAGCGCGAAGCTGAATCCGACGGCGAAGATGATATTCCATTGGTACGATTTTGATTTGAATTTGTGCAATTGGCTAATATTATACCAGAATAAGCGGAAAGTAGCAAAAATCGAAGACTCTTCGGATGATGATGAGCCGTTGAATAAGCGGGCATCCAATGGCACGAAGAAACACCAATCGACGCCGTCAACAACCACAAAGACAAAGGGTGCTACTTCGATATCAAAGAAAAACACCAATGGCAATGTGATCAAAAAGGAGGCCAAGACCAAGGTCAAGTCTGAACGTGGGATCAACGGCAATGGAGCTGCTAACGGTACCAATGGAAGGGCCAAATCAGCTACACCAAAGCCGAAATCAAAGTCGAAACCAAAGCCCAAGACCCCAAAGAAAGAGGCGAAAGAGAGCTCTCCTGATGACGACAATGATGATGACGAAGACGAATACAAGTGGTGGGAAAATGTCGAAGACAAGACCGAAAAATGGCAAAGTCTTGAGCATAACGGGGTCATGTTCCCGCCAGAATACGAAAAACTGCCCAAAAATGTACGGCTGTTATACGATGGCAAACCGGTGGACATGGCCCCGGAAGCTGAGGAGGTTGCAGGGTTTTTTGGAGCAATGTTGAATGCTGAAAATCATGTTCAAAATGAGGTGTTTCAAAAGAACTTTTTTTCAGACTTGCAGGAAGTTATCAAGGAAACTGGTGGATCGACACACAATGGTCAACCGATTAAGATTGAACATTTCGAAAAATGCAACTTTACCAAGATCTTCGAATACTACGATGCTCAGCGTGAGAAGAAGAAATCGTTGTCCGGAGCCGAAAAGAAGGCCATCAAGGCCGAAAAAGATCTTGTGGAGGAGCCATTCAAAATGTGTCTCATCGACGGTCGGCAAGAGCCGGTTGGCAATTTCCGAATTGAACCACCTGGATTGTTCAGAGGTCGAGGAGCACATCCGAAGACGGGCAAGTTGAAGCGGCGAGTTAAGCCGGAGCAAGTTACGATCAATATTGGCAAGAATGCGAAGATCCCTGTACCACCAAAAGGTCATGAATGGGCATCAGTTCAGCATGACAGTACTGTTACATGGCTAGCTACGTGGAAAGAGAACATCAATGGCCAGAACAAATATGTGCTGTTGGGCAATAGTTCATCGATGAAGGGCAAGTCTGATTGGAAAAAGTTTGAGAAGGCTCGCGATTTGAAGAAATATATCGAAGGCATTCGAGCTGATTACCGCAAGGATTTGGACTCCAAAGAAATGGATGCCCGACAACGTGCCACTGCCATGTATTTGATTGATGTATTAGCGTTGCGAGCTGGTGGTGAAAAGGGTGAAGATGAGGCTGATACTGTTGGGTGCTGTTCGTTAAGATATGAGCACATTACTCTTCAGAAGCCTGATGTTGTGGTTTTTGACTTTTTGGGTAAAGATTCGATTCGGTTTTACCAAGAGGTTCGAGTTGATCCTAAGGTGTTCCGAAATCTGAAGATCTTCAAGAAGCCGCCAAAGACGGTTGGTGACGACATTTTCGACCGGTTGACTCCGTCACTTTTGAACAAGCATTTGCAGAACTACATGCCTGGGTTGACTGCGAAGGTGTTCCGAACGTACAATGCCTCGCATACGATGCAATTGCAAATTGACAACATTACGAACGATGGTACTGTTCAAGAGAAGGTGGTCAAATACAATGCTGCCAACAAGGAAGTGGCTATTTTGTGTAATCACCAGCGTACTGTCGGGAAAGCACATGAGACTTCGGTTGGCAAGATGACGGACAAGATTCAAGAGTTGATCTGGCAAAAGAACCGAACCAAGAAGATGATTCTGGATCTTGAGCCGCAGCTCGCCAAGAAGGAAAAAGCGTATTTTGCGGGCATCGACGATATGACCAAGGATGATATTTCCAGGATCCACGAGCAATTGGTTGAGCGAGAAAAGATCAAGATTGAACGCAAGTTTACTCGAGAGAATGAAAAGCTCAAGGCCGAAGGTGAAAAGGAAAAGCCCAAGAAGGAGCTTCACGAGGCAATGAAAGCGGCCTTGGAGCTCAAGAAAGAATTGGCCAAGGAGCTCAAATCTGGCAAGCCACCAGCACCCAAGGCCAGTGCTACGGTTGAAAAGCTCAAAGATCAAGTCTCCAAGTTTGAGCAGCGAATCAGCAATGCCGAATTGCAGCTTCAGGATAAGGAAGACAATTCCACGGTTGCATTGGGTACCTCCAAGATGAACTATATCGATCCTCGGTTGACAGTCATGTTTTCCAAGAAATTCGAAGTACCGATCGAGAAGCTGTTTACAAAAACACTGCGAGAAAAGTTCAATTGGGCCATGCAGAGTGCTGAAGAAGATTGGCGATTCTAGTTTTTGTATGAGTATCTACTAATATTTATCTTTCCATTGTGGTTGTGGTCGTGTCTCTGCCAGGAGGTGGTGACACACTTAATAAAGTCGCGTCTCAACTCAGTTAACCGAGCACAGTTAGCCAGATCAATAATATAGCATCAGATCTTGAATGAAAGACCACAACTAGATCATTCATGGTGCCCTTACAGCATGACCAATGATATTGCGCCATATGCACCGCACGGATAGCCCAAACAACACGGCTCGTATCCGCCTTCTGCCAGATCTAATTTTGGTTTTTTTTTCTCCTTCGCAGTGGCATGCTGCGCGCTTGGTCCCCCCAGACTGGTGCGCACGAACGCCGCCACGACTTTTTTTTTTCTCCTCCTCCTCATCCCCCTTTGCGCTGGACTATCATCACCACCACTTGTTCCTTTTTTAATTCATATTCATACAGCATAGACAGAGAGCATGGCCCGGAGAAATATCTTGTTAGCATGTTGCATACTGGCGGCCGCTTCAGCTGTGTCGGCGTCGCAAGGGCAAGAAGTCTCACGAGCTCAAATCACGGCAATTCCCACTGCTCGACAGCTTATGGAACGACAGCAAAATAATGAACAACCGGGAAATGGAGATTCCAGTAATTCAGCATCAAAGTCTCAAAAATCTGGCAGTGCCACGTCCAGCCCAGCGACAAATTCTAAATCTGCATCTTCTTCACAAAACACTGACAAGCCCAAGCTCTCGTCATCGTCATCGTCATCGTCGTCTGACGCGTCTGCTTCAAGTGATGGCATGCCAAAGTTGCCAACATCGTCTTCATCGAGTAGTTCTGGAGCTTCTTCGACATCGTCAATACCGACTCCAGTTGTAACAGTTCCATCGATGGAGAACAACCCATATCTCACCAAGTCAAGCTTGCCAGAAGGCACTGTATTTATCGCTGTGGGGGCCATCCTAGGTGGATTGGCACTGGCAGTGTTTGCATGGAGTGCATTTGCCAGTTTGGCACTCAAGCGGTCTCTCAAAAAGGCTCAGGCCGCTTCTTCTGGTCCGTTGATGGCTCCAGTGGACGACAAGATGTTTTATCCTGGCGATCCTTCTCGAGCAGACCAATATGCTGCATCGGCTGATAATTTGCGACGGCCTGGAGCTGGAGCTAACAACATGCCTGCTCAATCACTATTTTTCAGTCCTACTAGTGAAGTTATGAACAGTGCTAACACCAATGGTGCGGGTGCCGGTGGATCTATGAGCAGTACTTTTGGCAATGGACGAAACAGTGTTTATTTGCCAGCTGGATATTACGCTCCGGGTAATAATAATGGTACTGCTGGATCGATGACTTCTAGAACCACCAGAAACTTTAGCATGGCTCGAGAATCAATGTACGGTGGTCAAGCTCCAAGTGTACGAAATTCCAGCCTGGGCATTCCAAATCCTCGAAACCCTGCTGGAACAGAACCGCAACAGCGGGCTCCAAGTGCATATCTTGATGATCTTCTTGGTCATGACTAATTGCAATTCCTCTATTTTTATGTTGTAGAAGTAGTAGTATATTAATATCACTTTTTTTTATACAGTTTTTATCGGTCAACTTCGCCAAACACCAAATCCATAGTACCGATAATAGCGACGGCATCCGGCAAGAAATGGTTCTTTGCAATGTGATCAAATGCAGCCAAGTGAGCGAACCCTGGAGCTCGAATCTTGCATCGATAAGGTCGTTCAGAACCGTCAGACACAACATAGACACCCATTTCACCCTTTGGAGCTTCAATTGCAGTGTATGTATCGCCGGCTGGTACCGAGTAACCCTTGGTGTACAACAAGAAATGATGAATCAATGATTCCATATCTTCCTTCATCAAACTTCGTGGCGGAGGGTTGATCTTGTAGTCTTCAACCTTGACTGGTCCTGGAGGCATGTCGTTGATGCATTGTTCAATGATTCGCAACGATTGTCGGAATTCACTCATTCGAATCAAGTATCGGTCGTAGCAATCACCTCTGGTACCCACTGGAACATCGAATTCAACTCGATCATATGCATCATATGGTTGAGTCTTTCGGATATCCCAAGGAATACCAGACCCTCGTAGCATGACCCCTGACAAACTGTAGTTCATGGCATCGTCAGCACTCACCGTACCGACATTTCGGGTTCGCACCTTCCAGATTCGATTGTCAGTCAACAGCTCTTCGGTTTCATCAATTCGGTCCCCGAATTGAGTGGCCCACATGAAAATATCATCAAGCAATCCAGCTGGCAAATCCTGGGAAACACCACCGGGTCGCACGTAGGCAGAATGCAGTCGAGCACCAGACACTCGTTCGTAGAATTCCATCAGCTTTTCTCGTTCTTCAAACCCCCACAAAAACGGAGTCAATGCGCCGACATCCATAGCGTGTGACAGAATCGACATGAGATGGTTCAAGATACGGGTGATTTCGCCAAACATGGTTCGGATATACTTGGCTCGAAGAGGCACCTCAATGTTCAACAGCTTTTCAGTTGCCAACGAGAACACCTGTTCGTTGGTCATCATGGACACATAATCCAGCCGATCGAAATATGGCAATGCTTGCAAATATGTCTTGTATTCGATCAACTTTTCAGTACCTCGATGCAACAATCCAACGTGAGGATCACATCGAACAATCTCCTCACCATTCAATTCCAGAATCAATCGCAACACACCGTGGGCAGCCGGATGTTGAGGACCAAAGTTAATGGTGAAATGTCGGATCTTAGTGTTGGCCTTGTGGGCTTCAGCATCTTCATTTTGATGGGACAGATCTTCCACGAATTCAGTCTTGCCGAATTCTCGATCCAATGGTCCACCGACTGGCGGATTGAAATCAATCGCATTTTGTCGAAGGTCTTCTTTGAACCCTGACAGGGCTTGTGCTGTGGTCGAAAAGTTGGCCTTTGATGCTGTTAATCCTGCTCGTCGGATCCCAGAGCCGGGACTCAACCGAGTGAGTAACTGTCTTGTTCCTCGTCGAAGCATTGTGATGGAATGTTGAGTCGTCGACAAGGAGACGGAATGGTTGTTGGTTTTTTTTTGGTGTTGGTGGTTTTTTTTCCTGAGTGGTGATGATTTTTGGAGAGTTGGGTAGTAAAAGTGTATTGCAAAAATTTGATTGGCCCGCGCTTTGGTGAAATTCCAAGCTGTCCCGCGCCGGCAGTTTGATGGGCTGGCCCGAAGCAGTTTCTCAGAGAGACTTTCTGCCGATGCATTCATACTGGCGTTCGTCTTAGGGCAACGCTTCTATACAGCGAGCATAAGAGTAGAAAAGTGCCCTCGACGGGATATGGGCAATCTAGGCATAAGCCCTTTTTGAATCGGAGTGAGCCGCACGGTTGTCCTGCTACAATGAGCGCCAGCAGAACATCGGGCCTACAATTAGGTCTACGCGGTGTTCCTGTATTGTAGTGAGTTCTGGATTATGCTATGCTCGATTGATTGACGGCGATCTGGTCTCTTGCACAGAGTACAATGTGCCAGTTACCAAGCTCAAGCACGTGGGCATTCCAGAAGAAAGAGAATAATCTCTGTACACATCCACGGTCACGATGTCATATATGAGAGTACAAAATCACGGAGTTAGACGGGATTTCGCCACCATATGCGCCGCTCCTTTGCACTGTCATGTCCATGGAATGTCTCGGAATCTAACCCGCAGAGGAGCCAGAGCCGGGCCCGGCGCTGGACCCGATTTCCAAAATTTTATATAAGAAGCCTGGGGCGCCATCTTGTTGATACACCACACCATCAACTATAGTCCTGCTAATTTAACAATGCCACGATCTAGAAGCAGCCGACCAGCTCCAGCTCCACGACAGCAGACTCGTTCGTCTCACACTATGGCTCCATCGCGAACCGCGGCTCCACCTCCACCAGCCGCCACCCGTGCGCCAGCTCAACCACAAACCGGTTCTCAACCGGGCATGTTCGCACAAATGGCCTCCACCGCTGCCGGTGTCGCCGTTGGTTCTGCTGTCGGCCACACCTTGGCTAACGGTGTTTCCTCCTTGTTCGGTGGATCCAGTGCTCCACCAGCTGAACAAGCTCAATACGACCAAGCTCAAGCCACACAGCAGGAACCAACTCGAGCCTGTGACGTTGATGCTCGAAACTTTACAAAATGCTTGGATGACAATGGAGGCAACATGCAGATTTGCGATTGGTACTTGCAGCAGTTGAAGGCTTGTCAAGAAGCTTCTCGATCGTATTAGAGCGTGTTGATTTTGTAGATATTAAGTATAAAGAAATATTATTATATGTCAAATGAACATTAGAAAAAAGCGAAAACAACAAAAACACTAAACAAAAAACGGACTATTAGTTTCAGCAGATAGAAAGGAAAGAATAATTTTAACATATTATGCACTTGCCGGACTTTTCTTCGTCCTGGTTGCTAGACCCATGAGCTTTGGCACTCAAAGCACATCGAGCAGCTTCGGTAAATGCTTCGTTAACACCACGGTTCTTTCTAGCAGAGCATTCCAAATATCTCAATGCACCGATAGATCTAGCAACTTCAAGTCCTTCGTCGTATGTAATTAGTCGTCGTCGAGCTTCGTCGTCCATTCCTTCACCACCACCAGCAGCATCGTCATCTTCATTCATTCGTAAGTCGCACTTCAATGCCACTAGCACAAGCTTGACACCCTCACAATGATCGACGATTTCCGAGACCCATCGAGTTCGAGCGTTTTCCAACGAATCTCGCGAATCGACCGAGAAGCACAGCATGATGGTGTGAGTGTCGGAATACGACAACGATCTCAATCGGTCAAATTCTTCTTGCCCAGCAGTATCCCATAACGACAATCTCATTGACTGGCCGTCCACAAAAATATCATGTACATAGTTTTCAAACACGGTTGGCTCGTAGACTTGAGGGAAGTATCCTCGTGTAAACACGTTCAGTAACGAGGTCTTACCACACGCACCGTCCCCGAGAATGACAATCTTTCGTTGTACTGGTGCGGAAAATGTTAGCTTTGTATTTGACACTTAACATACTAGGTTTGGCTGGACCTCCACACAATGGCATTGTTAGTAAATGGTGTAAAGAAACAAGTTAGGAAGTGAAGGGAAAAAAAAATGGCACAGGGGGTGGAAGGTGTGGAAAAGACCCTAGAAGGAATTGGCAAGGGGGGAAGAGGAGGAGAAGGGAAATTGGGTTCTGTTCGGCAGGCAGGCAGGCTGCATACTGACTGCGGTGGTGTGTTCGTGTGCCTGCGCCGCCAGTCCCATATACCCTCAGTTTAGCTTAATGCCAGGTCTGTCTGCGCGAAAGCTCAGCTTTTGGCCTTTTGGGAATTTTTGGCAAACCAATGATCAGTAGGTTGAATCTTTACGCATATTTCGGACTTTTGGTTTTGGCTGCAGCCTGTTTGAATGCATACGGGTGGCCGTCCTGCCCTACGAGCAGGATCGGCCTCCGTATCAGCAGTCTGTAAAGGAGATTATTATTATTGTTATTTCAAATGGTGGCATTGTTTGAAATTCGCCCCACCAGATCGACTGTATCGCGTTGCGTGATGTGGCTTCCGTGCGGCAAAACCCTGGTGTCTCACAACCCGTGCCGCACATTTGCAGCCGCTGAGCCCAGCTGAGCCGCGGATTCCAGTCAAATAGGCGCCGAGCTCAATTCACGTGCAAGATCTCCTATTTTCGTCTGTCTTTCACTACCAGTGCCATTGTGATATCTATCTATTCTAGCCGCGCTACACCATGTCCAAGCTGAAGAATAACATCGGCTATTGCAAAGAGCATTGAAAGCCCAAGCTTTTGTCATGCGATGCCTACTAATCACCAAGATGAGAAGCAGAAATATGCTACAGCTTCAGCTTCATGGTGAGATGCGGCTATCACTCAGGTTCAAGATCTAGCTGCACGGCAACCAAGCAGTCACATTATGTGTTGATATTGGACCATGGAGATTGAGAATCAGCAAAAAGGGTGAGTCACACGAAATTCCTCAACATCGATACCTTTGGATGTGCCTGGGTGCTGGTCAGGCATATAACCGACACTCAGGGGTGGTTGTTGGCTGCCAGTATTAAGCCGCTCCCAAGAGGGGTTTGGATCGGACCGACGACTCGCTTAGCTTCTTCACCCTGCGCTTGAATGGGATGCGTTCGTTCAGCACTTCCGCCATCAGGCTCAGACGCACCCCACACCAAGTTCTAGGCATCCAGCATTCTGCCAGTCGGGCACAGATCCGAACCCGGTTCTTCGAGCTATCAAAAACGCATCACCCCGACCGTACGCGCAACTTGCCTAAGGCACAGCAAGACGAGCACAAGCAAAAATTCACCGAGATTCGGGATGCATACGACACGTTAATAGATCCGGCAAAGCGAGCTGCAGTGGAGAGTGCCGGCGAAGATGATTCGTATGGAGCAACACCTCAGGATCGGGATCATTACGGACCTTATAGAGATGCTAGATCGAGCCGTCGGTCCTCATCAGGATTCCATCGCAAGTCCAAACAATCGCATTATACAACTTACCATACACAACACCGTCGGCAGAATCCCCATCTCGACCCATTGAATCCTCGATTTGCCAAACATACAAATTATGATGTTCCTCATTTCGACTATGACAAACATTTGAAAAACCATCAGGGATACGATGAGCATAGACGGCGATCCACGGAAGCCGGCTCCCCTCAGGATAATCTCCACAAAAACAACCATCGGACTTTCCCATTGGCAGCTACAACAGCCGTTGCATTAAGTGCATTATTGATCTACTCATTCTATAGGTGAAACAACAAGAAGTTTTCCATTATACAAAAAATTACACAGTCTAAGCAGAGAAAGTCAACGAAAGACCAAACTTGTGGGCAGCCTCGTTCAATCGTTGCGTATCAGCAGAAACACCCAAACCAAGAGTGACACCTGGTCGCAGAGCTTGGTTGTAAGCCAAAGTAGCCACACCTTGAGAGTTGATCTTAGCCTTAGCAAAGGCAGTGTCGTCCAACTTGTGCTTAGCACCAACTTCCAAAGCCACATTTTGACCAGACTTGGAGTCCCAAGTGGCCTTGGCACCGGCCTCAGTGGAGCCGTTGACCTTGTGGTAGTAAGAGGCGGCGAACACGCTCAAGTTGTTGGTAGCAGTGACGGCAGTGGTGTAAAGTGGAGCAGAGTAACCGGCAGCAGCAGAGTACTTGGTGATCTTACCACCCAAGATGTCGTAGCCAATTTCGGCACCAGCCAAGAAACCTTCGTGGCCAACAGTAGCATCACCAGTGAAGGTTGGGCCCTTGATCAAGTCGAAGAAAGCTCGGGCGTGGAAAGCTGGCTGCTTGAAGTACAGAGCGAGCTTACCGTTTCGGGTGCCAGAAGCTGGCAAGAAAGAGCATGACAATTCACCCTTCAATCCTGGAGTGAAGGCTTCGTCCAATTCGATCTTAGTGTCCAAAACATTGGCAGTGGTCCAGCCTTGAGTCAAGGTCAAACCAGATGACTTGTCGGCGAACTTGGTTTCCAAGTTACCGGCGATTGGGCCGGCGTGGTTGAGCTTACCCTTGGCAGTGAAAGCGACACCGTTTGGAGCCTTGGTCTTGATTTCCAAGTTACCTTGGGACAAGTGGTAAAAGTCCTTGGAGAGGAGGTCGTTAGAGGCCTTGGAAATGTCGGAGAAAGCTGGAACAGACATAATTGATGTGTTTGTGTTGATGGAGACAGACGGAAGGAAATGGAGGCAGAAGAAATGAAGGAGGGGCCCGGCGAATCGCGTGCTTCTAATAGGCCAGACCCGCTCCGGGATTTTCACGTCTCAAAATGTTGTTGGGGGAACGGGACCCAGCTCGGGTCATATGAACGAGTTCCACCATTCCAAGAACGTGCGCGTGGCGAATCCAATTTGTGGACTGAAACCATTCAGCTGAGCATATTTGCCCCCACTATCGTGTGCCCTTTCAGTTTCCCCCTTAAATTGTCCATATCCCACGATGCCCGTATCGGACACTGTGGATGGCCAGAGAAAGGTCATCGAGAGGCCCCTGAATCTGAACGGATCTCGTCTACGAGAGAAGCGGGCCGTGGAGTTCCAAAAGCATTTAAAAGACCGTCGTGAACGGACTGCGGTGGCAGCTAGAGGTGGCATGAGCACAATGGAAGAGCAGTTTCTAAAGGCGCGTCACGATCACGAACTGGCAAAGATGGAAGAGATTGCCCAGCAGTATGCGGACAACGACTACTGCCACGCCGTGCTGGATGAGCAGGACATGCTGGAACAATGGCTCAAGATGGAAGAAAAGGAGATTGAGGAGATGACCAGAGATTTGAAGGTGTAGCGTTGATATCGAACATGCTCCTGATTTTGGAAATCCGTCGGCATATCAACGGGAAGCAATCTCGTGCTTCTTGCAGTTGACATGGCTGTGATTCCCACCATTGATGGTGAATATATGGATCTGGAAATACTGGATGCAAGTGGATCAGCGATCCAAACGAACCAGTGAATCCGATCTGCCAAGCTAAAGAGAGTGCTTCACGTATCGAAGGCATCATGGCTGGGTCGGCTGAGTGGCGAACAAGCAAGCTCATTATCAATCTGGTGTTTACACCGCGACAAAACAAGTTTTGGGCTGATGCTATTTGTGGTGAAGATGGTTGATGTAACGATGCAGCTGAAGAGATTGGCAATAATAGAGTGGCCAAGCTGTTGAAATAGGGCATGACCATTCTGAGCTTTGGCGTATCGAAAACGGGCGCTATGGTAGTATCACCGCTGGTCCATAGCACTGAGATGGTGTTGATATAATCAATAAATAAACTTTGGCAGCTGTGAATATGGCACCAGGTAATGGCCGCCAACCACACCTGATCCTTGGTGATCGCGTCTATCTTAGGTATTGTAGGAGTTTTAGATGCCCCACAAAAGTAGACCCGGCTTGGACCTAAATCTGGCCAGCAAGTAGCCACTGTTGGAAGCGGAATTTTGGTGCGGTAGCTTGGTGGGTTGGCACTAGCCGCTAACGCAAGTATCGGTAAAAGCGACTGCATGTCGATGGATGGCTCGAGGTTAACCATCATGATTGGATTGGTGCCGGAATCGTAGCATGCAAGCAGCGCGTCAGAGTATGAATTCGCCGAGCTGATTATGGTGATTTCGTCGGGATCTGCATTGACATGTAACGGATGTTGCTTCTTGTTTGATTCTTCAGCCCATGCTGCAGCAAGGTACATTGATGCGAGCCGCCACACAAAGCAGTGTGGGGCAAACGATCTAGCTTGTAAGCTGCGAATAATAGCGCGCACTTCCGAGCCTAGGAGATGGTTCGACGGATTGGCAAAGTGGACGTTGGCTGCGGTAGCTGCAAATGCCACCGACATGTCTACTTGCTGCTGTGCTAGTGGGGCAGCTAGCTCATTCAGCTGGAGCTTGTAGCCAACGGACCTGTAATGGCGGACGTAATTGAACGATATTGGTGCGGTAGATGGAGGATATCTGCGGTCTAGGCTCTCAAACTGCAGTTCCACCGCTCCTCTGCATATGCGTCCAGCCACTTGAGGTGCCTCGGGCCATTGTATCGACAGTGTCTGTGAGAACATATGTGCCATGTAAATATTTCGTGGAGGAGACACGATATATCGTTTTTATATAGGAAGATCGAAAAAGAGTTTTAAAGGAAAAAAAAAATGCCAGATTAGGACAAATCAAGGGATGGTTTGATCCTTGAAACACCAGTGGCTGGTCCGATCCGATGGATCTGTGCGATGTGCGGCTCGCCGATGGGGGCGAACGGCTCAGATTTTGAGCAGCGCGGCGGCGGCGCGCGGACGAAAGAATTTTTTTTTTTTTTTTGGTATTTTTCACTGATGCGAGACACAAAAAATTTTGGAACCTCCACAACATATAACCATGGGTGCCGCCAAACCAGCTACGAAAAGAAAGCTCCAGACAAAGCCAAAGCTTGTAAAGCGGGCTAAGGTTGAGAAACCAGAGTCGGAATCGGAAGCTGCATCAGATGATCACCTGGATTCTTCTGAGAACGAACTTTCCGCAGAGTCGGAAGATGACCTAGATGATGATGCTGAAGAGGATGATGAAGACGAAGAAGGCAGCGGCGAAGGCGAAAATGACGAGGCGAAAAAGGCCAACCGAGCAGAACAGAAAAGATTGCGAGAAGAGCGAAAATTGGCCCGACCTATGGGTAACAAGATCCAGCAGATCAAGCAAGTGTGGGAACGGCTCCGAGTGAAGAAGGAGACCCCTGGTCCAGTGCGTCAGAAGCTGATCGAAGAAGCATGGGATTTGATTAAAGAAGATATCAAGTACCTGGTGTTCAAGCATGATGCTTCCCGAGTGGTTCAAACAGTTTTCAAATACAGCGACAAGGAAAAGCGAGTGACCATGACTGAGGCGTTGAAGGGATCGTATATCGAGTTGGCCAAGAGTCCGTATGGGAAATACTTGTTGGTCAAGGTTTTGCATTACGGGAGCCAAAAGACCCGTGCAGAGATCATTGATGAGCTGTACGGCAACTTTGCCAAGCTCATGCGGCACAAGGAAGGTGCTTACCTAGTGGAAGATATCTTCAGAGACTATTCCACTGCGGCGCAGAAAAAGCAGATCATGCGAGAATTCTTCGGCTCCGAGTATGCTCTGTTCAAGGAACAAGATAAAGAAATGACCCTAAAGGAGATTATTGCTGAAAATCCAGATAAGCGACAATTTATGATGAAGAACTTGAACAAGGTCATCACCTCTGCAGTGGAAAAGGGGTCAATTGGATTCCAGCTCATCCATGCTGCCATGCTTGAATATGTGACCAATATTGTCGAGGATCAGGAACGAGAAGACTTTGTCGACTTGATCCATGAACAATATCCAGAAATGGTCCACACTAAGGAAGGCAGTATGGTTGTGGCTCGAGTGTTTGCCATGGCCACCGCCAAGGAACGAAAGAACCTAGTGCGGTCCTTGAAGCCATTCGCTGCCAAATGTGCTGAAGATGAATATGGTTATTTCGTCCTCATTACATTGTTCAACACCGTTGACGATACCGTGTTGGTGTCTAAAGCATTGTTCCCCGACTTGAAAAAACACATGATCGAATTGATTACAAGCAAAATGGGCCGACGTCCATTGCTTTACCTGCTAGTAGGCAGGAGCACTCGATACTTCCCAAAGCCTGTGCAGGACCAGTTTGCCATTATTGACGAACTGAAGTCCAACACATCCAAGAAGGACGATGTGGTGCGGCGGCAGGAGCTGAACAAGGCTTTTGCGCCTATTATTCTGGAAGCCATCACTGACCAATGCATCAATCTGATGAGAGACAACATTGGCATGCAATTCATTGCTGAAGCTTTACTTTATGCGCATGACACCGATCGATCTGCTGCGGTTGAGGCGATTTTGAAGACTCTGGACTCAAGCCCCGTGACCAATGAGGCTCATCCACTCCACCAGCCGTTCACTGCTCGTGCATTGCGAACATTGATCCAAGGTGGTGTGTGGAATCCAAAGGCATCTGCTATTGAAACTTCTCCAGAACCTTCATTGGACTTCGCTGCCAAGCTTGCCCCGATCGTGGTGAAAAATATCAACGAATGGGCATCTGGTGAGGGGTCGTTCGTAGTGGTAGCTTTGCTCGAGTCGGATCAAAAGTCTACTATCAAAAAGGCCCTCAAGCCATATTTGAAGTCACTTCCAGATACTAACAAGGGTTCCAAACTAATTGTCCAGCTAGCTAAATAAAATGATATGATGGACCATTGTGTAAAATTTTTCATTAAAAACAAACAAAGAAACAAAAGCACAGAATAATAAATTAGTATTGCATGTTGGTATACTGGTTTACCGTATAGTCGTCATAAATAGCTTGGTCTTCTTGACCGGTTGCAAAAGAGCCTTCTTCAAACCCTGAGGTCTTGTCTGCAGCAGTTGAGTCGTCATTCTCTGACACATCACCACCACTACCGCTTTCAGCGTGGATATCGCCGCTCTGTCGCTTCTTTTTGCCCTCTTTTTCCTGTTTCAACATCTGGCTTTCTCTATACTTTGCAAGGTAAATCTGCAGTACACTGCTGTATTGGTCCATGCCAAGTGACGCCATGGCGAACAAAATGTCTTCACCGTTGACGGTCTTGCGTTTTTCATAAATACACTTGTCACTTGCTTCGCTGGTGATGAAGCTGACAAACTCGCTCACGCATTCTTGTACACATTCTTTAGCTTCTTTGGAGATCTTGGCATTTGGAGGCAGAGCTGCTTTCATGATCCGAGCCACATTGGCAATAGGCAGCCACAGTTCCCGCAGTTCCAATTCCTTGGCGTCGTGAGCGTCATCTCCGGCTGATGTTCCTGTGCCCGGAGAGTCCATGATCGGGTTTTAGTTATGCGTGGGTGTGGGTGAAGCAAGTGTGTATGGTTGGACAGGCCGAAATGGATATGATGTTGGGTTATCTGATGATGCAAAAGTTTTAGTGTCCTGCACTGTGATCAATCGCAGTGTGTGCATGCAGAAGGTGGGAGTGGGCGTTGGGACCTTCGATCGGCCGAGTCAGGGCCGGCTTCGGAGCTCTCCTCATGCCGAACCCATGCATGCATTGTGGCTGGTGAGGTGGGTTGTGGGATTGAAAGCAAAATATTGAGTCTTGTGCTCTTTTCCAAGCAATTGCGCAAGCTGGAACATCCGCATGTTAAAGTATAATGTGCACTGGGCACTTTGCACAGTACAAGGGGCACTGTGAGCCGCGATGCGGCTGAAGTCTTCTTTTCACACCCAGTGTCTGGAACCACATAAGTTCCATTCCCGCTAAACATTTAGGCAACTGGCCACTACATCTGGCTGAAGAGCATCAGCCATATTGACTTTCGTTGGTCGATCTTCGAACGCCAGATGTCAAAACGCCAGTGCTCACACTGCTGCTCTCGCAGCGCGCAGCACCACAACACGACCGAACAACACGCGACAGGACAAATCTTACACCAACACAACACAGACAGACGCAACAAATGAAGGTGGTGATAAAAAACTGGCAAGCAGTGGCACTTTGGCACTGGGATGTCCCAGAGGATGAAGTATGCGGTATTTGCCGAGTGCAGTTCGAAGGCACTTGCCCTACCTGTCGATATCCCGGCGACAACTGTCCGTTGAGTAAGAGTTTCCGACCCAATGATTTGGACTAACAAGACCTAAAGTTCAGGGACAGTGTAATCATTCGTTTCATATGCATTGTTTATTCAAATGGCTTAATATCGAGTCAAGTCGAGGACTGTGTCCAATGTGCAGACAGCCGTTCCAGTCCAAAGCATAGTGGGTTAATAATACTGGCTAGAGCTATGGCTATTGTTATCGCTATGTGGCTGGTCAAGACGTTGATTCAGCAGCTGTGGAGGAGGCGTCCATGGGCCCGAAACAGTGGTTACCGGTCGGCCAGATGGCCAGTCCTGAGGGAGATCTTGTGGCTTTGGTACAGGTTGGAATGCCAGTCGGTCGTTTTCAGCCTTGTATTCGGTGAGCTGGTGCTGCAGAAGTGGCTTTAACCCTTCGATCATTGGCGATTTGTCGCTATGCAACAGCTTTTGCAGCTTTTTCGGAGAGATAGTCACCTCAGCAGCATTGATATATGCAATTGCCACACCGATTTTGTTCCGTTTTGCACTATCCATGGCCATGTATCGCTGGGTTGTTGCCATACAATACGCATGGGCCAGGTCGATCCACGCTTTCAAGTCCGAGTCGATTTTCAAGTTTTGCGCCTGTCGGAATCGTTCTGCAGCATATATCGATACCCGCGAAAGTAATAGGGAAGACGACGTATCGGCAGATCTAAATAGAAGAATCAAATGTGCTGCACCTTGGCAAAGTGAGATTAACCCCGAAATCGTAGTCGATTGTAGATCCAGCGGCGCCCGGTCGATATTCACGGGATAGCTATTCAGATACAACAGCACGCTTTCAGCTTTGCGAAAGTAGTTGCTCGACAGTTTCCATTTGGTTTTGATACTGTCGTCTTTGAGAGCGGCTTCCGCCCCTAGGTTATACAATGCCAGTGCGTATGTCAACAGCACCATTCCGCGCTCAAATTCAAACGACTTGTGTTCAACTCGCGAGTCCATAGATTTAGCAGAGGGCAATCGCCATGAGCATTGAAAATCCAAGCAGTCAATCTGGTTGGCCGGATTGCTGATTGTGAACACCACTGGCATGTATTCTTCGATGCATTTGACGACGGTCAAGAAATCGGGCTGGTGTGCCCGCTTGGCCCGTTTGAGGGCATCTCTCATGGCACTTCTGTATCCGTCACCATTGACCAGAATTTGCTGATGGTCACATTGGAATGATTGGGCCAGCACAAGTTGGCCAGTCGTTGGTAGTTGAAACGTGTACAGCATTGACATGTAGTTGTAGAGTGGGGCTTTGTGTCCGTGATGCTGCCCCGTCGGTGTTGTTGACACCATCCCGACACAGACACTCCCTCAAACACCAACATGTACACCCAGGTAGTGCTGGTGCCGGAGATTGAAGAACCCCAGAGCATCACTTGCATAGAAAGCTACGACAAGAGCATCTACCTGGGGACACACAGTGGCGAGATTGTGCATTATTTCCGGCCCAGCGACGAAAATGAATACATCTTTGCCAGCCGGCAAAAGTCCAAGAAACGAGCCGTCAAGGGAATATGGCTGCTACCGGAGCTACAGCGCGCATTGGTGCTGACCAGCACGGCCACATCCGTATTCTCGCTGCCAGAGTTTGCGCCGTGTAGTATGAAAAGCATGAGAGAAGTTAATGATGTCAGTTGTGCCGGGGCAGAGATAACGGTGTTTTCGAAAAGTGCGATACGGGTGGTCACGATACAGGACGAATCGTTGAAATTGGTACGCAATATTGAATATCCAGGGGTGCTCAAAGGTGTACGGCGTGATTCATATGTGTTGGTTGCATCCGATACCTATGATCTAATCGACTTGACCAACATGCAGAAAGTACCAATGATGCCTGTGTGTCAACTGCAGGACCAGGAGGAATCTGATGAGACGGATGCACAGTCAAAGCTAGAACCGATCATCGTGCCAATTGGATTGGATGAGTTTTTGGTCACCTCCGGTACCAAACCAGATGAACCGGCGATGGGGCTGGTGGTCAACTTGGAAGGCAACATTTCTAGAGGTACCATAGCATGGCCCAAATATCCAACCAGTGTGGCGGTGGATTTTCCCAACGTGGCCGCAGTTATAGACCGAGAAGTTCAGATACATTCGTTATTGGATCAATCAAGAGTGCATAATATCGAGCCCGAGGAGGATTCAGATATATGCCCGGTGGTGAAGAATGTCCTGCAGCCGTATTCCGTGCGGAGCCACGAAGTGGAGGAAAAACTCAAGAAAATTTCACTAAGCGGGGAGGAAGAAAAGACGATAGAATATTGGCAGAGCTCATCCCTGTTTTTGTATTCCTCAAAAGTCGAATGTTTGCTGTCATCGCCGCGATTGCTTGCATTGGAAAAGATCACCAACGACGAGGATTTGTTTGAAGCCATGGAGCGTTTTGATCTGACTACTGAGCAGGCAATCGAAGAGCTGGAGTATTTGAAGATGTTCATGGCGTTGAGAAGCCTGGGAGACGGCATTTCGGCGATTTGGACTGACGGCACTGTCGATCCGCGGCTCATGGTGCATATGTGCAGCCCCCAGGATGTTCGCGGCAAAGTGTGGATATACAACGGGCTGAAGCAGTACATTGATTCTTCCAAGCCTTCGGACGAGGCTCTGAAGCAGTTTTTCAAAGAATGGCTGTCGAAACGGGATCTGGAAAGCGTGGTCGACAAGCACGATGTGTTTGAGACATTGGAGGTGGCGTATCTGCGGCTTTTGCTGCGCACAAACGCACGCAAGGACGAGCTGTACGGGGTGATTGACAAGGAGATCCAGGAATCCTATGAAGCTTCAAAGGATCTTCTTCTAGAAAGCAAGCAGTATTTTTCGCTGTCACGGCTTTATCAAAAACGCGGCCAGATTCGGGACGTGTTGGAGGCATGGCGCAAGATGTTGAGCAAAGAATGGGTCGACGATGAATTTGCTCATGGCGAGGACAAAATGGTTGCTTATCTCTCTCGTTGTAAGGACGATGAGCTGGTTTGGGAATACGGTATGTGGTTGACGGAACGGTATCCAGCCGCCATCAAGGTGTTTAAGAACAGTTCGTTTGATGACCAGGAAGTGATGGATCAGTTCAAAACGTTCGAATCCGACGCTCCGCGACGGGAATTTCTGAAATATCTGGTTTATGAAAAGAAAAGTGAACTATTCACTGGCGATTTGATTTCGTTCCTGGTCGACGATATGTTAGACAAACTTGACGCCGACGCTGTGCAAAAGACTTATACAGACTACGCTGCCATACCCGTTAAACGGAGCTACGTGGATTACCTGGCCTCATTGCAATCACGACACCCTAATGAACACACGAAATTGCGGCTCGAAGTGTTGTACCTGTTGAAGAGTAGTGAATACGACCCTGAGCCGCTCGCGCGCCGCATGGAGCCGTACCCACTGATCATGGAGCTTTGTATTGTACGGGGCAAGCTAGGACTTCATGAAATGGTGCTTGATACCCTTTGTCACACATTGCATGACTATGACACGGCTATCAAATACTGTCGTGATAGTGGAGATAGCCAATTGTTCCGCCCGCTGTTCATCCAGTTCCTGAAACTCGACAAGGAAGCCGATAGGCAGCGCTGCATCAAACAGCTGCTGGACCATTATGGCCAGCATCTCGATAGCGATTTGGTGCTGTCCAGAGCTCCAGCCGAGTGGCCCGTCGAGGTGCTGAGCGAATATCTGCATCGTATCTTCCGCGCAATGCTCGCTGACAAGAATAAAAGTGCTGTCAGCAAGGCACTGTCACGGGCTGAAAATGTGTATATGAATAACCAACTAAGCAGTCTCAAGCAGAAAGCTGCTGAGTAAGTATACTTTCAAAATAAGTTCATCAAAATCATAGGCATTATAAAATATTAGATAAAGTATACAAAAACAAAAAAGAGAAAACAGAAGCAATAATATAATAAAAAATCAGTGTTCAAAGAAAATTTCACTGTCCTTCGACGATCTGGTCCATGCTGTTGGAGCTAGAGACGCCCTTTTCTTTGGAATCAGATTCTTCTTTATCGTCCTTTTCCACCAGCGGCTCAGCCGCTTGGCCTGCCGTGGGGAATGAACTCAAGTACTCTCTTCGCACTTCGATGAAATCAGATGCAAATTCACCAATTTGATCCTCATCAATACCCCGTTCTTCAGCTTCTTCACCTGCATATAGCTGCAAACCTGGGATCATGTTCATGATCCAGCAGATCAACGAGGTCACCACAATGGTCCATCCGATACATGCAGCCGCATAGGCCGTCTGCTTGTACAATTGCTTCCAGTTGTGGTCAATAAACCCACCTGCTTCGTCGGTCATGCCGTCGAGACCAATGACATAGGAAGATGAAAAGAATCCGTTGAAAATCAACCCGACAATCCCTGGAACACCGTGCTCAGCAAATGTATCCAACGAATCGTCGATGTGAATCAAATACTTGATCTTGGTGGAGAAATTGGCACATGCAGTGGCGATAATCGTACCTGGGAAAGAAGCCCACAATGGAATATATCCAGATGCTGGAGTTTGATAAACAAGTCCCGAAATGATACCCGAAGACATTGCAATCATACTATATTTTCCTTCCAGCCGGTAATCCATCAACACCCATGTGATACCACCGAGAGATGCTCCAACGATGGAGTTGGCAATGGCATAACCAGCTCGGATATTAGCACCCAAAGCAGAACCACCGTTGAAAAACAGCCATCCAAACACCAAAAATGCAGTACCAATGGTAACAAATGCCACATTGTGAGGTCGGAAATTCACCATCAAATCCTGTCGTCGTCGACGGGAGAAATATGAAACCACCATACCACCGACACCGGACGAGATTTCCACAACACCACCACCGGCGAAATCTTGAACAGACCACTTGAAAGCCCATCCACCACTACTCCAGGCCCAACATGCCAATGGATTATAGACCAGCGTTGCCCAAACGAAGACAAATACCATGGCCGGCATCAGCCGACCTCGCTCGGCAAACCCACCGACCAAAATGGAACATGTAACAGCTTGGAAAGCTCCCATGAAAAATGAATACACGATTTCTGGGTAGCTTTCTCCATCAAGAGGTTCGATACCGTGGCGAAGACCTGCTCGATCCATATTACCAATAAACCCATTGGTAGCAGTTGGAGATAATGATAATGAATAGCCCCAAATGAACCATTGGATCATTGATACCAGCGCGGCTCCCAACGTGAGCCAGATCATGGATAGGGCTGATTTTCTTCGGGCGAGACCGGCATATAGTAGCGAGAGACCGGGACAACTCATTAGAATGACACATCCCGTTGACAGCATCAAAAATGCAGTATCTCCGGTATCATAAGTGCCTTTATACACTTCTCGTTTGACAAGGTCGAATGACACGTCCCGAGGTTTTAATAGTTCGAGATACGGGAGCATTGTAAGTTGTGTGTTGATATAGTACAAGAAGATCGAAAATTGTATGCCCAACGATGTTCCTTCCCGACTTGGAGATTCTAGAACGAGCAAGGAGGGGAGGGGATCTCATTTATATATGCAATAAGTCCTAGTACTATGAAACAAAAAAAAAATAAAAACCAACTACAGTTACAAGCTTGTAATGGAGATCGGGTGCTTATCTATCAGTCGGAGAATTGATTGTAGGCCTGCAGCGGCGAAAAGCGTGGCTGAAGCCATTTTTCACTAATGTTCTAGCCTGCGCGAAGATCCGTCTGCGCGAGGGGCCCAGCGAGAATCAGCGGCTGTTATCAATCCGCCGAGAGGGCCAATGAGTGCCTGCTGCTGGCCAAGCGATGACTTGCTTGGCCCGTTATCTAGCCCGTTTGATTGGCTGTCAGCTCATCGCCCGGCCGCGCGCCACACCCTGCTTGGCCGCCGCAGTCATCCACACGAGTTTTCCCGAACCTTGGATCGAACCCGATCTATGATCGGGGTCTCGGCCGAACTGTAATAATAGGCCCAAGTGGCTGGAATAGGAGTAAGATCTTCTCTGGTCGTACAGTACAGTACCGTTGAGGGCGATCGGGCCCAGCTTCCATCCCGTTATGATAGATTGGGGGCATTGAGGGCCCCTCTTGTTCTTTAGAAGGTAATCAAGATGCGGGCCCTCTGATTTGTTCCTTCAATGGATTGCTGCATATGAAATCAAGTTGCTTGAGTGGTGACTGCGGGCCCACTGCAAGCAAACCTCTTATCAGTCGGCATGTGCGATCTCCGAGGCCGCATGTATTTCATGCATAATTTCTTCCGACTCCTGTTCAAGACGTACGTGTTCTGGAGCATCTCGAAACCCTTTGCTTGGTTTGGGTTGGTGGGGTTCTTGGCATTTTCATCCCAGGTATCTATGATAAGTTTAGTGTGTCCCTGTATAATGGTGGGCCGCACAGTTGACCAACCGTCCTTATCAATGAACCACCGATGGCTGCACGACGATAGATTGAAAGGGGAGGAATTGAAGCAGGCACCTCCTTGTGTGGAATTGAGGGCCAGATTGTGTGGGCTTGAAGGTCAGAATGTGTCGACCTGAGGGCCAAGCATCGAGATATTGTTTAGTTGGTATTTCAAGCTTGATTCAGAGGAAATGTTACAACACAAGATCGTACAATTGCCCCGAGAGCAAAGTCGCCAGGTACTATGATGGAAAACGGCCGGGGAGGACCCGGCCATTCTGCTGATCGGTCTCCACGAAAGATTAAAGCTAACGGTGGAGATCTCACCCTGATAATGGATACAACAACGGAAACGGGTTTTAATTGGATCAATGATCTAGACTTGGCTGCTTAATTGGTAGCTTATCGATCGGCGTTGGTGTCCTCGCCGAGGTGCGGCTGGCCAATTGAGTGAAGATCTTGTTATCAGCGAACTCATGCAGGGCTGGCTCTTCCCCTACCTAAGTACGCTGTTTCCCTGTTGAGGCCAGTCCATTTAGAACCGCCAAGGGGACTATGGCGGAGTTCTCCTTATCAAGGTGGACACTAGCAAGAATCTGTGGTGCGGCGGGAGAAACCGACATTGCGCAGGCCCATACAACATAGCAACTTTCTGTTCCATGTTTTAGTACTATATATTCATGTATCTGCTGCAATGGGAACCATTCAGGCAGGGGAACGAATATTCCAAACATACAAGTGATTCATCTTCAACTGTTCCATAAGCTCTAGAGCTTGTCTACTGGAATCAGAAAGCTGCCTTGACGGCAAGCTTGGAGCTTTGTGGTTTGTAGCATATATCCCTTCTCTCGCCCTTTGGCTGAATAACGAACAAGCGACTGAATGCACGGCTACTCCACATGTGGATCAGCTGAAGATGCGGAAGCCCACATTTTGGACACAAGTCGGATTCCAATAGATAAGCGTAAGGTTAAAAACATCTTAATGATCGCTTTTAAATACATATATATTTCCGGGAACAGCCAATGCATGTACTCCTGAACCGGATCCGTTACTCACATAATACAAATAAAAAACACACGGGTAGTCCGCCTGTGCTATGCCGATATATAAAAAGAAAAGAAAACGATAAATCAGGTTAGTTCGATACAGTATCATAAAACATATTCATTTCGTCAATCCCCAGCTGCCAAAGCCGCTTGAGCTCCGCATCACTGTGCGGCGCGGAGGTGGTATTCCATAATTTCTCATGAAGCGACGCGGTGCCATGCTTGAGATCTCGCATAGTTGGCCAATTGGCGTTCCATTTCGATGATTTCAATCGCTTCCACGGGAGAGCACCATCAGATTTATGCACATGGTTCAACAACCCTTGCTCCATATCTGTCCAGCTATGTGTCTCTGTGGAATTCATAGCCGCAAGATACATGTCAAACAGCCTTTCGTCTGGTTTGATCATAAAGAACCCGCCATTGAACTTATTACCATTTGGAACTGGGATTTTATGACCGTATCCAAAAGTGTCGTCCACTCCTGCCATGACGTAGTCCTTTGGCATGGTTATATTGTACGGCGCGGCCTTGCCTTGTATTGGTGTTAATGCGGTTGCTGCTGGATCATCCCAGATGCCATCCAGTTTGTTAACAATCAGAGTATCACCATCAATATATAAGAGCCGATTGTACTGGGTCATTTGCCAGAGCCGCAACTTTGAGAATTGATCAATCCATCGGGCAGCTCCGGCCCTGAAGCTGCCCTTATCAATAGGGTCGATTTCGATTACAACAGCACCTTCTTTTCGTAGTCTTTCTCTCTTCAATTTGTTGATTGAAGGAAGTGTCATAACCACCATGTCAGTTTTCGTCTCAGTTTTGGTTTCTGGATCATGCAATAGTTTATAAGTAACCAATCGTGCTGCCGTATAATATGGGTCGGCATCTTGATCACTGCCGTCTTCAGCTTCGTCCATATTGCTGGTGTCGCTCATGCCAATCATCGTAATATATGCGTTTTTTGTGGTAGGAACATAGTCATTTGGATTTACACTAATACCGGAACCAAACATGTTGCTACCTGAGTAGCCATATAAACGGTTCACTAGCGTTATGGCTATGACTGTCGAAACGGCCAACGAGACGACCATCATCCGCCGACCAAACCTTGCCATCGTGTCGTTTGTCGTAATTTCTCAGATGTCGAAAGAAAGAGGAAGAGGTGAAAAGGAGTTTCCCTAAGTGCAAAATGCGACTTTTAACGAATAACGTGGGTCCACGGCTCTATATACGTTGTGGCTGCACAGACTGCTGGGCTTAGCCCAGGGAAGCCTCATTCTGATTCTGATTTTCTGCTCTATGCAGAACCAGAGACAAAGGCATCCATGCGGTTAAAATTCCTTTTTGTTTTAGAAAAAATATTAATATACTGTCAGCATTACTTTTCTGGCCTTAAAAAAGCTTGCTTGCTAGTG
The DNA here is from genome assembly GCA_030564285.1 of Blastobotrys parvus. Taxonomy (NCBI): domain Eukaryota; kingdom Fungi; phylum Ascomycota; class Dipodascomycetes; order Dipodascales; family Trichomonascaceae; genus Blastobotrys; species Blastobotrys parvus. The sequence continues at coordinate 95,144 of JAJLUP010000014.1, read as the reverse complement.
TTGATCACCCCCTTTTGCCTTGTCAAGTAGTTTTAGACAAGGCATATAAATAGAGTCGAAGAAACATATCGAAAACTCAAGTTTTACGTACGGGCCCGTACAAGATCCATTAATTTGGCACATTGACAGGCCATCACATCAGTTTAATGGAAGCAGCTATCGATCAATTGATCGAATCTTGCACGCCAAGTGGGTCCGGAACCGGTCCGCCACGTACGATGGCCAGTGCAGGGTCCCGCTCAAGTCTATAGCCGTACATATTGTAGATCCTAGAGACAAGAGTTCCAATGACAAAGAACATCTTTATCTGGTCATTCCTGTCTAATGATCGACCATTTTTAAATGGTTCTTGTCAAAGATTCAGCATGCTGATGACAAAAAAAAAAGATGCTACTGGCCATCAATTGTGCCTCTTGCTTCTTGGCAGCTGCAAGCGTAGGGGGTTTGGAGGCCAAAAATAACCGAGGCGCGCCGGTCTTATTGTTGACTCTCGCGCGGCACGGCCCAAGCAGGCTTCGACCTGTATTAGGGACCACTGCAGGCAGCCCCTTCTATAGGCCAAGTAACCGGGAATGCGATTCCTTGGAATGAACCCGTGCCCTGTTCATTGTTGAAGGGTGACCAATAAACGTAGCTTAGCCTTTGGGATATGCGTGGAGTAAGCGGCTTTTCGCCGGAATTTTCTGTGACCGCACAAATCGTTTGGATCTTCATGCAAATCAGATTCATTCAATGTCTAACACGATTACTAGCTAGATATGTGCTGGTGTTACGAGATTTGCAGATTTTCATGAAAACGGTTGACCGGCCCGTTTGCCGGGCCCGCCTGAGACAAAACCTCGCATCGAGGATCATACTAATTGATCAATCGATTGTCCCGTCAAGAAGTGGACATTCTAAATTCCTTCATTCTTGAACGATTGTGTGCTGAAACCGTTATTATAGACATCTTGAGCTCGTACGCGTAATCTGTTCTGAATAGATTTCTACGTCGGCCGGAGGCATTGGGGCTGCACCTTATATCCTCTAGAGTTAGAATCTAATTGAATCCATTCTTCCACTTGATTCTTTGTGAGCTCCGTGAATGTCGCATCCCCTAAATTAGTGGGGGTTAGTTGTTCTGGCTACGCTGCTCGAAAAAGCATCTGTGCTCTACTAACTCCGCGACGAGATACGGATCTATTAGACAGTTGTACGGGCTTTGCCCGTGGTTATCACTATATCATGACATTGATTGACTCTATAGTTGTTTGCTTATTCTTCGTATATGGCATAGACTGTACATATCATGCGCACTTGCATCCGGGGACATATAAGTGCCGTGCGGCTTTCCCAGAGAGAGAGAGGCCCGCAAGATACTGTGCTGAATCCGGGAGATCAGAAAAATCCAGATGCCCAAAGATATAGCGAGCCGATACCAAAAAGGCCGAATTTGTATTCATTGGAAGAGGTCGCTCTTTTTGATGTCTACTCTTCTCTGTGGACGGTATGCAGACACTCCGCATGTACTGGTGTTAAAGACAACCTCTCGTATTGGGCGCGCGAGGGACGGCACTATCTACGAGGCAGAGTAGGGTTTCTGATGCGGTGTAGCTGGTTAGCAGCAGGCAACGAAAAAGCAAGATAAAAGATCAGGAAGATTGTGTTCCGTGTGGATATCCAGTTGTAGCTTAATGCGGCTCAAACTCAACCCAAGCAGCAGAGCCGGTGGTGAGCGTCCTTGCCGAGAGCGAGCCCATTGGAGCCTGAAGATATCGAGCGCAGCGAGCCAAAAAAATGAAAAAAAGCCGAGCACAGCGGGTTCCTTCAGCTTTTACTTTTTGCTCGCTACGCTCGATTTATCTTCATTCCAGCATTAGTGGTGGCTGTAGACTCTGAGGCTCGAGTACTGGTTCGCCGCATCAAGTCATTGGTTGATAATGCTGTCATGTTTGGTGCCATAGTACAATTGGGAAGATCTACAGTAAAGATTCAGCTAGGTTCAAGATCTTCATTTATTTTATTCATGTACTTAATGCATTTGCATCTGACTAGCGTGCGGCGGGGTGATGATGTGGGATTAGACCCAACCGATCGCGGTTTAATTTCAACAAAATCAATCGCCCGCACCACAAAGAATTGGCGATGGAAGAGCCTTCTGAGATTGCCGTTGCCATCAACTCCAAGGCATTGAATTTGATAGACAAATACGGCACGTTGCCGGTTGAGAAAAAGGTCCGAGGTACCAAGACGATACAACGGTTCGAGTTTTATTGTCCGGTTTATCGATGCAAGTTCAAAAGCTCCGAGCTGGACGAGTTGACATTGCACCTCAGTGACGACCATACAGATGACACCAAAGTGGGGGTCGAATATCCGCATGATCAGGATTTGCACATCCAGGCGACACCCGAACTGGGGAAAACGGCCATCCGGCTTGATATGGAGGTGAAATTAGCGGTGTGTCATGCGTCACACACGGTGTTGTTGCGGGACCAAATCGCGCGTCATTTTGAAAAATGCGCTGCTTGTAATGATGGAAAAGTACCAGAGGAAAAGCCAGATTGGTGGAAAGACCTGGTGAATGAACCAGGGGTGTTGAAAAAGATTGGAGAATTGTGTCCTTTTGGTATCGCTGTACTGTATGGAGGCGACAACCGGCCACATTATATTAGGTTCAAGCTGCACTCGGAACACGCCATCTCGGTTGTAGCAGCAGATGCAATTATTTTGCCCGTTACAGATGTGTCAAAAGACGCCATAAAGCATGCCAAAATGCGAACTTTTTTAAGGTTGGCTCCGAAGGTCTCGGTCAAGTACACGCGGCCTCCAAATGTCCAGTTGGCAGAAAACCCGCCGCAAGCTCAAATCAGCTATTTGGTCAAGAAATGCTTGTGGTTGCTCGAGACAATTACCAACGGGCTGCACGACGTGGTGGCAGAACGATGGACTTGTGAGGACATTCCTGACACCGATGACTTTTTAAGCGATAGTAACCAGATGTTCAACAAACAGCTGCAAGCTTATCACTCGGTGCTGCCTTACGAGTATACCCAAACTAGGTTTGAGCTGCGGACGACACTTGAAGTGATGTCGTTGGTAGACGAATACACAATAAGTGTTATCTTTGCATTGTCTATTGCAATGAACAAGCTGGTTCAGCATGTTGCTCTGCTGTCATTCGGAAAGTCGAGTCCTATGCCGGTGTGTTTCAAAGACGGGTTTTTGGTATTAGATGGACGCCAAGTACCGTGGTGCGTTGCTGAGATACTCGTGCGGTATCTACTGATTGTTCGTCCATACCAATGGAGATATCTTGAGAAAGAGTCGTCAACCTACCTATTTATGACCTGGGATCGAATGTTGTTCAGCAAAAACTTGGTCATGGCTCGCAAACTGACACGCCAGGGCTCTTCACAAGGTGACAGGAGACAGTTTGCTCGAGATGGCGACGAATTTTTGGCAGGAAGAATTACCCCAATTCTAGCACCCTACAGCCTTCGACTGTGATGTTATTTATTCTTCATGCAATTAGGCGCTGTATGAACGTTCAATTTATTCAGCTTAGAAACTGGTAATAAAATGTGCGGCTCGTGTTTGGGGTGAAAGCTGCAAAAATGGGGAGAGCGCCCGCACGTTCCCGCCGTAGACTTTGACAAAAACACAACAGAAAGCCTCTCCTGTATAATACGTCGAGCATGAGCGATGTCTAGCAAGCTGGTGATAAGCTTACCGCTCCAATCAACACTGCAGTTATTGGTTACGAGAGATGAGGAGCTTCGTGTGAAGGCGGAATACGACCGGGAGACGGGCAATATTGTACGATATTTCTGCCCCGACATGACTTGCCCTTGGCGAGGGAACACCATCCAGTTGTGCCACAAGCACTTGTACTATGCACATCTAGATTACAGTCAAACCGGCATAATTTATCCCACGGAGCAGGCAGCCTCTATTGGGGTGGCTTCATCGCTCAAAAACACGGCTATACGGGTCGACTTACGGTCACTCGTTGCAGTGTGCCATGCGTCGCACACTATTCTTCAAGAAGACCAGATCGTAGAGCATTGCAATCAATGCATGGCATGTCGGAATATCGATGTCGCTCAGTGGAATAGAGAGCAGTTTCGCCCGAGATCTGATCAAGGCATATGGGATTTTATATCTTCACCGCCTCCATTTGGGGTCAACATTGGGTACCACGAATCAGGAATTCCGGTGTGTATTCTATACAGAAGACATGTTAGAGGTTGCTCCCCACAAAATGTGCCTTTTGAAAGTTTTACCAAGGTGGACTTTTCTAATCCAAGTGTGCCGTATGGGTGGTCTTACCGGGCGGTCAAGCTACGACTGGAATTGGCCCAGCGTAACCCAGTGGTTAGTTTGCCTCCGGGGTATGATGTGTCAATACGGTATTATCATTTTTTGATAAATAATATCGTTCGGCTGTTTGATGATGCATCAGGAGGGTTACATTGGCGAGTTGCATCTCGGTGGCGTGGCATCAGCTTGAATCCAGGAAGTCCGCATGCATTCCCTGACGACCCGAGGCAACCTTTCAACAATCAGCTGATGAGGTATCAAGATGCGCTTGATGTGGAGTTCCTACTGGCATACTGTGAATCAGAAACCAGGATGGATCTCGGCGTCCTGACCAAGGCATGTCGAGACCTCAGCATCTTGCTCTCCGCGTTGGTGTCTCTAGCCACGAACAAAACCTCCAACGAACTAGCCTCCTTGCATTTCATACCTGATAACGCTTACATAACCAACTATACGAGGACGGTTTGTGCGTTTCACGAAGGCAAGTTCAGAATCGGCACAATGGTCATCCCGCCCATCCTAACCGAACTTCTGCTCCGGTTTTACCTCATTATCCGCCCGCTCTACCTCAGTCTACTCGGGCTTAACGCGAAGCAGGAAACGGGATTTTTTCTTCTGTTCAACAACGGCACTCTCAAAGAACTGGACCAGCGCATCGCCGAGATTCGATCGAAAGCCCCTCCCGTGATGTTGGGCATGCTCATCCAGCCTGACAACAAACTGGCAGAGGTACTCGAAAAGACCGACCCGCTTTCGTCATGGCGGCCATTTTTAATACCCTCGCGGTAATCCAATCTAGGCATTTTTTTTTATATTTATTGCTCTAATGGTATGTAATACTTGTATGCATATGTTGCAGTTCCTCGTTGCTGCGGATCTGCGGCTAACAAGTTTGACATGTGCCGCCGATCGAGGTGAGCCGCACAATTTCTATTAGTAAAAACGATTCGCAGTACAAACAGAAACTACTAATATATATCCATGGAGACCGATTTCAGCACCCCTTGCTGTCGTTTCAGCCAGTAGTCACCATGAGGTTTATAGAAGAGGTCGCCAGTCACCGGATGCGTCGACTCATCGAACCATTGCGGCTTGTATGCGGCGCCGCTTTGTTCGCGGTCGCGCCGGGCAGCTCGTTGTTTTTCTTCAACCCGTCGCTTGTCGTCGGCAGCATCATCATATCGACCGTCCTCCATAGCCCGTTGATCCGGCCGTAACCGGGTATCGGTAGGAGCCATATATTGCCTTAGCGAATCCGTCAATGCGTTCAATGTAATAGCAAAAGGGGTCAAATTGAATGGGGCGGGTGGTCGGTCATGCACTTGCCATAGCATCATTTTATGGCCATCCTTGCTGAAAAATAACTTGTCGCTCCACTTACCGTTGATACGTCCGCATTGCTCGCCCTTTGGAGACTCGGCATAGCCTTCCACTTCATATGCATTCTGGGATCGCCACCCCATGCTAGCAAACGTCAGCTTGGCCTTCCATTTTGTGGTATGGTTTTCGACAATCATCTCGCCATGATTGTCGACAACCGGACGGCCCGTGATAATGCCCACCACGGAACTGGTGATCTTGCGGAAGGAAATCAACTCTTCACCGCCGGCATCAGGCCGTAGACGAATGAACCAAGTACCGGTGGGCTTGATTTCGAAACTTCGACCGTTGAACTTGTTTTTAACGTGAGAATTGCCGAAGAAATCCCACTTCTTGTGCTCAGCAAGTAACGCCCCAATAGGCGGATGATGCGATACTTGTTCCGCAAACATTCGGTATCCCTTATCTGGTCGACAGTATTCAAAAGTCTCACCAAGCAATGGATTGAAAGGCTTGGCAATCCGGTTGATAGTCGACGAATAAGACGAGGTGCAGAAGGCAGCTAGATAAGCCATTCGCAAAGCTTGGTCATCGGTGCGGCACGCCTTGTCTAACAAGTCGACATATTCCATATCTTCAGCAGATCGTTGCAACAAGTTGGTGCATTCATTGAAAGAGACAGGCAGAGTCATTCGGGTCATGTCCTTGCCAATCAAGTTCTTCAAAACACCCCACAGACTGATTTTAGGTCGCTTATCATCATCAATGCTCAACTGGGTTCGAGGCTGGTCATCATAACCCAAGAACGACCCTTCCGCTGCGATAATTTCAGCAACCTTTTGCTGTTCAGGAGTCATCTTATCCACATTTTCGTCACCTGCATCATCTTCACCAGCATTCTCTACATCGAAAAACTCGTCATCATCGTCGTCGCTGGAATCTTCTGCTGCAGATTGGTGCTCGCTCTGCAAGGCATGCAAATCACGTTGCACCTTTTGATGCTCCAGCTCCAAATCTCGGATATTCTGAGCCCAAAGTCGTTGCTGGCCTTCAGATTGCTCCAACTTTTGCTGAAAAAACGCTTCACGAGCATCAACTTGCTTGGAAAGTTGGATAATGGCGTCATTGATATTGCTCACTGTCTGAGCAATAGTAACAAACCCATCCTTCAACGCATCCTCACCCAAAGTACCGGCAAATTGGCCATCCTGCAACGACCTGATCAATTGATGCACAGCTTTGACTTCCAATTGGATGGAATCTTGAAGCATGCCCTGCTGATTTTCATATGGAGGCTCTTCACCACTGACCTCGCTTTCGTAATCAAACTCGTCATCATCAGCAACACTGCCCAAATCGTTCTCCAACAATGACAGAGACTTCGAGTGTGACGGCTTGTAGCTGGTGTTGCTTTCAACCAAGGTCAACCCTTTGCTATCTTCTTTGCCAAATCGGATCGAATCTCCAGATGCAGTGGTGGCACCGCTGGAAGCTTTCGGAAGAGCCATTCGCGATTGCACGGACGGGGTGCGGCTAAGCTTGACCGACCGATCAATGTCCTTGGCATGCTGAATGGCATTGTTCAACGCCCAAACCCACCGGTTCGTTTCGACTCGATGATTCGCCTTGAGATGGAACTTGGTCGACGTTCCTTGCAGAATTTCAAACTTAAGCTTTTCCGAAGAATCCAAATGGATTTTGGCATTTTTCAGATTAATTGACCCCCGGCATGCTTTGTCCGTATCATCCTGTCGCTTGTAGTAACTCAATACCCCGTTCTCCAAAATAAACCATCGCAACTTATATCCACCGGTGAAATTGGTCCATTTCTTCAAATAGCCCTTCATCATGGGACTCTCCTGCAACGTAGCTGGAGCAATTGAAGCCTGCTCCTTGGATGATGCTTTAAGAAGCTTTTTGATGCCATCATCTTTGCACACTTCAGTTGGAAGCACACCTTTGGAATCTCGTCGAAATGGATCCCCACCATGACTCAGAATAAACTGAACCATCTTGTGATTTCGCTTCTTTACAAAATCATGCAAAACGGTCGATCCAGTATCTGGATCCTGACCGTTGATATCCAACAATGATGCAGCCCGCGGCGTGGACAGGAGCTCTTCCAAGCTGTCCACATCTTCTTTAGATAATAATGCTTGCAACTCGCTGGCCGTTTTCTCTACATATCTGGCTCGGGAAATCTGCATTGCTTCGGCCAATTCAGGCGTTTTGGCATCTTCTACTGCTTGCTTTCCCGAAAGATTCGTAATAGTGTCGTTGATATCCGCTCGGCTAAGCAGGTACAGAGCCACGTCTTGACGGCCAATCTCGGCCGTCAAATGCAGCGGAGTGTTGCCGTTCTCGTCTGTAATATTCACATTAAGCCCATAAGTCTTGATAAGCCATTCTATTGTCGATAATCCAGATAATTGGACTGCCAAGTGCAGAAGTGTCCGCTGCTTGGCAACTTCGGGGTATTCGGATACAAGCTTGGCAAACTCATCCTGATCACCCTTCAAAGCCTTGATGAGCTTGAGCTGGATGATCGATTGCTGCAGGTCTGATTCGCTAAATTTCACAGTTAGCATCGTAAAAGAGGCAAAGTCGCCAATTGCCAAGCACATACTCCGGCATCAGATGGGTCTAAATGATGTGTCGAACGAGAGGAGGGGGGGTTTGAATCAAAAAGAAAGAGAAGTGTCTAAGGGGATTTCCGTCCTCCAGGCCGATCCCATGCTCTGTGTGTGTGGGAGCAAACAAACACGCACGTCAGAACACAGACCAAAGGCTGTGCTACTGTCACCCAAGCAACCGCCGCAGTCATGTGATCACTGCGGTTGTCCCAACCAGCCAATCCGTGCCCACTGAAAAAAAGGGCGACTAGTCCCAAATTTTTCATGGTTTTGCAAACCCTCAGCATTCATACCTGTACACCATGATCCACATCCGACGGTACTCAACGAAACAGCCCAAATCTGTTCTGTCTTTCCTGGACCGAATGGATGCCCTCTATTCGAACCAAAATGCGAAATCGCCCGTGGTCTCCACAAAGGTGGATTTCAAGATGAAGGGCCCACAACGGCCACAGCGATCACAGCAGGCGAACGACAACAAGAAGCAGCAGCAGAACAACCGATCTCCACCCGCCGGCAGACCAAAACCAAGCTATCAAAACAAAAATGTTGGCCAAAGGTTCCAACAGAACCAGAGACAGCCATCACAAGTTGCAGCCCAGAAAAAACCAATGCAGCAGCGAGCAGCCCGAACCGTCAATTTGTCTGCTGATTCCTACGATCTAATGGACGCAACTTCGGCTAAAGAAAAACTCGACACTCACATCACCCCGAAGCAATTCACGGGCCGAAATACCCGGATCCAATCACAACGAGCCGCCGGTCCACGACGTGCAACTCGGTTCCAGGCACCAGCTAATATCAAGAACCGGTTCCGATCACGAGCCGCAGGTGGTGGATCTGGCACTGGCAAGAAATCAGCATCAGGAAAGCAAAAGCAGACTCGAGCCGCTCGACCAGTTGAAAAGATCGGTGCTGTTAGCCCCTCGGAAGCATTGGCTGTGTTGAAGCGAAAGATCAGTAGCCCTGGGAATGGATACATCGACGTCGAGTCGCTTGGCGCCAAAGAGCTCATGCCAGCATTTTCCCCAGCATTGACTATGGACGCACGAGTATGGGCTGCGGCTCAAAAGATTCATCAAGACAATCTGTCCGAAGTGGTCAACCATAACATCAAAGGTCTCTCGCGAGATGTGCTTGTGGATTCCTACGCCAACAATATCACTTCCCAGTCTCTATCCAACACTCTGAACGCCCAACGTGGTCTTTCGCATGAATTTAAGACCTCTTTGATCGATATTGCATCTGGTAAGGCAGCAGTGTCCTCCTTGCAGAAGTAAATACAAAATAAAATTATTAATTAATTACGCAACTTCAGTAGCTGTGGAACCCTGGTGCATCGATCTATGCAATTTGTGCACCGAATCAAGCAGCCCCGTCAAAACCTTTGTACGCTCCAACTGGGGAACTTGCTCCTTGGTATCATCCGACGTAGCATTGACCATGGATTGCAGCTCGATTTGCTGCTTTTCATCAGCTTGGCTCGCGGAGTATCGGTCGGGAAGCGACTTATTCTTGGGTGGGGCGCGGAGCGGCTCATGGCTGAATTCCAAATGCTGATTCACCAAATCGATTCGACCGCCCGGAAGCTTGCCATCAAGAATCATATTCACCAGAATCTGGTGGATTTCCGGCACATCGATCATTAGTTCTTGAGCCAAATACTCAAATGATACCCGAGTATATGGCTTGACGATCGTAACCAATCCTTGAATTCGAATAGTTCGCACCACATCATCCAAAAACATTCGCATGAACTTATCGCCAGTCAAATCTTGTCCATTCTTCTTCATCAATTTGTTGAACTGCTCGATATCCGAGTTCTGGAACGCATCCACCAAACTAGCCATCACAGTGATGTCTGGGTGATTCGCATACGGCTTCGTCTCTTGCGATGCAAACGGATTGATCTTCGATTCTGATAACATGCATGCCAACACATAATATCTCAACACTTGCACTCGTTTAACAGACCCGGCTTCGTCGTAGTTTTTGAAGCTTTCAAAAAACTCTTCCCGTCCCATATCCCATCGTCGTTCACGCATGTGCATCTTGCCACCACATTCTCGAATGATCCCCAGAATCTTTGGATGCGGAATCGCAGTGTTTACACTCAGTGTCTGGTTATATAGCTTTTTCAGCTTCTTGTTATTGTTGGTCAATGTGCAGAGCTGAATCTCCAGCGAATAAAGCTCTAATAGATACGTGCCCAACGACGCATCGCCTTCACATTTGGCATGCAGCTTTGCAGCAATCTCCTCCGCATTTTCAGTATCTTCCCGATTGACATATAATCCAAGAAGCTTCAGCCCAGTCTTGATACATAGTCGATCATTATTTTCCTTCTCCAGTCGGTTCAACGTGATGGAATATGCCTTTTGCAGAAACTCCTCGTTATCACATACCATCTTGTCAAGAATATTGTTCAGACTCTTTTCAGCTTGGCTTTTTGATACTTTGGCATGATGATCCAACATCCGCTCGTAATACACCAGTACATCATCATATTTCCGTAATGAAACCAACACTTTAATAATCTGTTTGGTGGCCTTGTAAACCCATTCGTCTTCTTCGTTCTCAATTATCTGCTTGAACTGTGCAATCGCCTCATTGGGGTCATCCTCTTTCATCGCTTTGGCATTGTAATATTTGTTTTCCTATGAGTTTTCCAATTAGCTCTCACCTTCTAATCTTCTCATCATACCGCATCCATATCTTGTGGACCCTCTTCATCGTCGTCGTAATCAAAGTCATACTATCCAATCCAATTAGCCCAGTTAGATACCCAAAAACATACGTCCTCCTCATCGGCGGACATCATAAAATCGTCGTCATCACTCATCGTTGCTGATCTATTTTAATTGTATCGAGTGAGTGGGTGGCTACAATGTTGAAGGTTGATGGTTGGTGAGTGGAGAGAATGGGCGCGACACGGGTTTCCTGTTTTACCTATACTTGTTACACGCGCTACCAAAGCGGCTCGCCAGCCTCATTAAATAGAATCGAATTTTCAGTCAGCGGCTTGAATACCAATGTCGACCGACTGAGCCGTCCTTGAACTCGCAAATCTTTGGCTCGTTGTACTGCTTTGTTGCCACTATCACCCATACCCATAAAATACGCCACCAGTCCAGTACCCACTGGACATGCCACTGACGTGCCGGAATACAAAACATACGGATCATCTTCATCTTCATCTTCTTGTAGTTTGACGCTTTGGACATTGACACCCGGTGCAAATACATCAACACATTGGCCCCAATTGGAAAATGATGCCACTGTATCCGATCGATCATCGAACGCACCAATGGTGAACGAGTTTTCAGCACTAGCAGGCGACACTCGACAAGCAGATGTATCAGAATTTCCAGCAGCAGTAACAACAGGAACATCCATCTCTATAGCTTGCTGTACTGCCTTATTGAACATTGTGTTTCGTGGTGTTCCTAATGACATGTTGATAATGGACGGTCGGTTGGCTCGTTCTCGACTCTTGAGTACGTAGTCTATCCCATTGAGAACCCATGACAACTTGCCCTTGCCATCTTTTTTGACTACTTTGACCTCAATCATGTTGACCCGCTTAGCAACTCCATACGTCTTGGACCCAACCACTCCTGCAATACATGTCCCATGCCCGTTCTCGTCCCCCGGACCTTCGCCAGTAAAGTCCTTCCCGGCTCGAACTCTGGTGTTAAATTCGTATGGATCATTCCCAATACCGGTGTCAAAAATATATACATCCACACCCATGCCTCCACTGGGATCGTAAACATAGTCGTACGGACCATTCTCGGCGAGCGGCTCTCGCTGCGACAGCCGCGCCAGGTGCCGCGGCGCGTACGTCTGGACGTCATAAATCTTCACCGTAACATCCCTAGATACGTCCAAGACAAGCTTGCTGTAGGCCAGGTATCTAGTTAACCGTCTGTCGAACTTGCCAAATATCGCTTGGAAAGATCCAATCTTCAACTGGCCATCCATCTTGTAGGCCAGCGACGGATACAACTGCAAAAACGAGCCCACCGTGGTCTCTGGAGAAACCTGAATGATAAACCCTTCTTCTTGATGTAACTGCCCTAAACCAGGCGCTGCTGGGTGGATACCACTAGAACCGGGACCAACAACAGGCGCCGCTGCCGCGGCGCTGGTTCGCGACCGGTTCTTGGTAGCGGCCAGTTCATATGCAAGCTCGACTTCAAACTCGGGATATGATGGATACCGCCCAGCTTGAACTATGGTGCAAAGCCAGAATAGCCAAACCCACAAAAACAACATAGTGATGGCGGGTGCGGGAATGGTTGGTTGGTTGGGTAAGAATATCTAGATGAGCCGCTCGCCATTCTTCTCAAGCCCAAGGAAAGAACGACCCAAACAGAAAATGCTGAACAACCGGGTATTTTCCCAAGACTTCTGCATTGTACATTTTGATCATACCCTTGTGGACTTTGTGCCATGTTGCCACTTCCGTGACGCCGTACAAAATCGGCGAATGTTCAAAAAACGGGCCCCTTTTCACCTTGTTGATGAACTGAATCGACAAGAAATACAAGTTTTTGGGCGCCATCTCATCAACAATTCGCTTCTGTAGCACAACACTAGGTGGAAACATTGGCGTTGGAGTTTCTGGCTGAGTGATATCCACCACTTGGGCAGACCCCAAGATATACGGAAGGTGGAAATGGTCATCCAATCCCCATACTCCATGCGATCCAGCCGGCTCTAACGTGTAGGTCGTTACCAACCGTTGAACCAACTTGAAATATGCTTCAAATAGCAACAACAGATCTTCACCAATTGGATCCTTGATGATTTCGGTATAAAGAAGCCCACCAACGAATGCTAGAAATGAAAGCTCATGGCCAGTTCCATAATCCAGTCGTTGCTTTGAACCAAATGCACCCAAAAAGTACGGTCTGAGTTCAGTCCATATCCCAGTGCAGTCGACACTGGCAGTGTCAACAGGAATGTCAATCTCAGCTTTTGCAAGCAGATCATGCCATTTTCGGAATGCAATATTGCCAAATCGTCTAGGACCCGTATCTGGAGGTGCTTCATCAACAAGCTTGTCTAGTTGGCTCAATAACTCCACCACTTTCACGACCGCAACATTGGATGATGAGGTCGGAATCGTCTTTTGAGACACCAACAAAGATATACGCGAAATCAGGTCTTTGATTCGTACGAATGCTGCGGATTTGAGAAAGAATTCCATATCTGAAGATTCATTTATACGTTTCACTGGTTCTTTGAACCCTTTGGTCAAACTTGCCTGGATATCCTCCTTCATTGATGAATGTTTGTGGAGGTTACGAACCGCGCCGTTGATCCCATATTATTTCACCCACACAAATTTTTGACCCGAACGTCACCAAAACACGAACCACACACACCAAAATACTCGATGCATTGGAACACCGAACCATTCATCGAGCTCCACGAAATAATCCAATCCGGTGATGAATCGGCATTGCCTGCTGTGCAGCAGCTGTTCGATACGTTGGTTGATGATTTCAAAGGGTTTCTCAAAACTCCACCAAAGACAGATGCAAGCTTGGACAAGCTGAAGAGTGGTATGCCAGATTTGGAGAAAAATACTAACATGAGCAGGAAAAATGTCAATAGAAGGGAATGAATTTGAGGTTAATAAGGAGTTTATCGAAGCGGCGGCGGCAATTGCTTCGGAGTTGCAGATTGATCAATTGGTTGCGGCGGAAGTTTTGCACAACTCAATGAGCGATGCGTCAAGATTGGATATGAGCCCGATCCATGGTGGAATTGCATTATTCTACGTGAGGCGGCAGTATATTTTGAACTTGGTATTGTATTTCTTACACACAGCAGTGGAAGCTACTCCAATGGGGATGCAATGCAAAAAGTTTGTCAACAAACTAGACAACCCGCTACAAAAGACTCTCGACGCGATGAAGCTTGTTGAAGATAATCTGGTGACTCTTGGTCAACAAAGCTTCCAAGGAAATGCATTTGCTATTCCTGAGCAAGAACTTCAACAGATGCGCAAGTTGAGACGCGATTTTTTGGACCGTGAACACGACATGTTGGGCCAGATCTTGTGTGGTGTTGTGTATAATAAGATCACTCCGGAACAATATCTCAAAATCCTGACTGCTGCAGAAGAGCAAGCCCAATATTCTGCTATATTTATTCATTTCATTCCGGCTATTTTAATTTATTCATCGTCGCTGGATGCACAACTCAGCATGACGGGATATACGACGACACTGCATGAGGCTAAAACCATTCACAAGAAGCTGATGGAAAAGAAAGAATGGAAGCTACCTTATGGAAGAGGATGTGCTGAACTAGTGTTTCTATCGTATTACGGTGGAATGTGCAGGAATGAAAATCAGCTCACTGTTGATTATCATTCAGATGTAATGGACCCGGTGCGAAGAGCTATAGATGATGGAGGCATGGAGCTGCTGATGGCAATTGCATCTGATACTGGGCTCAAGGTACCGGTGCAGTACTTCGACTTCAAGCCGCTGCTGCAGACGAGAGTTGCAATGACTGAGCGCATGCAGTTTTCGGACGAGTTTATGAACCTGCTGATCCCAGCCTTGCAGCGGTTCGTGGACTGCTTTGTGTCGAACCAAGCAGACATTCTGAAGGAGATGCGGCTCAGTGAAGAAGACTCGTACATGGCCATGATGGAAGATGAAAACTTTGAGGACACCCCGGGGGTGGATTTAGAGCGTTTTTTTGCGTTTATCTCGTACCTTTACAACGACCGGCCGGATGCAGCTGAGCAATTTTGGGCAGACACAGAAAGCAACTTGTATGGCTTCATTCAATGGGCTTCACAGTGTCATGTTCAATTCATGTCTGCGTCGTTTTGTGATATGCTTGCATCGCTTTCTAATGGAAATGAAAGCGCGATGGCGGTTCATCGGTTCTTGAAGGAGAATACCAATATCAAAGCGAGGAAACTTCCGTCCTTGGTTTCCTGGGATTACATCCTCAAGGCCTTCCAGTTTTATTCAGAAGGGTTGCGGCCTCAAGTTTCGAACAACAATCCATCGAGTGGGCTGAATGCTTCACGCATCATGATCCAAGACTCGGACATACCAGAATTGTCCGACGACACTGTAATTGTTCTCGAATGCTATTTGCGGGTTATGGCGGTGATCATCAAGAACAGCCCTGAGGCTCGTGAAGAGCTGCTTGGTGAGACGGTTGACATTATCTCGTTGATATTCAGCTTGCTGGGGACCCAGTCGCCGGTTCTTGGTGCGGCGCTGGATGTTATTGCCAGTCTCGCTTTGACTGACAATGCCACCACCCTGATGCGATTATGGACTGTTTTAGATGGATGGGCATTTGACACGGTGATTTATAGTCCTGAGGTCGGTACAATCCAGAAGCGAATACCGCCTGGTGATCGATTGATTAACCTGTTCAAGTCCTTCAATGACATTGTGGGATTGGTCACGTTGCTGGAAACTTTGATGCGAGTGCCAAAAAAGAGTAGCCAAGGGCTCTATACCCTACCATATCCTGAGGATCTTGGTGGAAAGTACAGGACACCTGGTGTCTGGCCATATGTGGACTTTCTGATCAATGAGGTGTTTTTCATGTCGTCTGCTCCAGAGTTCAGTATGGACGATCAGCTGGCATTGCAGTTGCCATGCTTGTTGTTTATGAAGCACGCCTTGGAGCTGTTTGACCCTGAAATTGCTCGTTTATCTGCTGCAGCAGGTGTCAACCCTGACTCTGTGGTCTCTAGTGCGTCATTCCTCAACTACCTCAGAGTGCATCCATGTGCTTCAACCATGTCTCATCTGTTCAAGGACAAGATCTATAACCTTCTCATCGCCATTGCATCGATGGGCATTGAAATGATTGGCGAAAAGAAACCGACAGATCCAGCTGTTCAAGCGGTAACTGCCAGTTTGGATGTGATCAACCTCGTTCTCGACGTACAATCAATCTTTGTGGATATTATTGTGAATGAGTTCAAGTTTGGTGAAAACGGCCCCCAGTTCTCCACTCATGGGCTACGATCGTTTGAGGATGCCCTATTGTTCAATCTTCCCGTGGTGTCGCATCTGGCATTGTATGTCGGGTTGCCGGATCTGGGTCTAGCGTCAGCCTCACTCAAACTGCTTGACCGCATCTCATCGTCTCCTCAATTCTTGTCCCCTACTGGGTCTACTCTGGACTCTCGGATCAAAAAGAATCGAATGTTGAGCACGTTTGAGACTGTGGACGAGTCCGTTCGGATTAAAGAAGGATTTATTGATCAATTGGAGCGGGACTTGGATACGTATGAAGGTGAAACAGAACAGATGGACGGTGTACAGATCAAGCTTGAATTGTTGCGATTCTTGATCTCTGTGTTGAAAAATCAAACCAAAGAACCGACAATCGCGCATTTTTTGTTGGGTTTTAAGGTCAACACGGATGGATCGTTGTCACTTGAAGAAGAACGTGGTGGTATCAATTCAGAAATCTCGCTGTTGCAGTGTGTATTGCATATGCAAGGGTACGCGATTTCAGCCAATTCCAGTAGCGAGCTCGAGCTCCGATCGTGCCAATTGGCTAGTGCATGCAGCGAGATTTTCTTGCTACTTGTTGACAATAGCAATTCGTGTCTGTTGGTGCTGGAGTACCTGCGTGAGCACGACTTTATGCTAAGCTCAGTGGAGCGGGAGCCGGTTGTTGAGCCGCGAGCACGATGGAACGGTAAGCTCTTCAGCAGCACACCAGAGTTCTTGACATCCGAATCTGGTGAAACAGTGGTGGCATATTTCACGCATAGAATGGCTCTGCTGGAATACTTTTCTGTGGAAGCACATGTCAGTGCCGAGAACGGCGCTCTATCATTGGTATCGCGGTATCTGGAATCAATGGTGAACCTGAGCTTGCGACAAGCGTTCCAATCTGCTCGGGTACTGTCATTTTTGGATTTACTTGAGTTCCAACCTGATCAGCAGCAGATGGAGGTGCCCGCAATGTCCATCTTTGGCCCACAAGTGATTGAGCATTTCTATCGACGTGAGTTTGAACAGGACGATGAGACCGCCATGGTCGAGCTCAAGTATCTGCTAAAGCTCAAGGGCCTGGAAATTGTGTCGCAGGGCAAGATGAAGTCTCTGGAAGACCCCGAGTTCCAAGCGGCGTCGCATGATGTTATGCAATCGTTCTCGACGTCAAGAATTGCCCAACGGATCCGAAATATGCAGCTGGCATGTCTTGAAGCTTGGTGCAAGCTGGTGTTGATCCTGGTTAATGACACGGAAATCACCCCCAATGATCGATCGACTTTTATTCTAGAGACATTCCAGTCGATCATCCCCAAGCTTGTTGACTATGCATCGCGAGATGTCGAGTTCTCGGAGCAATTGGCCTCATTGGCAGTGTCTTTGTACAAGATCTACCAACAAGACACCAAAGCCATTGGCCATGGGGGCGGTGATGCTTTGGCAGCCGAGTACGATAGAACTCATGCTTTGTTCAAGGCGGCTCTCAGCTCTATGCAGACACCGCTGTCTACGCCAGAGTTACGGGCAGACTTGTATGTGGTGTGTTACCAGTATCTCAAGTCGTGCATGGACTCGCCGCAGCTGGTGCGGCAAAACATGCAGACGGTGCGCGGCGTCGGTGACAAGCTCCTGGAGACGATCTGCACCGATGCCATCACCGGCGAAGGGGTACCGCGATTGACTTCATTGGTGTTCTTGGAAGTGCTATGCAACATGTGCACTGTATCTGGCTCCACATTTATTTTGGACGGGCTGGTGCGGTATAACCTGCTGTTGCTGCTGGTACGATCGCTCAAGCGAATCGACACGGAGTTGACCAAGCCCAACGACTCACAGCAGCTGTTTTACGAGACAAATGTATTCAAAGCCACGCTGTGCTTTTTGCTTCAAGTCACGCAGTCGCGAGCCGGTGCCAACCAGATGATCCAATGCGGGGTGTTCAACCTGCTGCAGTCGTGCGATTTCTTGAAGATCGATCCAGATGTCGGTATCAATGGATCTTCGCTGGCATTCTACGAGCTTCTGATCCCGGTGCTGCAGGTGGTTGCAGCCGTCTTGCTGAGCATGGGGTCCGAAAACGAGCCTGTGATCAACCGTGTGCGTCAGTTCGTTCAAGACAACCGGCCACTGCTGGTTGCAATCTTGAAAAAGGATGCGTTGCAAGGCAATGGCACGGGCAAGCTCCAAGATTTGGTCAAACTCGTGGTGTTACTAATGTCATTAACTGATTTTTTGTAAACTAAATCTGTGTATTAATTACCATCTCATTATTTAGAACCCTAGTTGAACCTTCGGAACGCTGACGATGTGTTGTCGACATGATCCCGGGTCTGATTCTCCAACTGGTGGATCTGCTGCAGCTTTTCCTGCAAATGTGTCGTGTTGGTGTCAATCCATTGTAAGCTGGAAAGGTGCGAGTTGAGGATTTTGACAATCTGGGTCAATGCATCGTCTTCCTTGGAGTGGTTCAAGTCGTTGGACACCTTGTTGATCTCGTCAATAACACTCGTGAGGTTACCACCCATGCCTTCCAGCTTTTCGTTCAAGTCTTCGGCAAGTCGGTATGCTTTTTCCCGTTCTTGATCGACTGGCTGTAACCCTTCCGGTCCGCCCAAGTTGGACAAAAACTCGGATGCCTGCTTCTCGTAGCCATCCAAAAGACCCTCTAGGTCGTCTTGCTGTCGAACAATGTATTCAAGCATCTGGTCGAGCTTGCCTTGATTTTGTTCGGCTAGAACAACTTGGTTGAACAGCTCGCCAATCTTTTCACCATTTTCGACCAAGACTCGATCCCATGCAGCAATGTCGGTTGCTTGTGTTTGGAAATCGGCGCTGTTCTTGGCCAAAGCAGTCGTCCATTTGGCAATGATGTCTTCGAACGACTTGTTTTTGAGGTATGCACTTGGATTGATATCTTTGATATTGGCAGCCGCAGTCTTGGCATCTTCCTTCTTGTCCCCAGCGCCGAACATGCCTCCGGCAGCAGGTTTGTCGTCCTTCTTCTCAGCGGTAGCACCGAACAACACGCCCGCTGGCTTGTCGTCTTTCTTTGCATCGGCTGCACCAAATAGGGACGGCTTGTCGTCCTTCTTTTCCTTCGAAGCTGCAGCAAATAGCCCGCCAACCTTTGGAGCTTCAGTGGTCTTAGCACCGAATAACGCACCCGCTGGCTTGTTTTCCTCCTTCTTTTCACCAGAATTGGCAGTAGCACCTCCAAAAGAAAACCCACCGCTGGCAGTCTTTGGAGCTTCGGTGGTCTTGGCACCGAACAGCCCACCAGCTGGCTTGTCGTCCTTCTTTTCGGTAGATGGAGCACCAAACATTGGAGCCTTGTTGTCGTCCTTCTTTTCGGTGGACGGAGCACCAAACAGTGGAGCCTTGTTGTCATTCTTTGCACCAAAAAGCCCGCCAGACGGTGCGGAGTTCAGACTAAACCCAGTACCTGCAGGCTTGTCATCTTTCTTTTCGTTGTTCAACGTGAATGATGGAGCGTCCTTCTTCTCAGAATTGACCCCGAACAGTCCACTTCCGCCAGTAGTACCAGCCGTGCCACTCCCAAACAATGGCTTTGCTGCACCTCCGCCGAATGCTGGAGCAGCAGCTGGAGTTGTGGAAGACGAGTTGTCAGTTTTGGCACCAAACCCAGCGAATCCACCGCTAGGTTTGTTCTCACCTCCACCAAACAGACTGCCAGGTGGTTTGGGTGCTGGGGTCGAGCTGGGGGTCGTCGATTGATCAGTTTTTGCTCCAAACAACCCGCCTCCCGAGGATCCAGATCCAAACGCGTTATTTGTTTTGTTCGATCCAAACATGCTGCCGGCCGTGGCAGGCGTCGACCCGCTCTGCTGTGACGATGAGGTTGTGGCATTGGCTCCAAACGCGTTCGTGTTACTGTTTGAGCCAAAAGTCGATGCTCCGAATGGGCTACTACTATCATTTGTGCTGGCACCGAATGTGTTCCCACCGGTTTTACCAAAACTGAATGCATTGCCCGGTTGCTGTTGTTGTTGTGGAGGGTTGCCTGCCGGCGTGTTGGAATTGTTGCCGAACCCGCCGAACTTGAAGTCCGGTTTCGGCGTCGCTGTCACATAGTTAGCATAGTTCCCGATTCTTGTAAAACGTACAACTCTGGCTATTGTTGTTGCCGTTGTTGTTGCTGCCAAACATTGTGGATGCAGTTATGATGAACGGATGGCGATGGTGTAGAGGTCGAAGTTGGTGCGCGTGGGTTGGGTTGGGTGAAAATTTAAGCTAGCGCGCTATTGTTCGCGGCTGGCGAGTACAACCGTGAGGCGTTGCTAGCACTCAAAGTCTGCCATGATAATCGCGAAATACTGAATAGCTATCAAAGAAAAAAGATATTGCTTAGATTCGTCGAGAAAAAGTTATAAGGTCTCACAGTCACACTGGTCCAGTCTACCCTTCCAACCATCGGTACGCTGAGACGCCAGACTGAAGGCTATCAGGGCACCACACCACATCTGAATGCTTACAGCAGTTTGAAACACGTGCAATCCGGTCCTCACGCTTGTCTGATGCGGCTATACTGTTTCTCATACATCTTGAATTTCAGCAGGGTGTGGCTAGTTCGCTGCTCCTGAGCCGCACTCTCGGTGGTTCAATTTCGGGCCAATATCGGATCAACGAGGGAGAGAATTCACGCAGGGCCAGCAAGCAAGCCTTGGCAGAGCGGCATATCGCTATATACTACAGCCTCGGTGGGCTGGAATGTTCCTAAATGTCAAGGGCAGGTTCCCGATCATAGTCAGGCACGGCTTATACCGGAAAATCAACATTTACAACAAGTTGTCAAATGGGGTGTTCAGACTGTATGGATTAGTGGTAGTGGTATGACCATTTAGCAAAAACTACAAAGAATGCCTGTCTCACACACAAAGTGTCCAGCAACGTTGGTAGCAAAATGACGTGACTCTAACGGCCCGCCTACTGCTTGCTTGAGCGTACGTACGGGCCGGAAAAATATTTAAAAGGGTCCCTGGGTCCTTGTTGTTCCATTCACTTCCAGCATCCCAACACACCACTTCTCCTCCTCAAACAAAACCAAAACCTACAATGACCACCAAGCTGATTTTGATTCGACACGGTGAATCCGACTGGAACGCAAAGAACTTGTTCACTGGTTGGGTGGACGTGCCATTGTCTGCAACCGGTGAAAAGGAAGCCGTGCGAGCTGGTGAATTGCTCAAGGAATCCGGCTTGAAGCCAGACATTCTGTACACCTCCAAGCTTTCCCGAGCTATCAAGACTGCCGACCTTGCTTTGGACAGCGCTGACCGATTGTGGTTGGACGTCAAGCGAACTTGGAGATTGAACGAACGTCACTACGGTGCTCTGCAAGGTAAGGACAAGGCTGAAGTCCAACAAGAATTCGGCAAGGAGCAATTCATGACTTGGCGACGATCTTTTGACATTCCACCACCAGAAATCGCTGACAATGACAAGTACTCTCAAGTCGACGACGAACGATACGCTTTGGTGCCAAATGAGTTTGTGCCACGAACTGAATCGTTGAAGCTTGTCATCGACCGATTGTTGCCATACTGGGAATCTGACATCGCCAAAGACTTGTTGGCTGGCAAGACTGTGTTGATTGTGGCTCACGGCAACTCGTTGCGAGCTTTGATCAAGCACTTGGATAAGATCTCTGATGCTGATATTGCTGGCTTGAACGTTCCAACCGGTATTCCATTGGTCTACGAATTGGACAAGAACTTGAAGCCAACCAAGAAGGCTGAATATTTGGACCCAGAAGCTGCCGCTGCTGGTGCCGCTGCCGTTGCTGCCCAGGGTTCTTCGAAATAATAAATAGTATTGTATTACAATTATAATTTCTAGTGGCTATCCTTTCGTGGACGGTATAATCGTAGCAAAAGTGACGAGCATACCACAGAAATTGAGCTCAATGCCATTGCCAAAGAAGCCCACACTGGGTCGAGTCGCGAGTTATGGTACGGATAAATGACCCCAGCCGCAATAGGAATACCAATGCAATTGTATACCAAAGCCCAGCCAAAGTTGAACTTGATTCTGTTAAACGTGGCCCTGGCGATATCCAGTAATAGTAACACGCTTTTCAGATCAGAACGAAGGAGAACAAACTTAGCACTGCTCAGTGCGATGTCGGACCCCGATCCAATGGCAATGCCGACATCGGCAACGGCTAACGATGGAGCGTCGTTGATCCCGTCTCCCACCATCGCGACAATTGCCCGGGCATTATGCGACTTTTGATGATTGCCAGTTTTCTGCAGCCACTCAATCTTGGCCAGCTTTTCGTGCGGTAATACCCCGGCAATGACACAGTCGGGACTAATCCCCACTTGGGCCGCCACCGCCTGGGCCGTCACAGCATTGTCTCCAGTGATCATCCAAACATCAATGTCTCGCTTCTTCAGCGACGACACCACCGAGGACGACTCGGGACGAATCGCATCTGCAGCTGCGAAAACCAGCCGCACCGTGTATTTATCGTGTTGCTTTAGGGCGAGTAGAATCACAGACTTGCCTTGGAGCTTCCACTCGTCCATCGATGCTGCCGCCTGCGGCGGAACATCCGCGCTGTATTCAGAAATGAGCCGCTCGTTGCCAATGATGACGGGTCCAAAAGATGAGGTGCCAATCAGCCCCTTACCGGCAACTTCCGACACATTGGAAACTTCTGCCGTGTTTTCCGAGTAAGATTTCACTGCAGTCGCGAGGGGATGCGCAGAGTGCGATTCCAAAGCCCGGGCAATCCCGACCAGGTCTTGCCGAGTTGGTAACTCCTGGTCAGCATCAACAAACTCATCTGTAATCTGTGGATCGCCGCCTTGAGTCAATGTGCCCGTCTTATCAAAGCAGACAATATCAATACCAGATGCTTCTTGGAACGCTTCGCCACCACCCCGTGCCAGGATACCGTACTTGGCAGCCAGCCCGCTGCCCACAAACAATGCGGTCGGAGCTGCGAGACCAATACCGCACGGGCATGCAACAACAAACACGGCAATTGCAAATTGCAACGACCACACAGGCCAGCCTCCGACATCTATGTCAAGGTATGATTCGGGTAGAGCATCACCCAGCCCTAGTGCTAGCCAGAGAACCCACGTAACAACAGCAATAGCGGTTACAATCGGCACAAACACACCAGTGATCTTCTCAGCAAGCCGCTCAATTGGAGCTCTGTGCATCTGCCCTTCTCGTACAACATCGACAATGGTATCCAACAAGCCGTCAGTAGCAGTGACCTTGACGACAACTGCAACCCCGCCCGCATTGACTGTGCCAGCATAGACTTGGTCACCCGACGAATGCCGAACGGGCTTTGATTCACCGGTGAGAGCAGACTCGTCAAACGACGTCGAACCCTCGAAGATGATGCCATCAACTGGGGAAGCCATGCCAGGAAGAACACGCACAAAATCACCTGTCTCGACTAAATCAAAGCCGACGGTGCGGCTCTCGCCGAATCGCTGCGGCTTTTCTTCAGCCCCTGAGACGCTTTCAATGAGTTCGACGCTTTTTGGTCGTAGGGTCAGCAACGACACATGCATAGCGGTTCGAGACTTGGAGATGGAATCAAGTAGTCGGCCGATCAGTAGAAACATTGTGAGGAATACTACCGAATCAAAGTAAGTGCTGGTGAACCCAGATGAATGCGGCGAGACCCTTGAAGACAACCCCAACAAAGCGATACTCGCAAAATAGGCAATAGATGTACCCATACTCATCAACAGATTCATAGATCCAAACCGCAATAGTCTCCGTTTCCATGGCACTCCTCGACGCCACAACCCGATGAGCTCGTGAACAGTCTTTTGATGGAAAACACCAGCAGAGTAAAAGTACACCGGAGTAGCCAAAAAGAAGAGTGCCCAGACGCTTCGGCTGACATTTCCCACCCACATAGGCTCATCTAGATACATTCGGATATGATTTGTTCCGGGCAGTAGCTCCATTCCTACAATTCCGAGAATAAATGTCGGAATAGCAGCTATGATCGCCAATGCCAGCCGGATCGCCAGAGCCCGTCGTTCTCGCTTAGCCATGATCACAGATCGCTCTTCGATAGTGAGCGGATGAATGATTCGAGTTTCAAAATTCGGGGATACCTGGTGGATTTGCTGCAAAATCGATCGGATCGTAACTGAGGGCGGGGCGGGGATATAGGTAAACTTGATGTATGGATGGTCCAAACTAATGGGGTCGTCAACCACAACTGCATCACCATATGTTGAAAGAACCTCGTTAATCTTCTTAGGGCATTCACTGTATATTGTTAGTTTTGAGAGCAAAAGAAAAAGGAAAAACTTACTTGCAAAACATGCCGTCCACGGCAAGATTGATCTCACGAGACTTGGTCTCCACTTGTGCATGTCGAATCTCCTTGTACTCAACCAAATCAAAATCGTATCCAGCATCTTCAATAGTACTTTTCAACTCATCCAAGCAGTTGACGTCATTCACAACAAACTCTCCATGATGAGTAATAAGCGATATATTCACTTCATCAACGAATGGCTTGGAGCTGGCAAGCTCGGTGATCGTAGAGGTACAAGCCGCACAGGTCATACCGCCGATTGATGCTTTCACTTTCCAACGTTTATTCAAACTCACCGGCAAAATTTCAACAATATCACATTCGTATCCAGAATCTCTGATGCGTTCTTGTATCAACGATGCTTGACGTTTGTCTTGTACCAAACAAGTTCCTGAACTGGTGGTCAAATGGGCAGAAAATTCAGTCAAATCCTTGACAGAGTCTTGAATGGTACCTGTACAGCTGGCACATGACATACCACCAATCGAATATTTGACCCGAAATTCTTGTTGAGGTACTGCAGCAGTAGCAGAGCTAGTTTCGCTAGCTCTCGACTCCAGATCATGACCCTTTTCAGAGTCCGCACATTGCTTACAAAACTTTTTGTGTTGTTGAGCCCGTCGCCTCTGATTTATCCGTTGGAATACCCAGTTATCATTGCTAGACAGTCGGGAGTTGTTGATAGATGCTATCTCAAAGCCATACTTCGATAACTGCCCTGCAATGGTCGACGATCTTAGCTCTTGAGGAGCGCTGACCACTACTGTCGACTCTTGGATCGACACATACACCTGGCTCGGTGCTGGTTGTAGCTCTTGCAGGCAGCTCTCGATTTTTTCCTTGCAATCTTTGCAATGGATGTTCTCCAGCCTGAAATTGAAGGTCGGCATTTGGTTAGTGGCCGACGATAAAGCCGTGGATAG
Organism: Blastobotrys parvus; assembly: GCA_030564285.1. NCBI lineage: Eukaryota > Fungi > Ascomycota > Dipodascomycetes > Dipodascales > Trichomonascaceae > Blastobotrys > Blastobotrys parvus. The sequence continues at coordinate 69,637 of JAJLUP010000014.1, read as the reverse complement.
TCAAGATTTTATATACTCTTAGTTGAGATATTTGTGCCCCGTTATTTTCGCCAGCCTGCGCACAATTTGCGTCGTTATGCACCGATCCGGGAAGGATCTACACAATTGTCTCACATTCCAGGGCGAAAAAGCCTCAGCCTCAGGCCCCAGAAATTGACAACGCGGCGACGGCTGTACTGAGTGATAAGTGCGGCATTCGAGAGAATTGTGCGGCCCTCCTGTGGACCTGACGGCCAGGATCATGTGGGGAAGGTACTGGGTCTTACGGGCGATCCCTCCCCTAGTATGCCGAGTGGCAATTGCCACTGGCTTGTTCGAATATGTTCGTACGCAATACCCGTAGATGTGGGAATATTCTTGCAAGGTAGCTATGAGTAATGTTGCACTTAATATGGGCATTGAATCAGTCACATACTGATACTACCTTGCAGCCCCTGGTCCCCCAATTTGGCTAGCACGGAGCTCTGCAGCATGGCTTCAGCACAGCAGTACAGTTTAGCCAGACCCATTGTGTAAATCTGTTGAAATGTATCCACACCAAGTTGATCTCTTCAAGAGGTGCTATATTTAGTTATACAAACCCATCATTATATTACCAAGCATGTCGAGTGCAGTGGGACCCTTTCTCTCAAAGACCCGCTGAGCTCGGCCTTTTTCTTTTGCTCGCTTCGCACGATATGCTGTCCCTATATCCACCAAGATAAGCTCGAGCTATAGGCGAGCAAAAAAAAAAGCCGGGTGCAGCGGGTCTTTGAGAGAAGAGGACCCCATGCCGCCCGTTTCCAGTTATCATACATACGAATAATCAAATTCATAGTACTGCCAATGTACGGCTGACTTTAGTTCAGTCGAACAAGTAAAGCCGATTCCGGCCTTAGACATTCCTCAACACAATTTAGCATCGGGGGGTGTCCCAGTGGTACTAGTAACAGCTTGATACCCTGAGGAATGAATGCTAATTAAGTGCGGCTTTATGTTTCAGCCTTGGGGCTGGGTGCGAAAATGCAGGACTCCATTCTAGCCCAACAGAAAAGGAGATTTTGACGAATGCAAAATAATCTCTTAAAAGGCATTTGTTTTCTACAATGTTGCTGAACCTGATGTAAAGTTATGGCTTCCAATGATGGTGGCAAGTATGATCGGTACGGCAATCTGAGGCGGACCGGAGAAGATCCCTACGAACGATCGCGCAGAATTGGCCAATTCGCCAAAATTCGCATGGAGGCTGAACTAGCCAATAAACAGCAACGACTCCAACAAGAAGCTGAGCTACAGAAACAAGTGCAAGGAGAGGAAAAGATGGTGCAGGCACAGTTACAGCTGCAACAATACAGCCGTGCTATGCAAAAAAAGCTAAAGCATCAACTAGAAGGGCAAGACCTGGGTACCAATATAATTGCAAAGCCCTTTCACCAAGGTAAGTTTTCTCTATTGGTAGCTAATTTAATCAGAAAAATAGACCGTATTCAATTGTATGAGGAGAATGCCTTATCGGAGCAGATCATGACGCCACCATGCCCTGAATGAGAGCAGCTTATTAGTATTATACAGATTGATTGTGAGGTCGAAAATCACATTCAAAAAAAATGGCTCAAGTGTAATCTAATTGGTGTTGTTGGCCATGAGGGATTTGTGTGGAGGTCCAGCCCCCTGGTGCCTGAGGGTAGATAATCCCTCAAGGTACCAACCAACCGTCATATAAAGATCCCCCAAACCCCGACGAAGATTCTTTCGTTTCAACATATCTACCAATAGTTGTGCATGAATCAAGAACAGCTGTCTGAATTACGAAATCTCTCAATGCAGCAGTTCAGGGCTGAATGCCAGCTGGACAGAGCGGGATCTTCTCGTCAAAGCCAGCAAAGGACCAATGCACTACAGAAGCAGTATCAGCAAACTGATGCTCGTATAGAGTCTATGCGAATGAAAGTCTTGAATTGGAAGCCCATTTAGGGCTTCCAATCACGGTTCAAAAGGTTAACCTAACCAGAACCAGACTAGACGGATCGTCAGATTCTGAACCGTTATGCTCAGATGTTAGGTTTGGCCTTTAACTTCATGTAGCTATTTATTATTATTGAATGATCCCTCTTTGATGCGGCGGTGGAATGCATGAATCGCAGTCGTCCCACAGTCTGACTTGACGAGTGGCCAAGTCACAAATTAGCCCAGGAAGGCATCAGTGATGGATGGATCAGCGGCCAGGGGCCCACCGCCTTCTCCACATATCACCCCTAGGCAGCCCGATAGGGGCATCTAGCAGCACCAGTCGGCCAGCCAGCCGGGCACATGCTGAGATGAGACCAAACGGGCAATGCGATCCATACCTGATCCTGTTGAACGTTAATATTTTAGGCATAGCCCGGAATACGAGACAACAGCGGATCTCAAGATCTTGAGTCATATTCAATATACACACCATATATTCGGTAGTTTCGCGGATATGCATTGGTATGGCGGGCTCAGCCGATCCCATAGACGCCCGCTTATAAGTATAGCCGCGATCATACGTGGTATGGTGTCTTAGCCCAGGGCTGGGACATCACTGCAATTCCCTGACACTGGCGATCAATCATGGCGTAGCGGCGGGTGTTTAAACCAAGCGGGGGCTGCTGGCCGCTGTTGCTCATGGCGCGGCTGATCTACCAACGGGCAACTTGTCGGAAGCACGCGCCGATTTGCCGCGCTGAATGCGGAAATGATTCTGACATGTTATCTTTCGGTACCGGCCAACATGAAGGTGATAGTGGTGGTGGCTTGATAAGCATTTCTAATAGAGCAATAGATACAAGCGATATAATCAGTGATATAGACTACGAGGCGTGACTTTTTGCCACCAAAATCAACGTTTTAACGAGCCTTTGTGCGGATGCGCCTCGTTGATTGCGTCTTGTCTTGGCATCGTTTTGAACATGCATTAGTTTGCTGCATACTCCGAACATAAAAAATCCCCGCGGAATCAGCAAAATAAATTATCAGCTGATTGGTACATGGCATCCAAGAAGATGAAGAGAGGGGTGGTGGGGTGGGGTGGGATGCAAAGAGATAGGTTTCCTATCGTGTTCGCTTCCTTTTTTGGGTAGAGGGTCCCTGGTCTCAATGTATCACGTATCGTGAGAACGATAGCCCTGCTAAGTATAAAAAGAATCATCCCCGGCCTGGCCCCTTTTCCAAGATCTAGCTTCCCCACAACATTCAGCTGAACAGCGATTTTTTTTTAATTTAATCATGTCTTCAACAGGCGAAGAAACTGAACAAACTGAACATACATTACCAGCTTCGTGGTGGACCTCTCCAGAGATTTATGATTTGGAAAAGCGATCCATCTTCTTCAAGACTTGGCACTTTACTACCCACAACTCGCGATTCAAGAAGGCTGGGGATTACTACTCTTATCAACTATGCGGATTGAACTTTTTTTTGATCAAAAACAAGGCTGGTGAGATCAATGCATTCCACAATGTCTGTCGACACCGAGCATACCCGGTGGTGAAGAAAGAGAAAGGTAGCTCGATCATCCTCGGCTGCAAATATCATGGCTGGTCATATAACAGCGACGGTAAATTGACCAAGGCCCCACAATTCGACAATGTCGAGGGGTTTGACAAGTCTCAAAATGGATTGTACAAAATTAATACTCATGTCACTAACCAAGGGTTGGTTTTCATCAACTTTGATTCGACTGAAAAGGGCCCTGTCCCATTTGATGAGTGGTACGATGGCTTGGAAAATACCATGAAAGAGTATGACTTTTCGGATTATGAATATCACATGAGCTACGAATTGGATGGCCAATTCAACTGGAAGACCCTGGTGGATGGGTACCAGGAATGCTACCACTGCCCAACAGCCCATCCAGGTCTTTCTAAGGCATTCAAGATGCCTACCTATGCAGTAAGTGAACAGAAAGGCAAATGGTGTCGACACCATGCTGAACTGGTGAAGAGTGCAGAACAAAAGCAAGCCGAAAAGAACCGAGGAGGCAACTTTGATGGCCTGTGGATGTACTTGTTTCCGATCAATGGGGTCAACTGCTACTCTCCAGCTTGGTATTCCATCCGACTGTTGCCAATCACCGCAACCCGAACCATTCTGCAATACGACATCTACAAGAAGAAGGGCATCAACAAGGAAGAGATTGAAGACTTTGTCGAATTCCTGCAATTGGTCGAAAAGGAAGATTTCGACCTGTGCGAAGCGACCCAAACCAACCTGAACACCGGCGTATACTCCACCGGCATTCTCCACCCAGCCAAAGAAAACGGGGTCTTGTACTATCAAAACCAAGTCAAAGAACTGGTGTTGGCCCATCTTGAAGACGAAAAGAAGGCTGGGTGCAAGATTAACCCAGCATTTGTTGGTACCAAGTCCGCATCGTCCCAGGGGCAGATGCTAGACAAGATCTGCCAAGATCTGGAGTGCGGCTCGAATGCAGATCCAGTGCTTGCATGGTAGGTCACGGTGAGCAGTCTGGCCACTCTGGCGTGCAATTAGTATGGATATATACGAAATAACGGATTTTCATATTTTTTTATTTTTATTGTTACGCGATTGTAATCGTTTCTAACTGCCAACTACAGATCGACGTGTGACGATTTGCCGCTCTTGCCACCAGGCATCACCACTACATATTCCACAAACAAGTCCCCATGGCCGTGGTCGCCCCCTGAAATCGGCATTCCGTATTCCTCGATTCGCTCGATTTCACCGTTGGCAACTGAATGGCCCTTTTCTCGCTTCAATGTTACATTACTGTCACCGTCCAGAAAGGGGATCTTTCTAGTCCAACCGCCCCGGAGTGCCTCCTTGGCACTGAGAACTTCGGTTCTAAACAGATGATGGCCCTTTCGTCTATAGCCCATGTTCTGGTCTCTCGATTCACTGATATGAACAATCAAATCACCGGCTTCCCAATCAGGACTTTGGTCGCCTTCACCTGGTATTCTATGATCGAATTTCTTGGCACTACCAGGTTCAATGTAAACATGATATTTACGATCTTCTCGAACAACTTTAGATCCACGGCATACTGGACATGGGCTGGAAATCTTCTTGCCTCGACCGCCACACTCATCACATGTAGTTTGGATCTGCTGAATCATACCAGGTGCAAGCTGATGGCGGATGATTTTCATCCCTTGGCCGTTACATGAATCGCAAACATGCTCTTTACCATCGGCAGATCCTGTTCCATCACATTCGTCGCAAACGCCTTGCAAGTTGAGATACAAGTCGAGGGTGTTGCCACGGAATGCATCTATAAGCGAGCATTCCATGTACGTCTCGACATCAGGACCTCTAGCCACTCTCTGGCCGCCACGTCCTCCGAAGAAGTTTGAAAACAAGTCAAATGCATTTCTCATTGGGTTGCCACCACCACCATGCTTCAGCCCTTCTTCCCCGAATTGGTCGTATCGAGCTCGCTGCTCTTTGTCGCTTAGTACCTCGTATGCACCGGCAATTTCGACAAACTTTGTCGAGGCATCTTCGTTGCCTCTGTATTGTTAGCATTGACATATCCATAAACATACGGATTCTTGTCGGGATGATATTCTCTTGAAAGCTGTCGGTAGGCTTTTTTGATCTCTTTTTCAGTAGCGTCTCTCGACACCCCTAATATCTGGCCCTGTTAGCGGAATTCCAAATGAAAAGTAAATACCTTATAATAATCTGCACCCGCCAGAACCAGCCCGACAAGGGTTAGTAACAGAAGTGCGAATATCGTCCGCATTTGTGCCCAACGTGTCTATAGTGAATCGTATTGACGAGGTGTCCATATTTCTCCCACCAGGAATTTATTTCGAAAATGCCACGCCACACCACACCACACGCTCCCTGGCATCTTGCTCTTGGGTTAGTGAATAATTGCGTGGCAGCACCCCAGAATTGGGCATTTTTATATTTTCATGGTTCTTATTTCCTTTGATGGAATTTCTGCGGACTTTAGGAGTCGCAACTTTGCTTACAACGGCGAATCTATGCATGTCGCTAGACGGTGCGGCGTTAACTTGGCGAATGGCGGGCCCCCAACCTGGCTGTAAAATTCACAGTGTACCCAGCAGCGACCGACTAGTTAGAGAACTCTAACATGCACGAGGTGATCCATTTGTCAGCGTCCAGCACGGCAAACCATTTACAAACACATTTCTACAATGCCCAGGAAACGTACTTTGTGTACGATGATGATGCAGCAAAGAAATCTAGAGTGGACCCCAATGTTCTGTTTCGCCATGGCAAAGGGTTCACCCCGAGAGCACTGATCTGGGAGATGCGGGGTGGATACGGCGGCATGAAGGGCCACAGTGGAGTATATCAAGAAGAATTTGATGTTTCCAACTGGTCAGGAAAGATGGAACGTGTTGATCAAGTAAAAATCACTGCAGGTCAATACCAATCGGCACTGGATGCTGGAGGTGAGCTGCCCAAACTGACCCCAAGCAATACGAAGTATTGGTCCGACTATTTGAACATGTACTACCATCCGAATAGCCTTCAGACGTTGGGCGACTGGGATTACGATCCAATAAAGTATCCCAAGGGTCAAGCTAGAGGCGGTGAGCATGAATTCGTTGATTTCGTCGTAGGGGTGGATCAATGGAATGAACTGAACAACAATCACAGCAAGGAATATCTGGAAGATACACTTCGACCTGTGCTAGAACTTTGCGATCAGTTATCTGGAATCAGCATGACCACTGAGATTGACTCGGCATGGGGTGGGTTCAGCGCTGAACTGCTGGCTGATTTACGAGATAACCATCTCGCTAAAGCACCGGTCTTTTTGTGGGGTTTGCATGAACGGGGAAAGTTGTCTCGACAGCAGCAACTCTCGAGGATACGCACTACAAACAAGCTTGTGCCTTTGTCGAGTTTATATATACCTGTGCAGCCGCCTATTATTCCGGAGAGCTTTGATCGAGAGGTGGATCTCACCAGCCAGTGGCATCTAGGTGCGCTGTACAATACCGTGTATGAGCCTTTTTCACTGCTATCGAGTCTTAGGAACATGAAGAGAGTATCAATGCAAGAAATACTAGATGATCTCCAGCGGGGAACGAACAGAAATATTGTCGGACAGGTCCATTCTGCGATTGCCAATAAGGGCATTCTCGATTTCTCCCTAGGAACTAGTACGCATGTTTTTACCAAGTCGGCCATGAAACGCCCAGCATCCCGGCCAGTCGATACAACGCCAAAAACGGTGGCTGACTACTTGAATCCGCTTACCGTGGTTGATCCATGGGAGAGCTACTTTCAACAACAGACGTTGCTGGACGATGGCACGGCAGAAAACTGTTTGAAACGGTACAAGCTTGACGAACCATTTGCACTGCCTGCATCTCATCCAGAGTTTGTCACTGCGCAAGATGAAATTTATAGCAGTTTGGCAGTTACTGATGCTCCAAAGAAAATGTTCAAAGACATGAGTGACTACGTATCGAGAATTAAAGTGGATGATCGGGAAGAGCTGCGAGAAGATCTCAGTCGGATTTCGGAGGAATACAGCTGGGGCTGGAATGCCAGTAGCGATGAATCTGATTGATTAGCTGTAATTGATTTGTACGAATAAAACTGCATCTAGCATAAGCATTTTGATGGTGAGGCTCAATTGTTGCCCCACACATCGGGGGCCGCGTCGAAACTTTTTTCCATCACTACTGCGACATGAGTAGGGCAAAGAACCTAATCACAATCATTGGCACAACGGGTGTTGGCAAGAGTCAACTCAGCATCGAGCTTGCCAAAGCCCTAAATGGTGAGATTATCAATGGTGATTCGATGCAGATGTACCAAGGGTTGGATAATATTACGAACAAACACCCGATTCCTGAGCGGGAGAATATTCCACATCATTTACTGGGGCATATAAGCTGGAAAGACGAATACAGTGTAAAGCAGTTTGAATCTGAGGCTATTTCTATCATAGATGATATCCACTCACGGGGAAAGGTTCCAATCTTGGTGGGTGGTACCCATTACTATACCCAAAGTGTACTGTTCAAGAACAGCACTATTGCATCTTCGGACTCGATCCCGACAAAACCACTCACCGAATCACAAAAGAAAATCCTGGAAAACCCAGACTCGGTCATGGCTCAATTGAGAAAAGCAGATCCGGTTGTTGCACAGAAGTTCCATCCAAACGACACTAGACGGCTGCGACGGGCCCTGGAGATCTATTTTACGACGGACAAGAAGGCGAGCGAACTGTATAACGAGCAGCAAGAAGGCGAAGAGAGTCTTAGCTTGAGATATAGATCGCTGGTGCTATGGATCTGGAGCGAACAGAACCCGCTGGACGACCGTCTCGATAAGCGTGTGGATCAAATGGTGAACAACGGCCTGTACGACGAGGTCGAGCAAATGTACCAGGAATACTCAAAACTTCATAACCCAGATATTGAGCGTGGGGTATGGCAGGTGATTGGGTTTCGACAATTTTTGTCGTGGCTGACCGGCAAAGAGCCAACTGCGGAGAACGGCATTGCACAAATGAAGCAAGTCACCCGAAAGTACGCCAAGACTCAGACCAAATGGATCTTGAAAAAGCTGCTGTTCATGATGAACCAGGTCGCAGGAATGGGCGATGTAGCGTTATTGAATGCCACTGATCTGTCGAAATGGTCCGAACAGGTGCGGCTGCGCGGCGTGGGCATTGCATCAGACTTTTTGAAGGAAAGGCCGTACTCGCTACCACTTGCCGCGCCTGGTCTTGAGTCAATGCTCAACCTGCGTACTCAAGAAGAATCGTTCCATCAAGAGAAATGGAAGCACTTTGAATGCGATTCGTGCAAAGATGACAGCGGAAACGCACTTGTGTTTGTAGGTGAAGAAGCATGGCAGACACACATCAAAGGGCGGAGACATCGAGCAGTAGTGAGAAAAAACCAGCCTAGTGGCTACGAACGCTACATGCAACAAAAACAGTTACAGGAAGAAAAAGATGACCGTTAACCAAATCGAATTCCTTGCTCCGCATTCCAGGGTCCTTGCTGGCGGTTGGGCTTGGGTGCCGGCAGCGGTGTCGGCGCCACTGGCGTAACCGACTCTAGTCGATCGAGCGACTGCTCGTTCTGAGATCGAATGTCAATCTCCAGGTTGCGGCCTTCGACACGTCGTTCATAGACAAACTCTTTGCATTCGTTGACAAACTTTTTCAACGGCTCAAGCATTCCATTGTAAAACTGAAGCCCTTCATCTAGATTACTGTGGATTTCTTGGAACCGAGCAAATGCCAATTCCAAGCTCTGAATCGCCTGCTGTCGTTGGAGTGTGCCGCTGTCCATATTGCTAGCTTGACAAAATAGATTATTGCATCGCCTGATCTGGTCCATAATGGTGTTCATTTCTGAACTTTGAGATTTAGCCCATTCTAGCTCGTGGTCGTATTTGCGCTGGGTTTCCTTGTACACTGGTTCAAACGTCGGAGTCTCGAACTTTCGATGCGGGTCTTCACGTTCCAGCTTTCTATAATATTGTTCAATGGCAGGAAGTAGATTGACGTTGTTTACCGAGCTTTTAAGTTGGTTGAGCCGCTGCTGCCAATATACTTCAAGGGACCGGGATCGGCCCAGAGCCTCACGTAGATCGGTGATGACTTTTTGCAGGTGTCGATCCAACTCCACAACGGTACTGTTTGGAATCATCTGAGAAAGGGCTGGCTTGCCCTTTTCAAGTGCTGCCAAGAGGGACTCGACCCCTTGAAACTTGCCAATCACAAGCTGGTCGCTCTGCAACGCAGTGTGCATATAGCCCCAGTTCGTGTCGAACCGGGTCCACAGATCGGTTGCGGCTTCTCGCGATGGCTGTCGGTTCCATCGGTCGGTGCCCTGTCTACCACGCATCATTTGATCCTCCCGTTCTTCGATTTCCAAGATCTCCTTAGCTTCGGTCAGCAGATGGTTTGCTTCTGAGGAAAGAGTTTGAACATCATTCATGGCTTCTTGTAGCTGCGCAACACCGCCCTGGGATCTGATATCATCAGCATGGGACAGCAGCGCCTGGGGGATACCTAAAGGCTTCTCAATTGCATCCAACGACCCTGGAAGCTGCATCTGGGCCAAAGCATCGTGCATTTGCACGGCAAGCGAATTCACGATCGAAGCAACGTTTTTGTGAATGTAAACGTCCAGTTGCTCCGCATACACCCGTGCGGCTTGATACACGGCGTACGGCATCATGCCTGTGAACAGCGCCGCAATGCTATTGCTGCTCAGCCATGTCAACGAATCCGATAGCTCGACAGGAACCTTAGGTTGAGTAATATGAGCGCCTCGTACAATTGGCGGAATGTTGGCCAAGCTAGGTACAGATTGTAGGTAGATTAGATCGTTGTCCTTCTCTGCACGGGCCAGATCCGACGTTGCTTTATTTAGAAGACCATGTAGATCTTCCAGAACTGCCCCATTGACATACTTGCTGTTCATTAGCCCGGTCTTGCAGGCTTCCACGCTGGCTCTGAGCCGCGCCACTTCTTCGCCGTACTTTGACTTGGCAAGGCAATCAATAGCTTGTCGATATTGAGACGCGGCTTCAAAGTGGCTTTTCTTGCATGATATATGATGTACCCATTCTGAACGGATACAGCTGCTGCGGTTCGCATGCTTGATTGCTGTGGTATAAAAGTCGTACACTTGAGCCGCTAATTTAGCAACTAGACTGTCTCGCATACCGTCACCAGCCGCCTTTTGCCAGAAACATTCCTGTGCTTGAGCTAGATTGATGCTGCATAAAGTTTCTATCGTAGCAACATCCAGCCCCAATGGCAGCGCATGCTCTGACATTGGCAGGATCTCGTCGACCATGTATCGAAACACCCCCGCTGCTTGCTGAAAATAGTTGTATGCTCTTTTCTGACCATCAGGATTGTCTTTTGGTTGCTGTAATCCAAGCTGTGAATACAATGAGCCAATATTGTATACCACGTTGGTCAGATCAAAGAACACTGTCGAATACTTCACCGGTGCATTGCTGGAATAGCCTAGTGTATTGTACCAGGTGAACTCGGCATGAATCTAGGTTTTAGTATTGTAATCAAAAATGGATCAACACATACGTCTGATGGGAATTTGGCACTCAAGATCAGCAGCTGTGCAGCATACTGGAAGAGACTGTTCAGTGCCTCCGTCGTTACGTTAATCTCAACAATCGCATCTCTCAGCTGGTCGATACAAGCCAGATCTTTCGCGAATTTGTCTGGATGCTGGTTATAATCTCTTTCGATGCATAGTTTCAATGCTGTCGATAACTTTACCGGTTCTGTTTTGCGAAACGGCGTATACAGTAGATTTTCTCTCATGTTATTGATTTGTTTGTTTTGCCAGAGCGTGAACTCATCGCGATATTGGACCACATCCGCGTGCAACCTTGAGCCGAGTTAACGCTACGTCAAAATTTAACCAACCAACCGTCATGGCATCGATACCGACTAGCCTACGCCATTTGAACGGGTCACGCAATATACGACTGGGATGGAAACAATACTTGAAAGAAATCGGCCTCCATCACGAAGTCAAGCTCGGAAGATATGTTGAATCTTTGCCTGATAATTGGTACCTTGAAAAACACGCCGTTACTCACGCACCATTGCTCCGAGTATGGATCAAACCGATAGATCAATACACTGCACAGGATCAAGCCCTTACAGATTCTGAGTATTGCTTGATACTGGACCGCATAAAAATGAAACAAGGTCTGGGATGGCCACCGACCAAGGAAGAACTGGATGTACTCAAGTTTGACACAACAAGATCACTCCAACGACAGTCACTACTCAAAGAGACCCCAGGCTTATATAACGCAGTCATGGTCAATCGCATATCCTACATTTCCGAGCATAAGGCCAGTGTGAAAAACCGGCATCACGACCGTCTGAAATGGCCTATTTATAACCAAATGCTGATACGACACGACAAACTTGTAGATACTCAATAAATTATTTATTTTTTCAATGTACATGATTCATGCTTTGCAAATATGTGTACCGCTCCTGACCAGCTCGTTCGCGATCAGTGAGGAAATCGACTTCTTGCTGCAAAGTAGATTGGCGAGTGGAGATAGCGATTTCTTCGCTGTCTGCTAATTCTTGGTACACCTTAGACTCTTGCCGATAAGCCAGAAGCTGTTCATGGGCTTGCTCGAGTCTTCCTTTCAGCGCCGTTTGACGTTTGACATAGCCACCGAAAACAAGCGACTGTTTCTTTTCAGCCTTATTGGCTGCACCAGCAGCCTCACTCAGTACATTGGTTAGCTCGTTAGCAACGTCGTCATCGTAATCTTCGATCCCAGGCAATGCTGCCACCTTCAGCTCGATGGGACTACCAATTTTGAGCTCCAATTCAATATCAGCGTTTACCCTGGTCCGCAAGTCGTCATCGATATCGGGTACTGTTGCCCCAGTCTTGCCTGCATACCGAACGCCGTCCGAGACGAGCAGTGCTTGAAGCTCTCGTGAAATCTGTTCTTCAATTTCTGGAAAATCCAATCCTGAAGACGGTATATTTTCAAATATCGTAGGCAGTGGAAGCCCCCGCTGCACTGCCTGAGACCGTCGGTTCAACGCCTTTTGTCGCTCGAGCTCCCTCTCTGCGGCTTCTCGCCGCTCTTTCTCGCCACGATCCTCAACTTCTTCCTCTTCCTCTTCTTCGTCTTCGTCTTCGTCAACTTCCTCATCTTCTGGAAGAGCAATCTCAAAGTCGTTCTTTGGCTTGGGTAATGACGCAAACAGGCTTTTGATATCCCGTCTTGGAGCCTCCTGCGGCTCATCATCTTCTTCTTCTCGCAGGTGCGGCGGCGCCAACATTGGCTGCGCATTCAAGGGAACATCTTCATCGCCAAGCAACGATGACCGCGTCTCGGTTAGGATTCGAAGATCTTGCAGTTTCTTATGCATCGTATCGTCTTCGATTTGCCCATTCTGCTGGCTTCTGCGGTCCTCCGTCGCTTCGTTTATGATTTCGCCGCTTCGTTTACCATGTTTCATAAGTTGCCGCATTTGATCATCCTGCAACTGCGGCTCAGGAAGTTCGAGTTTTCGGCGCTTCGATACCTGCTCCGACAAATTCAGCCTGTGCAGCTTTTCGGCCCTCGCCTCTGCAGCTTGCTGAGCGGCTGATTCCTTCTGTTCTGAAGTCATTTCCTTCCGCTTCTTGCTACCATCACCACCAAGCGATACACCCCTTGCTTCGATCATCTTGTTATATTTTTCTTGCTCCTTCTCGTTCATTTCCTTTTCCTCCGTCGTATCGTACAATCCAGCAGCCGGCCTGTGCTCAAACGGGATTTCCTTGCCATAGTCGATCTCGCCCTGTTTTCTTCGCCGATTCAGCGTGGCATTCACCCCAGATTGCTTCAGCTCACGCCGCCTGTGAACCTGGGCCACTCTATAGCTTTCGTCTAAAAGTCGTTCCCGGTCTTTTCTTTTCGCCTTTTTACCCTGTGTATTCGCAAGACGAGCCCGGGCTTCTGATAGCATCTCCAGCTGGCCATCGTCCATGTCTACTGAATCTGGACGCGCCGGTTTCGTTTCTGGATGAGGATCTACATCGCCAGCTTTGAGTCTTCTAGTTTCTGCTGTGCTGATAGTATCAGAAGAGGTCAATTCCAGCCCTGATTCCTTCTGCTCCGCGTCGTCCAACAGCTTCTGATATCGCTCGATACATTGATTACTGGTCCGCCCAACCTTGGGTGCAATACTTCTCCATTGAGAGGGCATTGTCTTGGCTAAAAACAACAGCCTTTCATCCTCTTCTCGAGTCCATTCATCCTTTTTCACCGACGGATCAAGCCATTCATACCATCGGGCTTTGGTCTGGGCTGCTGTTTTGCCCCTCAACAAAGTAGAGACACGACCCCATTGATTCAGCCCATACTTTGCAATGCCGGCTTGCAATACACTATCCTCCACATTTGTCCACACGTTACTTCTGACGACCATCTTGTGGGAGCTGAACTGTTCAGGTGGTACAAAGATTCACCTCACATCCCACCGACAGCATAACTCTCCCAACGTCAGACCGGTTGGGCCCGGCAGTCCCTGGATCTCCCGCCTGTTACCATCCACAGTTGCTTCCGGCAGCTTGTGACAGTCGGCCTGTGTGTACCTTTTCAATCTCCACTTTGCATTCATTCGACACAAGGGTCGGGGGCTTGTTTTTTCTTTCTCTGTCTTCACCTATTATAAAATAATAACCAAAAAGGTCTCGCTGTTGGTCTGTTTTGATTTTTTCCCTTTTATCGCACAGACCAATTGGCAAGATGATGAAAAAACGATTAGCATCGAAACATCAAAAGCTTATCCTACAGTGTTATCCTCCTGGAAGGGTAGGCGACAAACGGCCTAATGCATCGGAACTGTCCTATTTGTTGTATTATGTTTCGACAAGAAGGGCCAAGCTGTCAAAAGTTGGACTGTTTCTGGAAAAGATGAACCGAAATGATGTTTATAGGGGCCGGTCTGGCAATGTCGACGTGACGCTCGACATTATCAAAGCATTGATCGAGCGATGTCCTGAAGATCTAACATTATTTGCAGATCATGCAATCGCCATTCTTTACCAAGTATTGCAATCTAATGATTTAGCGTTATGCCAGCATGCTTCCGAAGTGTTTGCTGTGTTTTGCAACCATCATGACGTGGCTTTATTCACGACTGACTCCAAATACGCGCGAAGTTTCTGCGATTTGGTTGACAAATTTGTACAAGTATCAAAAGAATCTAAGGGGCCCAACGCCATTCAATGGCAAACACTAGGGGTGGAAGCTGCTAAGAGTGTGGGAAGCTCGGTCATTGTGTCTACGTCGAGGGGCGAGGGACTAATATCACTCTTGATACCGACTGTATTGCCGATACTCAAGTTTGAAGGTGATGGGGCCCTGTTGGAGGACATAAAATTAAAACTAGATACCCAAGATACGCAGAAACGCGAAGCTGGACGGGTGAGCCTGGAGGATGAAATTCCGCCACTGGAACGACTACAGCTGCTTGCTGCTGATGCATTGCGGACATTTTTTGACACCGTTGGCGGAGCTCAATTGCGGCTTGCTCTGAAAACGACAATTGGTTATATTCTAGAAGAAAAAATGTCCACTTCATGGTCGAATACTCTGGTAACGACGGCGGCCCGGTGGACTCCAGTGCAATTGCGGTTCGTTATAATGTCTGTGCTTGTTGATGTTTTTGTTTCGCTTCCAATCGACAACTACGATTCTCAAAAACAGGTTGCAGGAAGTATCGGATCGCTTCTGAGCTCTGATGTCAGCATGGTGGGGCTGTCTGTAATGGATATCTTGAGATCTCTGACTTCACAACAACATGAGATCATTCGGCATGACGGTCCAAATGCTGATCATTTGGTTGTAATACTCCGGGAGTGCATCTCCTCGATTGCCACGCATATTTACTATGCTGATCAGATTTCAAACATGGTGTCTGAAACTTTGCCCCGTGGTCGTCACGAAGACCCCACGCGAGTGGCTAGTATCAACAATTTGCATGCACTTGCCAATGCCAATAATGGAGCTGGTACAGCAGGTAGCGGTTCTACCAGCGCGACCGCAATCAAGGTTTTAATTAGCGACTTGCAGAATGTCCAGTCTATTCTGAGTGTCTCGCCACCTGAGACCGGTGCGGCTGGAATTGAGACAAATCGGGTGCCGCTGCATGCATGGGAAGGCTCGCAAAACATGCTGTTGCACGAAAGCAGAGCGGTGACAGAGGCTTATGCAAGTTGTTTCATTACGTATTTGCGACAGGCTGTTGCTGAAAACGACAAAAACTTGAAGTTGAGCAAGAACTTCTCGGTCACCAACGGGACCCTGGGTCGAATCGCACTCAAACTTTACTTTGGACTGACAGATCGGCAGGCACAACGGAGCGATTACATTATATATGCACACGTTCTTGTGTCTCTTATTGAGAATCTTGGAGTTAATGCTATTGCTAGGGTGCTGCCGTTTGCCTTGATGCTTCAAGATACGGCTCTTGCCGTTGAGCATCAAACCGACACAGGCTATCATCTTGAGCAAGGTGTTGCCATGGCCAGTGTCAGTTTGCTGGTGTTGGATGCCATCGCCAAGTCGTTACAACTGGACGATCTCAACAAAGGAGTACAGCAATTGGTCACTGAGCGACGTCGGAATGACAATTGGTATCTATCGCTTGATATGCCATTGACTCTGGACTTGCACGAAGACGTGACCCAAAAACGAACATTGCAGTTCACTCCGGCATCACCTGAGCACACCTCCAAGACCCGTGGACTGGACCGACAAGATCTCATGTCTAGCATTGTGATCAAAGATTTCCCAGCAGATATGGCTCATGTTTTGTTTGATACCGCATCTGTCTCCGAAGATACCGGCACGGCTGGCACTGAAGCCGCTACTGATTCGCTTCATGGTGGCGATGTTGTTATTACCCAAGCTCGGTCATTGAAGCAGCTACGAAATGGTCATACTCCTACAACAAGAAGCCAAGAGCATTCTGCTGTAGGCAATGGCATTGGTGGGTTCCTGGGTGTTCGAGACTTTTCGCCCAAAATGATCGACCTCAAGCGAGTCGCGTCCGGTATCTTAAAGCCGGATGCAAATGGGTTTATGCGGTCCACCCGTAACACGGAATCGCAGCATGCCCAGAGTATTGCATCGACAGCAGCCAGCATGCGGTCGTTCAGTACTGCTGAGGAAAAGCCATCTGCCGCACTGCACCCGCAGTTCAACGAAGAGCTGGATATAAATGCATTTTTGAGCGGGATGACGTTGCACAGTGCCAATGATCGGGGCAGATTAATATGATCAATGATATAATGTGTGAAATAGTTATGTAATGTACAATGTAAGATTGTGCTGTTATGGCGACGATGGCGGTGACGATTCTTGAGGAGTTTGCCACAGATAGCGTTCCGCGAAGTGAAATGTTTCGAAGCACACCTCGACCATGATGAGAATGATGATCATCCATTCTAATCGTATGCTTTGCTCTTCGGATGTGTGCGATTTAAGAATGTTAACCAGCTCACTCGCATAGTCAAGTTTCTTATTCAGGATGGCGATTCGAGGTGCCACATCCAGTTTTCGTGAAATCAACGAATATAACTGCTCCAGTTCGGGCTCGGACCAGTAAAGATCTGGCGTCTCGATAAGTTCAGAGTACAGATTCAGCTGGCCTCGAATCTGGAGCAGCTGGCCTGTGATTTTCAACACCTCATGCCCTTTCAAACCTAAATGCCCTCCAGTGGCCAGCTTATCGCCAATCTCTTTAATTGTCGATATATAGCGTTCCATTGACAATTCCAGGGCTGCTAGCTTCGTATTTCGTGCAAGTCCACTTGAGAATGCTGCTTTGTTCAGTAGACGTTTTGTGGCATCGTTTCCGCTGACATACATGACATCGCCTTGCATTGTGCTCGGACCGTTGTCAGCAGCAGCTTCTACAAAGTCCATATCTTCGGACTCAATCTCGCGATAAGAATGCTTTTCACTAGGCTTCAACAATGGCACCAATTGTTCAATCACTTCGATCTCGGTCATACCCCATGCAACCACTGTCCCGTTCGACAGTACGAGCACATCTGCTAATTTTCCCGCCGAATGTGGGTATTTGACATGAACCATTTCTCCAGGCAGCAGTACCGATGCCGATCGCATGCCTTGAGAGTAGAACTGACGGGCTGAACTGGCCAAGTCGTACGATTCACAGGTCGATATTGTTGTGCATGGGCGGTATTCTGGAGTCGACTCTTCTTTTTGTTCCTGCCTTCCTTGGAATAGGCCAGGGGCCCGTCGCAGCCCAGGCTTTTTACGAGCAGGTTTGACGGGTGTGGATTCGCTGTAATAGCGTGCCAGTGAAATAACTGGCCGTATTCTGATCGATCGGGCTAGAGCGAATGGCCGCAGCATTTTTTTGTATGGTGTGGTGTGTGGATGTCGGAGGCTCGGGATTAAATGTGGCTGCGATTTGAGCCTCTCAAGGGCAGGGTCCAAAAACTAGCATATGCAGATCTATATTCTACGGAATTGCATGAACTCAAAGCCAAACTCATACTCGCCATCTTTGAAATTAAACCTGCCTGGGTTTTTCTCGAATCCAAAACTTGTATACAGAGGCACGCCCTCGTCCGTGGCCATCAAGTCGAACACCTGTGGGCCAGAGCTAGCTCTGCCTTCATGTTCAAATACCGTTGGTACGTTAGGGATATTGTCAAAGCCGTATTGTAGCAACGCCTTTCCGATCCCTTGTCGCTGGTATGCCGGGTCGAGCACCAGATACTCTAACGACACTATCTTATCAGCGGGATATTGCGCTTGGCACAGCTCGTCGTAGGATAGCTGCGAAAGGTGTTCAATTGTAGCATTGACCATATAAGGCTCCTTAAACTTTTCAATGGCACCAACGAACATGTCAGTTCTAGCATTGCGAATAGGGTGCTCACCCAAACCAGTCCTCCACCAGTCTGCCAGCTTGATTGTGATGTTTTCCCACCAACAGGTAAATCTCCACCACATGAATCGCCAACCGTGGCTATAACTTCCCAGGTTATCCTTCGCAATTCCTGCTTGCATATGTGATGGAATCGTCCACGAAGAAAACCCGACCATCCGATCATTGTCCATAACCACATATGTCAGCAAGTTGGGGTTTCGTTGGATCTGTTGAATGCGAATCGCCCGGTAGTGAACGAGCCGTTCGTACGCCCGAGCCCGTGCCATGAGCTCTCTAGCCCGCTGGATGGGATCGTAAATCGCTTCGATACCGACATTAATAGCCAAGCAACGCAAGTACTCGGGACCAGCTCGATGTAGGGAAGCAGGCAACTTGTGGAAACAGTCAATGAAAATACGGGCAGCCTGATAGGAGTGGTCCCACGACACCTCGCTGCTTCGTACTCTCTTCACAGTATACTTGGTATTCGGCAGTTGTGTCATTCTTGATGGATGGTTCATCACGAACGGCGAACGGCTTTTTGCAATGCGCGGCCGCATGACTCACCAACGGTCAGCATTCTTGATTCTATTGAGATTCCGTAATATTCTACGAATGGACGCAAGCTGCTAGTAAGGCTTCAGAATGTATTTTTGACTGTATTCATTGCAACGGGTATCCATTCCGATATGGTCATCCCCCGACCAACCAGCTCGACTGCTATAATTGGCCCCTTCGTCGTCAATGCAGGCATTGCTTATAGAAAAGTCACTACTGCCTAATTACCAGCGTAGCCCATACTCATTGTTATCGGATAGCACGAGTTTCCGAGTTTCCTTGGCAAATCAGTTCAATCTTGGGCTGAGATCGCCATAGAGTACGATCTGAGCCGCAGCCGCCCCATGCCCTCCAGAGACGTCACCTCCCTGCAGCAGTGCACATGCCAGCGCCGCTACCGCGTCCACCACAGGTCTGGCTGTCTACTGGGAAAATATTTCTCAGGGGATACTTGGTCCCACAGCAATCTGGTATCTGCTACTTGAAACTGTGCTGAGCGGCGTCTGCGGCTGAAAATTTTATTAAAGTGCGGCTTGTATTTGCACGCTATCGGACGATTGGGACCGGATCGTGCACCTCAAACTGTTGGAACTGGGCATGTATGATCTCTTGAGGATGTCTTCCAAAACTGAAATGTCACGAAAATAAATAAACAATGGATTTAATAAATTTACAGGACAAATTCGATATCCTATCGGAAAACAATAATAGTAACAACAGAAATAATGCTTGAACTACCGCCGATAATTCATACTAGAAACCTTCATCCCTCCGCGACCACGTCCACCACCCCGACCACCACTTCTGTCGCCCTTGCCATACCCATCATCCACCTTGGCTGCGGCTCGTTGCTGCATACTGACACCGCCACCGCCACTACCTCGAGAAGCTTGCATTGGGATATTTTCACGGTTCAATTGCTGCCAGACATTGTGATCATTGACCACTGCTTGTCGAGATGCAGCGCTGCCCTTTCGAGCACCTGGTGGCGGTGGTAATGAAGGCCCGTTTATCATTCCCCGCCCACCACCACCGATACTTCCTCGACCACCGTTCATTCCCATTCGAATTGGTGCACCGCCATATTTGCTCATAGAAGAATTGCCACCGTGGCCACCACGCTGCGAACCTAAACCCTTTCGAGATTCCATCTTCATGCTTTTCTTGGACTTGACTACGTTCCAGCCGTCACCTCCACCATCCATCTTGGCGATACGTCCACCTCGTGCACCACGGCTACCACCTCGAGAACTATCCCGTATGTACCGACTATTCGCACTCTTTTGCAATCGCATGTGTCTATCATGTTAGCACTGTTCCTGGGCCAATGCCATACCGGAGATGCTTTCGAAGTTCTGGCGGATCGTCAGCCAAGCCAGGAATTCGTTTCTTTGTACCATCTTTGTTGTAATGGTACGGATCAAAAACAAATGGCTTCACCCTGAATTGTGTTAGCTTCTGATTGAATGGTCCCAGTGGCTATTGCATACACCCGGGGAACAATGCCGGTAAACTGGAAGCGTGGCGGCTTGCACAACTTGGACGTCTGTAAACTGATCAACTCGTCGACAAAATACATTGGCATTGGTGGGCCGATGAGGTATCTTCTTGCTGTACTATGATGGATAAAGGATAGGACAGAAGAGATGTGAAAAGGAAGAAATCCCGGGCTACGGGAAGTGTGCTTTTATACTATTTGTAGATTGCACTGGGAGCGTGGTGAGATCCGTGCCCTGAGCATCAAGCTTGCTGCACATCGACATCGGCCCTGGCTGCATGCAGCCTTCATCAAAGAGCATTATTATTAATTTATATGTATGTATATTTATGCGTATTCCAAGTTTTCTGTCCTTTTTAAGATATATAACGCCGCTGCGTTATCTTAAGGTCACCATGTCTGCAGTTCTGCTGTAGCAGCGGTTCAGCCTCACGGCCTCAAGGCGACATATCAGGCGCTGTCGCGGGATCAGGACAATAGCTTCCACACGCGTTTGGCTGGGCTGATGTCGAGCGAAGCGAGCATAATAAAACGCATACCGAGCATATCAGGCATATATCGAGCAAAAAAACGAACGCAAGGCATGAGCCATTGTGGCCGATGATGGGGGATTCGCTACTAGCCCACGCTCTGCAGGTTGTTCTTACGGTGATGCGGCTGAGCTGCAGTGAGGAAATTTATCCCAGCGTGGAAAAAAAATCTAGGGCGCGGATATTTTTTTATCGGACGGCCAAACACCAACACATCAAAATGCCTATTTCTAAAAGTCTGTCAAAGATCCAAAAAAACATTTCCGGTAAAGATGGTGCTGTGCATCCAAAGGGCCGGAAATTCAAGCAGTTGAATCGTGCAACCTTGCGACAGGATAAGCTTGTCAAGGAAAAGTCCAAGCGGGTGAATCTAAAAGAAGAACGAGAACTGTTACGGGTGCGATTTCTGCAAGAAGCACTGAAAATGTCCGAAAAAACATCATACACAGTTGAGGAGATCAAAGATCTTATAAGAGTGTTTATTTCAAGAGATGACGAACCGTTGGCCAAGGAAATAGCTGATAGACGAAAGGGCCGACCTAAATCATCGAAGCAGGACCTTCTGGAAACAAGAATCGAGCACCAGAAGAGTGAATTCAAGTCTGGATATTTGATTCCAGATCTGACCGATTCTGACATTGTGCGAAAAGTAAAAGAATGGGAAGGTTCCGCTGGTGGGTTGACCAAGATGACATTTGTTCGAGTTAGTGAAGACAGCGACCAAAAAATGGACGATACGGAGGATATGACTATGTAGCATTGTGCATGTGTAATTAAATTTCAGTAATAGCATTGTTTTTTGTTTTTCTATGCCCAGTATCATCAGACTAGCTAAGGCGACCCGATCGATACGCATCACATCGCTGAACCGACACAGAGCATACCAGCAATATCGAGCGAAGCGAGCCAAAAAAAAGCCGAGAGAATCCTTATTCTCGCATACCGAGCAAAAAGTAGAATTAAATAGTCCGATATTACTTGCAACTACTAAGCTCTTTTGATTCGTGCGGCTTTGAATCGGCTGACTTTGACGGGATTACCATCCTCGTCAATTGGCTCAACAGCCTTTTCTTCGTCTGTCTTGCTATAGCCGCCTGCCTGATTGATAAACTTGTTTCGAAGCTTCTGGTACTCCGTCGCCATCGCCATCATGTCAGATTGGTGCTCATCCTCTTCACTGTCAAATTCGGGGCTCTTTTCCACCACACTAGTTTCAAGCAACGGGCGAGCTTTTTGAGCTGCTTCTTCTTCCTCTTCTTCATTAGAGCTGTGATCATGAGCCCGGATGAATTCTTCCTCAGTGACAATACGATCCTTGAACAGTTCTCGCGCTCGTTCATGAAGCTCACGTTGAAATTTGGCATGTTCGTCCTCAGGCTCGACTACCTCTTCAAGTTCGACAGTGTTGGTTCTTGTAGTGTCGAACTGCGGAACATTCATGGGGACGGGCTTGCTTCGTCTCGTTATTGGCTTTTTGACCGGCACTATTCTGCCCTTGACCGGCTTTCGAGGTGCAGGCACCGCTCTTTCAACAATCGTGTTAGAAACTGGTCGATCCGTAATTATATCACTGACAGAACGCTCCACGATCTTATCAGCAACTGGGCGTTCCACTATATTATCAGTAATTGGTCGTTCCACGAGGTTTTCAGCAATTGGACGTTCCACGACATTTTCAGCAACTGGCCGCTCCACGATAGTACCAGAACCAGGAAGATCTTCCCCGTTTCGTTCCATAATATCCCCAACTCGAAGGCCAGGACGAGGCGCCGCAGGCGCCTCGCTGCCTTTTGAGATCCCCGCATCAATCCGATCTGCCTTGAACCGCGATACCCTTTTCGGCTTGACTTCTGGTTCCTGCTCCTCGGCAAGCTCTTCTTTTCCCGTATCACCCCGAATAAGTGTCTCTGACTTGTCAAACGATTTTACCTCGACCTCAGCTGAAAAAGACACCCGTTTCTTAGGCGGCGGGTGCTGCGGCTCGTGAGGCTGTTTCGACTGCTCGAGCGCCCGTTCGGCATCTTTCACGCGCTGCTCTAATTCCTCCACGGTGTATTGCGGTATTATCGTTTTGGATCGGCCGTAATTGTCTTCGATTTCTTCGTCATCCGACTCTACTTCGAAGTCTTCTTCAAACTGTCCGTCATACTCTTCTTGGCCCTCGTCATCGTACTCGTTAGCGATAATCTCCAGTTCGAGCAGGTCTCCGGCGATGGATGAATGATGCCCACGCTCCAGCATTTGAACATCGTTCGCACGCGGCTCGTCTTTTAGAGGCTCTTTGGTGATCCGTTCGTCGTTACTTGAGGCTTGTTTTTCGACCGTCTGTTTCTCCGTTGGCTTTGGCTTCTCCAATCTCGTAGCAGGCGGAGGCTTTACGGTCTTTTTCTCCAGTTCAACAATCTTGGATTCCAGTTGTTTGACTTTTTCTTTGCCCTTGGATTTGGCCATAGCAGTTCCTGATGACTTGTCCGCGTTGATCTTGGATTTGGTCGTAGCAGTTCCTGATAACTTGTCGGCATTGACCTGTGACACAGCCATCTCTTTGATCAAGTCCGATTGACTCTTTTGGGCCTTGACTGAGGACGAAACAACATTGCCATCGTCGTCCAGTTCCTCTCGGATATCCATCAATGGCAACCCTTCGGTCATTTCGTCCTTTTCGTCAACCTCGATCCGTGTCAGGTCGGCTAAAGCTTTCTGAGCAGATTCCAGAGCCTTCGACAGGTTCTCGATATCTGCATCCAGCAGTTTGACTCGTTTCGCCAGGAACTTGTTGGCGTTGTCGACCGTATGCTCCACAAACCATCCCTCACCGACTGCTACCAGCACCTTGCCGTTGTCGATTTTTGATTTTAGTTCTGATTTCAAATCTTCATGCAGCTTTCTCTGATCATTCAGAGCCTGTATTCGAGGCAGTAAATTAGAAATATTCTGCTGGATCCGCTGTTTAAGCTCATCCATTGTGTTCTCATATGCAAGTGTTTTAAAGGTTTCAGTGATTCAAGGTTTTTTTTTCTTGTCCCTGTGAGAACTTTACGTAACCAACGGTGTCTTACTACACGTCCACGCAAAAACTGTCCACCTCACCGTCAATTCACATACAAACAAACAAATACCATGGCTCCAACTCCATTGCAAAACAAGACCAACGCTTTAGGCCGACTTTTGAAAGACGACAAGCTCTATCGACAAGAAATCACCGACCAGGAAGGAAAAATTGAAAAGCTCAAGGCTGAAAATGGTGACGAATACGAACTCAAGATGATGGTAATGACCTGATCCTTTCTTTAGCTAACAATCAAACAGACTCGAGTTCTTGACGACACAAAGCAAATGATTCCAGAACTCCGGGAACAAATAAAAACCTATCTAGCAGGATTGAAGAAAATCCTGGAATCCAACCCTGACGAGGACCTAACTGCTGCAAAGGCTCGAGTTCAAGAAGCCGACGACTTTTTGGCGAAGTAACCTTTCTTATATATTTACAAACAAGGGGTGCATCATTTCATAATTCATTAAATCTTCATTTCATAGGTCTCGATCCGTTTTCACGTTCCCAGTCTTTCAGTGCCTGATCCCATTCTTCTTCCTCAGTCATAGGCACATCGGACGGCTGCTGATCGACGCCATCTTGGCGTCGCTCCGCAGCCTCAGCAGCATCGTATTCATCTTTACTATCTATCCACCGTTCTTGGACATCAGCAATGCCTCCAATATATCCTCCTTGACGCGTTGCTTCAGCCCACACCGTATCGCCGCCAATTTCCGCCGCACCAAACAAATATCCCGTAGCCCTGTCAATGACCGTCAGTAGCGAAATCATGCTCTTCTTGTCTTCAACTGCCAGGACCTCGAACTCAACTAGTCCATAATCCATCACGACTTCGGCAATTGCTTCACTAAGTTTGGCGTACTTCTTGCCAAGTAACGTGGGGCTTTCCTTTTCGACATGGGGGAATAAATAACTCAAATCCTGCACCTCAGTGTAGAAATCCAGGTTGAATGGCAGCTCGCCATAGTTTTTCAAGAGGTCCATTTTGCTCAGGACGTTGATATGTGGCAGATCAAGCTGTAGCATGGATCGCAATGCAAGCAAAACCACTGATATGTATTGTGATGGTGAGGTAATGTAAAACGAGTCAATTAGATGCATAACCACCAAGCGGTATTCTTCCTTTTCCAATCGCTTGAAAATATGCTGGATCGCTGAATGATGAGTGAACAGTTCAACCTGGCCAGGGCAATCAAACAGAAGATATTCGTTTTCGCCCAGCTTTTTTACCTGCTCGATGAAATCATCCAAGCTGGCATCCATCTCCTCCATAGCGTACATGATGCCACCATTTGGGCCCAGATTCTGCTCACTCATGACATCCTCGAGGGTTGTGAAATCTCGAATATCCAGGGCACATGGGTACCGGAGTTTATCGTTTGCCGGGTCCAAATTAACCACAGAGACCTTTCGACCGACTGCCTGCAAAAACTGATACATTCCAAAGCAATAGGTGGACTTTCCTGACCCAGGAGGTCCGATCACCAGCTGTCCAAATGGCATTTAGTTCAAGTTGGTTTTCGTTTGACGCTGGAATATTTGTGATCGCCTCTGCTGCAGTAGAACAGTAGTGGAGGTGAGGCCCTTTTTGTTCCCAATCTTTCCACCACCGGAATACACACGACAACACCAATTACAGTACAGTGGCGGTTGTAAACACACAGAACACAAGAAATAATGCCAACTTCAACCGAATCGACAGCATTGGCTGAACAGACAGTGACAGTGGCCCCATTGGTGCTGTTGTCTGTTGTGGATCACTACAATCGAATAGCCAGAGACACCAAGAAGCGAGTCGTGGGTGTGCTTTTGGGCGACAGTTCCGGCAAGAACATCCGAGTAGCAAACAGTTTCGCTGTTCCATTCGAAGAGGACGAAAAAAATGCATCGGTATGGTTTTTGGATCACAACTACATTGGGGGAATGCGTGATATGTTCCGGAAAATCAGTGCCAAGGAAAAGCTCATTGGCTGGTATCATAGTGGTCCAAAGCTACGAGCAAGCGATTTGCAAATTAACGAATTGTTCAAAAAATATACACCCGACCCATTGCTTTTGATTGTGGATGTGCAACCAAAAGATGTGGGGATTCCAACTGATGCTTATATTGCAGTGGAGGAGATCAAGGATGATGGTACCACCGCTGACAAGACGTTTGTACATGTGCCATCACTAATAGAAGCTGAAGAAGCCGAAGAGATTGGGGTGGAACATTTGCTTCGAGATGTACGGGATGCTGCCGCTGGATCGTTGTCAACACGAATTACCAATCAATTGCAATCACTTCAAGGTCTTCACAACCACTTGAGAGACATTGCCAATTATTTGCAAAAGGTTGTAGCCGGTCAATTGCCTGTTAACCACGTTATCTTAGGCAAGCTACAGGATGTTTTCAACTTGCTGCCGAATCTTGCAACTCCTACGTCTGTCAATTCTGAACACGATCTATCTAAAGCGTTCACCGTGAAGACCAATGACGAGCTTATGGTGGTGTATCTGTCCAGTTTGGTGCGGGCTATTGTTGCATTCCATAATCTGATTGAGAACAAGATTGAAAACAAGGGTGTTTCTGAGAAGAAGGGAGCCTCGGACGAAAAGGTGGAAGAGAAGGTAGCAGAGGAGAAAAAGAAGGAGGCAGCTGAAAAGGCTGCTGGTGATAAGTAGAGATTCCTAATAGAATATTTGTATTTTCTGATGGTGTGGCGATATACCATGGCTATCGCGGCCCCACTTTATCTACTATGGGGCGGGCACTTGGGTATGATTGCTGCATGCATGGCCGCCACTTGTTTCCCTCTGGACATCGCATTGTTGTATACTTCAGACTTCACAACCTAGCCCAAATTCCAAGGTGACAAAATGAATTATCGTGGCTGGTGGCGGGTGTTTTATAACAGCAACAAGCTTCAGCATAACGATCAATTAAGGCGGCAGATGGAGCGGTGGAGTCGGCATTGCCACGGGTGGTCTCACGGAGGGAGATTACGGGGATTCGGAGCTTTCGGACGCAAATACAAGAGCGTCAGAATGCAAGAGCTGTTGAATAACCGGTATGGATTTTGTGGCCGTCATATGCCAATGAGTTGGAGTCGGTTTACTATGCGAATGTTCCGGGTGAACAATGATGATCCTATGAACTAGCGTGCATCCAAGCCGTACACGAAGAGCAATGCATATGATGAATTTAAATCTCCGGAACCCGCTACCGAAGACACTGATTATATGATTGATCCGATAACCTTGCATCGAATTCCGAAGGTAAAGGACAAGGTGAGTGATGCGGAGGAGCATTCTCCAATTACGAAAGAACGACATCAGATCGATACGGATCGAACTCCGGAATCGGACCAAATCAAGACCAAGGATGCAGATGAACATGAACCAAAGTTGGGATTCGCTACAGAACACGAGCCATTGTCGAATGAGGAACTTCAAAAAGAGGCAGAACTGGAAGGGCCGGAGAAGCTCCAAGAGGACACCCATTCCCCGGTTGGAGCAGCAAAGCCTGACCATTGCGACGAATCATTGCAAGCATCGGTTGGTGAAAACCTCGTCTCGAGCTACAAGCCTGGGGAGTTTGATCGGCCGGTGGACATGTACAAGTTCCCGATTCAAGACTATCCGGTTGATTCGAAGACAGTCGATTATGACATTCCCAAGTCTGAGAATGAAATTTCATCCGAGCCCGAGGTGTCGCATGCATCTTTTAAGTCTGACCAAGCGGCGTCAATTCCAGCTGAGAATCTGAGTAGTGGTGAGTATCATGACAATCTGGTGGATTCTGTTATTGCCAACAGCGCTGAGCCTCACGACGAACCGGGACAGAAACTCGATCCGAGACGAGATCTGCTCTCGGGGCTTTACAGGGAAAAGAAGGAGAACCCGTTTATGAGAACCTCATCAAGGTCATACGATGATATTTTGAAATCATTGAACGCGGATGTGGAAGCAGCCGAGCCAGCTGGCGAAGCCGCAGCCGCCGCGGCAGCGTCGGCGCCAACGGGTCGTGATGGTCCGTCAGAGACCACACAATGGGACCCCAATAATGTGCAAGAGCTAAATTCGGTATTGAACAAGGCACAGCGGGAAGAAAGGAAGCGACAAAATGAGGAGTTCCGAGTCAGGAAGGCATTTGAATATAGCTATGAAGCCAGCCATTCGAAAAAGCCCCGATCCCTTGAGCGGCACAACTTTTTCACTTCTTCGAGACCAACTCAATTAAAGAGGTCCGACCGGACTTCCAAAGAATTCGCCATCTTGACTCCGTCACTCAAGATCATTTTAACTAGGGCCATGCCATTCAAAGATGACCGACCACCACAAGATCTTTTCTCGACTTTGTCGACCATGGCCAATCCGGAAAAGTATGTTAAGAGCATCAGCAAGCTGGAAAAAAATGGCTGGAAATGTATTGGAGGAGGTGGTGAAGGCGAGCTGCTCGTGTTTGAGCGACAATTTTCTCAATCTCGTCGATATACGAAACAAGGTTTCAAAATGATTTTGTCGTTCGTTGGAGTTGTTGGCACAGCCGCAGCAATCATGGTCATGATTGCTTAAGTAATTAAGAAAATAACAAATACCATTCATAAAATCATAGCAAAAAATACGCAGCCTACAAAATGTATCGGAAGTTTGGATTGTTTTCACCTTCCATGCCAAGTGCGTCCTCTGGGTTCAATGGGCTACCCTCAGCGGCACCGTACTTGGTATCCAATCGCTTGTTGTCCCATTGCAAGTAGAATCGGAGGAAAATAGCTAAAACAGCAACGAACACTTGGAATCCAAAGCAAATCAAAAAGCCCTGGTGATAGTATGGAGCCTGGGAGGTTGGATACACTCGAGTACCAAGCAATGGCCCGCATTGACCGACCAGCTGCATCATGACGAACCCAGCACCTCGCTTAGTATCGCTACCTTGGTTATTACCGTTCCATGCGAGCAACAATGGAACACATGGGAACACACCAGCGGTAGCCAAGAAAACAGCGAAATACTTGACACCGGTGTTGTGGCTCAAAGCCAAGATCAGGAACCCAGCCGCACCAACTAGGGCGGTTATAGCAACTAGAATACCTCGTTGCTTGATTCGATCAGAGAACCATGACAGGGCCAACACAAGAAGAGTAGTTACCAAGTATGGAGGAGCAGAGAGACCTTGGGCCCGCACAGCGGTAAAACCCATATCGTTGAGAATTTCTGGCAAAAACACCGGCAACGATGAGAACGACACGTTGATGGCGAAGAACATCAAAGTTGGAACAATGCACTTGATGTCAATAAATGTCTTGAATACATCCTTGAAATTGATTTTATGGTCTCGTTTCACTTCACCAGTCTGCTTAGCAGTTCGAGCTTCCCCGATTGCCTTTTCACGTTCAGTCAAGAATCGGCATTCCCTGATATTAGAAGGAATGGCATAGAACCCGATCAGACCAACGGCAATACTAGGCAAACCTTCAACGAGGAACAAAACTCTCCATGAAGCTATAGCCATGTTGTTGTTACCGGTGATACCGTATGCAAGAGCCCCAGAAAAGCATGTTGCCAATGGGGAAATAGCCATGAAGAGACCGATTCTCCACCCGATTTCGTGTCTATAGTAGAAAAACGAAAGATAATATGGAACACCAGGACCGAACCCGGCTTCGAAAATGCCAAGCAAAAACCGCAAGGCCATCATGCCGCCCCAGCTGGTCACTGCGGCGTTGCAGCTTGAAATAATACCCCATCCGATCACAACGCAAGGAGCATAGTATCGTGGAGGAAGCACTTTCCACAGCAGGGTCATCCATTCAAAGACAATGTATGAAATGTAAAAAATTGTCAATAACCATTGGTATTGGCTATCTGACATGCCCAAGTCTTTGCTCATACCGGCAGTATTGGCATTACCGATATTACCACGATCCAGATAGGACAATAGATATAAGGAACAGACAAAACTGACAATATGCCAATCATACTTTCGTACTAGTTTGTTTTCTTCTTCCTTGGTGTATTGCAACTCTACAGCGATCACGGCTTGCTTCTCTTCGACAACAGCAGTCTGCTTTTCGTGGTCGTGAGTGTTATCGACATTTTCGTTATGCTCAGATTGTTCCTTCTCCATATTGAAAGAATCTGTGGGGGAGTAAGGAAATATAAAAATATAAAAGAAAGGGTTCGTGGTCCTTTTTAAGTGATTTCGACTAGGTTCCAAATTTGGCAAGCAGGTTTATACGCCTTCATTCTGGTTTGCGACTCCCCGCTGGATCGCTGTGACCAAGTTACTTTTCAACAGGCCAGCGGAGAGGGATCCCACGGCCAAATTCCCCGGACTGAGACAAGCTTTTACTCTCAACGAATTAGAAGAAGGTCAGGCAGTTACAGTAATGCCGGAACCACCTAAAATCGCCATGTCATGCACGATCATTACTCAATCCAGCAATCATGGACGAAGGATCGGTGGTGCGGGGTCAAACGACATTAGTAGGGGCTTGAATCCAACGTACAACGTCGCCTCATTGTGGATCAGGTCTCTGAATAAAATATTGCAATATAAAATCTTTTTTCATTAGGTTTTTTGAAATTCCACAGCAAGTAATCTTTGAGAGAATGGCCAGAATTCTTAGGAGCCCAGCTTTAGTCCATCATGCGGCGTGGTCTGGCCCGCGGGCTGGTGCGGGGTTGGGCTTCCTTGCCTGTGTGAAAGATTTTCCACTTGTTTGCACAGCCAATGGATTACGGGAACGCGTCAGCGAGATGGATCTAAGCTTGCATACGATGACATGCAGCCCGACTGGTGCGAGACCGGGGCTATTGATTGATCAATTGTTCCGCAGAAGCATAATCAATGGATAACTTTGCATTGGCTCAGTGCCGACCCCGCTCAGTTTTCAAGGCACGCCCAGAATCAAGCAGCCCCCGCACGATAATGTTCGGAGTTGCAATTTGGTTGCGAGATCCGGTCAGACAGATCGACTATAGGAACCGGAAGAATTCATCGAGGGTCCAGTATTACCAGAACACCAGCCCGAAATTCGGCTTTCTTTGATCCGTTTGCCAGTCCCCAGATCTTGGCATGCAGCAGGTTTCTTTGATACGTCTCACGATTTGTAGTAATCAATCGTCAAATACCCTCGAGTAGAATAGAGTTAAATTCGATAGCGAATGGCTAGTTACAGATTATAAATACAATGTGCTGGTGGAATTTCAAAAGTGTCAAGAACGAGCCGCTCCATCGGGTACGGCGTTGGGCCGAAGATCCAAAGAACGTTGACGAGGAGACAAGAAGCTTTCCCTCCTCGACTCCTCTTTTTCATACAGCCATGAAACGCCTGCTTGTCTGAACATGTTACCCCACGATTCGGGCTGTGTATTGACGTTATCGGGCATAATCTGGCTTTCGCGGTGTTCGGAACTCCTCACGGCAATTGCCAGAACCAGTGCGGCGGAAGTTGCTGCATCAAGATAAAAAAATCGCATAACGCAATTGGCTGCTTGATTTCGCTGCGAGCTGTCGTGTTGCCTTTTGGCAATAATTCAATGACAGCGACGAGTGGCAGCGCCCTTTTATAATCATGGCTAATATCAATTTCGACCGATTCTGGAATCCGCCGCTTCCGAATGCCGGTGATTCCGGAGTTTCCGTTATAGTAGGACTTGCTCTATACATAGTGAAAATATATATTCAGTCAGCATTAGAACCGTTTTATTGATACTAGATCCTTTACGAGACTAGATCAGACCAAATCAAATCGCTGGATCCGGCATAGTCGAAGGTTTTAAGCATTGGCCCTGGCCCGTGAACGCTGTTCCGATTCATCCTTGAATTGCTTAATCCAGCCATTACCGATACTTTCATCCATCTTTTGCACTATTTCAAACTCAAAGCGTTGGTTGTTCCAGTGGCCCAGCCCAGTTGTCGCTATTCACACACGACACCCTCAGCTCAGCCGTTCCTGCAGGCTGCAGCGCCGTTGGGGAGCTGGCCCCGAAAAGCCCTGAAGACGGTGGTGGTGGGCCGTTTTATTGCGGTGGCCACCACACCGCGAGGCGCGCCCGCACTGCGGGCTATTTTTGACCTTTCAGACACTCTCATCACCTCCTGGGCAGAACTATCCACGTCCACATTCACACGTACTACGCAATCACCCACCAACTATCAAAACTAGATGCAAATTTATCAGCGCTCATAGGGGCTCTGCTATTGTTGTTTTAGAAAATGTCAACAGACGAATCGTCTCTGCCGTCTGTCCTAGACGTCAAGTCGAGATGGGAGCAAATGGCCAGTACGGACTCGTCGTCAACAGATCTGTCCAATGCATCGTCATCAGCTCATGGCACCACGCAACAACCAACGCCACTGCGACCAGGCATTCATCGGAGTACCAAATCGTTCATAGATGTCAACGAGAATCCTCTTTTACCGGCATTTGGAAACTCTTTGGCGACTGAGAGCGTCCCGAACCTGTCACGACCAAAACCGCCGGTTGCTCCAAAACCGGCCAGATTGAGTTCAAACTTTGCAGCTCTTTCTGTTAGTGATAGAGAGAAATTAGCTGCAACACCAGGGATCACAGTATCAACCCCGCAAAGCCCCAACATTATCACGTCGATGGGTCCTCCAGCAGCGCCGTTGCGTCCAGTTACCCCTATCCAACGACGGTCGTCATCACCAGTAGCAAACAAACCGGTTCCACCGCCACCACGATCGCCAGTACCTCCACCTCCTAGACGAACACCATCTCCAGCACCTCCAACTCCTCGGAAGCATAGAATCGTGTCTGAAGGTAATGTTCGATCGCCAGATGAACTGCTGCCGTTGCCCCCACCACCACCACTACCTTCTCGCCGAGTGATGACTCCCCCTGCGCCGGTAGCCGATAGATCGCCTGTCATATCTCCAAGGGCCACTCCACCACCGCCGCCCCCAAGAAGAATACCATCGAGCTCGTCAAATCCGCATTTGCCTCTGCCTGTCGAAGATGCCGTGCCGCAGCTGCCGCCGCGGCCGGCCAGATCGGTATCGCCAGTTACACAGGCAGCTTTGAATGACCAGCAGCAGATATACGATCCGGCGGCATCCAATAATTACTACATGCAACAACAGAATACCAGCAATACCAGCGTGAATTATGCTAGTGATTCTGCCGGCGAGGAGGCAGAAGTGGGTGTTCAAGGCTATCCCGATTCGTCGCAGGCCAATCGACGGGCGCCGATCTTCGAAGGAGTGCTGCATTCTATACCGACCAAGAGCGAGGTGCGAGCCACGGCGGCATTTGGCAGGTATCTGTGCGTATGTGGAATTGAGACGAGAGTGTTTGATTTGCATAACGGCGAATGCATCTGGACTTTGCAGCATCATGAGGTGAAGATCACTGCGGCTCAGTTTATCATTCGGGGCGACTCGAACGATGGCAAGATACTTTGGCTTGGAACCAAAGAGGGCCAGATTTGGGAGGTTTCCACGGATCAGGGCGGTCCTGTGAAGAAGCGACCAAATTGCCATCTTGCTCCAGTGGTGTTAATTCATCAGAATGGTAATGAATTCTGGACACTGAGTGAAGACGGAAAGGTATGCATATGGGGCGGAGATTTATTGGCAATGCCTAAAACGCATCGAGTGACGCCTAATTTTAAAGCATTTGCTGCTGAGGGAGGTCAATTATGGATTGGCCGTACTCGACAAGCTAGCATATACCAGCCGTCCTTACAAGATGTTTCGTTTTCTATTACAACGAGGCCGATTCCGGCCTTTACCAGCGAAACTGGTCGTAATGCAGGTGAGTTTAGCTGTGCCGGATTTCTTCCATCAATGCCTGATTCGGTGTTTTTTGGTCATGAAGATGGTACTGTCACCATCTATTCAGTCTCGGGGATGGTTGCATTGGATAGTATCAACGTATCGACTACCCGGATTACCACTATTCGAGGAATCGGCAATTACCTGTGGCTAGGGCTGAGAAGCGGTAACATAATGGTGTGCGATGTCAGTTGCACACCGTGGAGGGTGTTGAAAGAGTTCAAGGCTCATGATGGTCCGGTTCATGCTATTCATTGCGACGACAATTCGTTGCGTGCTGGAATGTTACCAGTGATGACTTGCAGCACCGAACTGGTTGTGAACATCTGGGATGGCATGCTGAAGCACGATTGGATTGGTAAGGCTTTTCTTTTTGAGATACAGAACTAACAGACAGAAATGGACATGTTCCAGCATGATGACGAATTTAGCACCCTTCGCGACATCACGGTGCAGGTAGTGACATGGAATGCTGGTGCGGCGAAGCCTGGCGATCTGGAGCGCAACCCGGTCGACAATGGGTTTTTGAAGAAAATGTTAACGCAAGAGCGCGACGAAATGCCCGATGTAGTAGTATTTGGGTTCCAGGAACTGGTTGAATTGGATAATACGTCTGTGACGGCCAAGAGCATGTTCACCAAGCGGAAGAAACACCAAGACAAGGATATCTCGGTTGCGGCTCATATTTCGCATCAGTACAAGGCATGGCAAGATCGGTTGTTTTTTGCATTACACGATACCCATGGCGAAAAGTACCGACTTGTTCATTCCAGCAACATGGTGGGATTGTTTACTTGTGTATTTCTGCGAGAATCGGAAATGGACAGCTTGCAAGGCGTGCGGGCGTCGGTGGTGAAGACTGGGCTGGGTGGCTTACATGGGAATAAAGGTGGTTTAGCCGTTCGGATGATGGTGGACAATTCGTCTCTGTGTTTTGTCAATTGTCATTTGGCTGCTGGTCAGTCTAGCTCTCTGCAGAGGAACAAGGATATCGACCATATCTTGGAAACGCAGCTCACTGATGAATCCGTGAACACTCAATTTGCAGGCAAGGGTATTTTTGTCAATGGCGGAGACGGTACCAAGATTCTGGACCATGAGATTTGTTTCTTTTCCGGGGATATGAACTACCGAATCAACACACAGCGGCCGATAGCCATGAAGATGATCCAAGAAGGTCAGTTTGACAAGCTTCTCGATCTGGACCAGCTGACGCAGCAGCTCAAGCGCAATGCGGGATTGCGGCTGCGGGCATTCAACGAAATGCCAATCATGTTTGCGCCGACCTACAAGTTTGATGTCGGCACTGACAATTACGACAGCAGTGAGAAGAAGCGGGTTCCAGCGTGGTGCGATCGGATCTTCTATCGCGGCGGGAAGCGCATTAAGCCGCTCAAGTATATGTCTCATGTGGTGCGGGTTTCCGACCACCGACCAGTATCTGGGCTGTACCGCGTACAGATCAAGACTATCGACAAGACGAAGCGAAACAACACTTACAAGACCAGTTTGGAACGGTGGAACAGCTTTTTGGGCATTGCCGTTGAAGCATCCAGAGCAGCATGATGTTTTAATTTATATATATCAAAAAAAAATTCTAATACTTGTCGTCGTCGTATACCCTCAAATAGATCGTAATGTTGACCTTGTTATCGCCCACCAGTTGGTCGGCTGCCGTCAGTTCACACAGCTTGGCACATCCCCAATTGAGCTCACTCACATAGCTAAACTCGAAATCTTTGATTTCCAGAGCACGGTGCATGGCTGGCCGTAGGGGGTTCCAGACGAGTAATGCGAAGGTGCATGGCACTTTCCATTCTATCTGGTTTGGATCAGCCGGTTCCACATGTAGGAACACGGAAACATGCGTATCCCGGGCACCTCCCGCGCCTCTGGGATACACAGCAATTGTATATCGCATGCCATCGATCTCTACTGGTGGAGATTTGGTGTCGCCGTTGGGGCCCAGCTCCAGGCCGGCCCAGTCGGTGATGCTCCAAGTAAAGTCCGTATCTGTGGTGATGGTACGGGGGCCGATTTTGCTGGTTAATTCTCTGAACACGGTCTGTTTCAATTCTCTCACTGTCTGGGTTAGCTGATGCTATTTGACGCTATCGATGCATACCTGTCGTCTTGGAGACATCTGAGTATTTGCCTGCCGTCGAGCTGTGTCTAGCTTTGATAATGCTGCCTTGGTCTGTGCCTTCTGTGGTTCTGATGCATGGAGGCAACAGAACGTTCGTTAGCTAAAGATTGCAATTTCTAGAGAACATACTAGAGGACATTGGTGTGGAGGTTGAGGGATTATGGATGAGTGGGGACTTGCTTGGGAACAGCCTCGCCACAATGTGGGTATAGGGACCTCCCTGACAGGCGGGGGTGAGTGAGAGGGGGGTGTGAGGCTGAGCACAGATAACCAGAACCATATCAGTAGGATTTGCGCAATTGGTTATAAAAAAGCTCGTGGCAACCTAATAAGAAAAAAAAGAACGAAATAATGAAAAACAATACGACAAATGCTATCCCTGCACTTTGCCGAGGTAGGCTGGACAGCGGGCGAACGCTTCGTTTTATGAGCCAGTTCTGTGGAATATGGTTCAGCAGTTGCGGCTGAGGGAACTCAACTGAGCAGTGTTCATGTGGTAGGAATCGCCATCCTTGATAATTCGTTGCAAGTTTTTTTTCAGCGAACCGGTCAAAGGAGACAATGCCTCGTCCACTAAGCCGTGAAAATTGCCAATTAGCACTTCAATGCCATCGGTGATAGATTGGAATAATGGTTCAAGAGTAAGCTCAGTCAAATGATCAGATAATCCAAAGCTCATCTTTTGGGTAATGTTGAAGAAGGCAGCCAGCGAGTCGTCTATATTTCCTGCCAGTTCAGTGATCAAAGCACTGGCCACAGAGACCACAGCTCGAGATAGCTTTTGCTTAACAGAGTTGATAATCTCACTCATTTGCTGCTGGATAGTAGTTATATCGTCAAACAAAGTGTACAGGGCTGAGGTGTATTGAGGCAGTTGATGCCGCTGCTGGATCGGTGCGGCTTGTGCGGCAGCCAGGCCAAAAGCAAGGGCAATGTAGAAAGTAGCAGTCTTCATTGGACAATCGCAGTTTACAGAGAAACAGAGAGGGATGTAGACGTCTTATTTTTACAGATATAGACTGTTAGGCACATGGATTTGGTTTTCATGAGCCGTCTCCACTAAGCGGCTCCTCCTAGAATGGATGTGGAGAGGTTACTTGCGGATGGCGACCCATCCTCGAACCTTGTATTGGCCCTCCCATAAACTTTGGTCGTCCCCATGATAAATGTTAATGCCATGAAACTCATTCTTCATGTCCCATTGGCCCGTCAACTCTATCGCCTGTTTCAGCTCGTCGAGGGCGAGCTCGGCTTGGGGAGCAGTGCCCCATTTGAGAGGGCCATAGTTGATCCAGACTGCCCCCGGGTTTGTAATTGCGGCCAATGCGTCCAGATAGGTAAACACATTTTCAGCAGTATCCATCAGAAACAGCGTCACCACTGCAGCGTATTTTTTGTTAGTAATTTTGGTGAAATCGCCCATCTGCAGATTTGGCTTGGCTTTGAATGAGCAGGCGTCGGGGATCCGCACCGAACGCACCTGGCTCGATTCTTGCACTTGATGCGAAAACTGATGAACAAACGGATGTATCTCGTATCCTTGATCTGTGCTGAATGCTCCTTGTCGGTCAATCACGAATCTAGATGCCAAATCCATCAATGGAGAGATCTCCATCGAGTCTGTTTCATATCCCAGATTTGCACATTCTACCGAGAGCCGTCCTAATCCGGCCCCTGGTACCAGCACCGAGGATCCTATTTCACAGTGCGAGCTTAATGCATCCAGAATAGGCTTGAACAGCTCAGTGCGGGCTTGCTAGCTCTCGGCCGACCAGTCGCGAACATAATGATCGATCAACTCCACCACGCGCGAATTCGCCATTGGTCGGGCGAATTTTAATTCATGATCGGAAACAGAATGCACCGTCTTGCCATATCGAGAAATATCCTTTATCAGCTTGTCATTTGTAACGAGGCAAGATTCGAGCTTATCAAGACGATCCGTGTATCCGATCCGCATTGCCATGAGCCGGTGCTGCAGCGGCATTTTCGAAAAAAGGGCTTGCTTCCGGTCGAGAATCGCCTTGGACTCGCTCAGATACCGGTCGAGCGTGGCAATGGCATCGATGATATGCTGGCGGTCAATGGACATTGTGGGACGGGCAAACTTGAGCAGCTGAGTGAAATTCATCGATGCCATGAGCATCACCGCAAGCACCACCGCTGGAACTTTGGACTGAGGCAAAACTTTGCTGAGCACAAAAAATATCACAAAGCTCGTGCATACACTGGAAACAATGTGCGATTGGGGCGATTGTAGTTTGTGGCGTGACGTAACGCCACGGAGCATATTTTTGAATTATCAATTGATGTCCTGTTGGTATATCATGGTCTCGCGCCCACCGTAAGTTCATCGTTCAGCCTCACACAAGTCGCTTCACCATGTCTCTATTCTTCGAACCTCCAGTACGGCGGATGTCTAGTCGCAAACACATGCAAACTAAGATGAGTCGGATTCTGGGAAAGAAAGAAAAACCGTCCGAAGCCGTAGTCCATTTCCATCCAGGGCGAACGCACATGTCGGCTAAGATCGCCGAGGTTGTATTCAGCTCCGTTACTCCAAACAAGATGCGCTATCGTAAAAAGCTGGCAAAAAAGAGCTTCAAGTATACGAATATGGCACTATTGAGTGCACAAAGGTTGGTGGTTCATACTTTATTCAGAAACTCTCAGAGACGTGTCCTGTTCAGTATCGAGTGGTGAACCCGACAACCGAGCTACTCCAGCGGCATTCCTGGTCATACTTTATTCATCATAAATTCTATCATTACAAAAACACAACTTACCATCCAAACTTTTCGGTATGCAAATACACTTCGTCGGCCTTGCCAGACAGCACCAGTCGCTGGAGCTTGGCAGTGGCGTTTGCCACGGAGTCTCGGACTGAGCCGCAGCCCGAGGACATCACAATGGTTCTCTGGGAGAGTGTGGAGCCCCACTGTTCGAAGACCTTGGGAATATCTGGTCGGCCATATTCCAGTGAGATCCCATCAATGCTTATGGGCTTTTCGTCGGGCATCTGACCCGTGACGTGAACAGTCACGTCCGCAATTGACGGATCAGGAAGAAGTGCCAGTGCTTCAGCAATGGCATCTTTATACCAGTCCAAAGCGTCGGCATTCCGTACAATCCACAACAGCCGGATTTTTTTGACTCGTATTGACAAAGACCTGGCGTTCAGTCTTGAAGCAAGAAGTTGCAAAACTGGCATCAGGGCTGAAGCGCCAGAACCGGAGCCAGTCAAGATCACTTCATCAAATGATTCGATGTCCCGCTCAAGGCCTCCATATGGTCCATCCCAGAACACCCGGTATTGCTTGTCTTCTTTCTTGAGTGCTTGTTCATACAAGGTTCGAGTGAACCCGGAATACGGCCGCGCAATGAGCCGCATCACCGCGTACCCGCTGGCATGGTCGTATTCCGGCACACTGGCAATAGTGAACGGATGGTTAGCATAGGGCTGGATCGATGCAAATCGAATGAAGATATGCTGGCCTGGCCGCCACGGTTGAATGGTTTTTGTGAACACGGTGATCTGAACTGCTTGATCGGGGAGCGGCTCAAGAGTCGCGATATCCCCGACGAACCAGTCTCCTCTCAATTGCAGATAGTTGGTCTTTTTGAAATATCGATAGAGAACACCTGCACCGTAGACTCCAAGAGTCGCCCATAAATAAGACCATGACTGCAAGGCATTGCCATCATGCCAGTACAAAACACCTAAATAGGCTACCCCGACCGGCCAGTGGACCCACAAAAACAGCTCATAGAACTGCTCTCGTATCGTTTTCAGCGAGAAGAAGGACAAAACTGTCAACATCGCAATAGCCACAATCCCGGATACCCCAGTGATATCAGAAAAGAGAGACGTGTTCAGCCAGTGAACCCCACCTTCCCACATCGGCTGGTTCAAAAACGGCACCGTATGCACCCACGCATAAAAAACTTACAACCACGCAGTCATGGTATGAAAATGATGCAGTTTGTCATATGGAACACCCGTGAGCACAGTCACAATATTCACCTTGCCCGCAAAGCTGTAGATGAATGGAGTCATGGCATTAGCCATCATTCCTGCACGACCGGCCAACGGTGGTGAACCAAACGAACTACATGCTCGATACCATGGATGAGGAACAAAACATACCAGCAGGGTGAACAAAAATGTCGCCAAAAAGTAAGCCAAGACCCCGACATTTGAAGGGAAAATGGTGTATGTCTGTACAAAGCCAACGTTTCGATACCCGATCCACCGACAGAACGCAGTAATCTTGCCCCGCAGAGGAACATCTATCGCCGGTTTATTCAATCGATGCCGCCTATCTGAAACGTGATTCAACACCCTAAGTATCATAAATAACCCGAGGGTCGCCAAGCCATACCACATTGTCCATTGTGCATACTTGTTGGCATTGAGCCAAGTGTAGATTTTCTGCGACTCTGCAGACCCCTCGGCCATCAATGCCGAGCTCGCATCCGCCAAGCAGTTATATTCGACCCCATTCTGAGTCACCATATATGACGAACTCATTGTGTTGGCTGTATATTGTCGATGTCTATCATTCAAACGGTGGTGGTGGCCGTGGATCGGATTATATACAAAACGAGCAAATTAAAAAATGCTCACATTTTAAGCGCACCAATCTGAGCAAATTGTCTTCCCGATCATTGATAGCCGTGCTTTGCTCATCTATTTCAGCAGTAGTTATTGAAAAAAATTGATAAGTACGAAATACAACAGAGCAGCTCGCTAGGGA
Source organism: Blastobotrys parvus (assembly GCA_030564285.1). Classification (NCBI taxonomy): domain Eukaryota; kingdom Fungi; phylum Ascomycota; class Dipodascomycetes; order Dipodascales; family Trichomonascaceae; genus Blastobotrys; species Blastobotrys parvus. The sequence goes on along the minus strand of JAJLUP010000014.1, from coordinate 28,888 downwards.
GAATGTCTAAACTTTTAGTCCCTCCATCTCCAAGATTCAAGATCACCAGTTGAGCCTCACGGCCCCAGTGAAAAACTCTAACTCCGCGCGCCCAAGCCGGCGGCTGAATTGTGCCATGAACCTGAGACAGTTCCACTAGCATAAGCTTTTCTATCATCAACAACCTCTGGGCCCGGAGGGGTTGTTGATCAATTCATAAATCTGGAACTTCAATAAAACCCTTGTTTCGATTGTGAGACGGATGACAAGCAAATCTTGGCAAGCCGTATCGCTGGAAGTCAATCTCTATCTTATCTTATCTCGTCGCATTCGTAGCAGTTGCACAGATATACAGATCAATTCACAATAGCACCAATTAGCGCAAAGTCAGCTTGTACACATAGATATCGGGGCTTTCTGGTGGTACGAACCATTGGCAAATGAACGGATTCTGATATTGCTTTTCGAGATTCATCCGTATATTGTGAGCGGCGCATTGTTGTTCAAAGGTGGCAAATGTTTCCGTTGATCGCATTCTAGCAGATAGTAGTACGTATTTTGTTGACTTTAATTGAAGAAACTGGCTCAAACACGCCACCAAGCCACCAATCAATTCCTCATCATAGGTAACATCAGCACAGACTACTATCTGGTCCTTTTCGCACTCAATTCGACGGTCTTCTCCCCAATAAAGCCTGCGGGCCTCGGCATTAACTCTATTCAAAGCAATATTATTGGTCAATTGCTCCACAACTTCATCATCTCCATCAGTCAACATCACGCGATTATGTTTCAATAGCTTGCAGGCAAGAATCCCAACGAACCCTGTTCCTGCTCCAAGCTCCACAACATCCAGATCCGGAGGTTGGTCGCGCCATTGATTCAACAAATAATCCCCTAGAACCAATGCAGCCTCCCAGGTGCGATGACCAGTAGAACCATGCTGGGCAATCACCCAAGGGTCCTCTTTAATCAATACCGTGCCCTTGTCAAACTGATAGGAGACTATTACGGTCTCCAGCCCGCTTGCAGTTGCCTCTGCCCCTGGCTGCTCTAACTGAGACCCGTTCATCATCAACATTGCATACTCTGCAGCAACATCTCCGTCCAGTTGCCTCCCAGAATTCTCCACTAGTTGTATAAACCGCTTGAGTACTGCCTTTTTGTACTTTAAACTAATGCAATTGGCATTTACCAGCTCCAAAAAACGACTCTGATTTTCATGCTCCAAATAGCGTTGCTGCTCGATCTGGTTGCCCCAGTATCTGATATGAACGTGCTGCGCCAGAATTCCGCCGAGGTTCATTGGTCCGTTGGATACCGGGGGAAGGGAGGAAAAACAAGTTGCTGATGAAATTTTCAGCGGGCTCATCGCCCTACCGGTTCCCGCCACCACCCTGCGCGGCTTGCCAGGGCGGCCTCCCCCAAAACTCTTGTTGGGGCTCAACAAACGGTCGATCGCCCTAAGGGCATGCAGTGAGAAGTCTCTTTTAAATATCTCGCCATATGCCGCCTGTTAGATAAATGGATAAGAGTAAATTTTTTTCTTCTTCCTCCACACTCCATTAAACATATAGACCATGTCGAATAAAATCGAGCAGGTCGACGCTGAGGCTGTCAATGCTATTGCATCCGGCGCTCACCTCAAGCAAGTCGGCATCAACCGACGACGCGCTGGTAATACCGGTGCTGCCAACGTCAACGCCAAGGAAGAAAAAGTGCACATTTCGGAAAAGCCATTCACGCTAACAAACTGGTATCAACACGTCAACTGGTTGAACACGACGTTGATTGCCATTGTACCGCTCGTTGGGTTTCTGCTCGTGCCTTTTGTGCCACTGTATAGCAAGACCTTTATCTGGTCTGTGGTTTACTATTTCTACACGGGGCTGGGTATTACCGGTGGGTATCATCGATTGTGGGCCCATCGTTCCTACACTGCCAGTTTGCCATTGCGATTGTTCTTGGCATTCGGTGGTGCTGGTGCTGCAGAAGGGTCCATCAAGTGGTGGTCCAACGGTCATCGAACCCATCACCGATACACTGACACCGATAAGGATCCATATAATGCCAAGCGAGGTTTCTGGTTCTCCCACATGGGATGGATGGTTTTCAAGCAAAATCCAAAGCTCAAGGGCCGAACTGATATTTCTGACCTGATTGCCGACCCAGTTGTGCGATTCCAACATCAATATTACGTTTGGATTATGGTGTTTGCTTCATACATTTTCCCAACTGTTGTTGCTGGTTACTTCTGGGGTGATTGGGCCGGTGGATATTTGTATGCTGGTATCTTGCGAAATGGGTTTGTTCATCAGTCGACTTTCTGTGTCAACTCTTTGGCTCATTGGATCGGTGAACAACCATTTGATGATATTCGAACTCCACGAGATCACATGTTGACTGCATTTGCCACTTTGGGTGAAGGTTATCACAATTTCCATCATGAATATCCATCTGATTACCGAAATGCTTTGAAGTGGTACCAATACGATCCAACCAAGGTGTTTATCTGGGTCTCCAAGCAATTGGGGCTTGCCAGCCATTTGCAGCGGTTCTCCCAAAATGCCATTGAACAAGGTATTGTCCAGCAAAAGCAAAAGAAGCTTGATCGATGGAGATCCAAGTTGTCTTGGGGTGTTCCAATCGAACAGCTGCCAGTCATTGAATTTGACGATTTCAAGGCTCAATCCAAGGATCGGTCTTTGGTGCTGATCTCTGGAATTGTCCACGATATCACCGATTTTGTGGAAAAGCATCCCGGTGGAAAGGCTTTGATTTCGTCTGCCATCGGAAAAGACGGTACTGCCGTGTTCAACGGTGGTGTGTACAAGCATTCCAACGCCGCACACAATCTGCTGGCCGAGATGCGATGTGCGGTGATCCGAGGTGGCTGTGAAGTCGAGATCTGGAAGAAGGCCCAATCCGAAAAGAAGGACGTCAATCCAGTGGCTGATACCACGGGAGATCGAATTCTTCGAGCTGGCGAACAAGCCACTCGAGTGCATGAAACTGGTTTGTCAGGACAAGCCGCGTAGGAGGAGTGTTATGTAATCATGAAAAATAATATATATTGGGACTTGCATTTTTTGTTGCTGTTTGTATCAGGAAAACATGTCATTGATTGTAGCATGGCAATTGGAAGGCAAGCAAGTGCTTGTTATTGGTGGAGGCGAGGTGGCCAAGGGAAGAGTCGAAGCGGTTGTTCGTGCTGGTGCCCAAGTGACACTTGTCGCTCCAATTGTTGACGATGATATTGGGGGAGTGATGATTCACAAGCGGGAGTTTGATCTGGGGGATATTACCAACGACTATGCCATGGTATTGTCAGCAGTTGATGATCGAGATGTTTCGAGAATGATTTATAAAAGATGCAAGGAATTACGGATCCCTGTGAATGTGGCTGATATGCCTTCAGAGTGTGATTTCTATTTTGGATCAATGATCAATCGGGGGCCATTGCAAGTCATGGTGTCTACGAACGGCAATGCGCCACGATTGGCCAAGAGGGTTCGAGAAATGATTGAAAATCGAGTCGACGAGCTTGGAGTTGATAAGGCTATTGAAGTTATGGGCAAGTTGAGGCAGAAACTACGGGATTGGACGGTTCCTCGAGATGATTCTGGTTCTGATCCTGATCGAGGATACGACCAGGACACGATTCGGACCCGGATGAAATGGATCTCCAAAATCTGTGATGATTGGACTTTCAATCAAATGGCGTCTTTGACTGATGGCCAGATTGGCCATATCGTTTCTCGATATCCTGGAGAGTGTCGTTGGGAAGACATTTTTTCACCTGAACAACATCATGAGAAGGTGGAAACTATCGAATCGCCGGAAGCAAAGAGTGGACGATCTCAAAAAATGGCGCCAACAGGTGCTGAAGTTACTGCAGAAGAGAAGGAATGACAACCGGTCATGGCGGAGTAAGCTTATGCTGAACGCGATCGAATGCGAACAGCCCTTTCTGTACCGACCTCAAGTACCTCCATATCCTTATCAACGCGTCGAAGCCGAGGTGCTTGATTCTGGAGAACTTCCCCTGATCAATGTGTCCAAAAGCATCGGCAAGGAGTGTGCTATCGATGCGCTGCGGCGCGGTGATGTGGCGTTGATTGGCGACAATTATTGTCTCGTACGTCAAACTACCGATGCACATGTCGAAGTGCAACTGGCCCACTCAAGCATGGACAATGCCGCACCAGGCGATTACGGAATACGCTATCTGAATCGAGGCGATATTAATGCTATACGGGTATATGCTAGAGATCACGAAATCCTGCAGTTAAACTACTTTGACGTTGAGATTTAGCGGCGTCTCTTCCGGTCCGCTGTCGTCATCATCATCTTCTTCGGCATCGTCATTATTGGCCGCTGTTTTTTCGCCCGCGCTGGCAGTGTCACTATCACTGTCACTGTCGCTCTCGCTTTCACTGGACGAATCCAGCGTATAGATGTCAAACTTTGGTTCGACCCCCTCGGGCACAACGTACAAGGTAGGGAACTCTATGACGGTTCTTCCTTGTAATGCATCTCTTAGTGTAGCGTCCATATTCAATCTCAATGCGCCCGGCTCTCTAGCGGGTAGATCGACCTTTTGCAGGAAAACGTCAAATTTGTCGTTGGTGTCCGTCGTGACCAGAGCCGCCGCATCGCGGATCGTGATGTTATCAGCCACCTGCGGCTTGAACGTTGTAGTTTCATTCAAATCATTATCGAGAAGGACAAACTCGATTGTCCAGAAAAACCGCTTCTTTTTAGGGTTGAAAGCAGACTTGTTGATGGCCCCACGCCGCATCTTGGACGGTTGAGTATGCACCTTGCACCCGTTGACGACTTTGAATCGCCTCGCACCGGCACTTGGTAGCACACTGCGCTTTCCGAGATCTACGCTTCTTGAGACCCGCTGTAGAAAATTGTAGTCTCGGTTCAAGATCATTGGGTTGTCGGCTATATCTGCTCGCGATGCATATTTGGCTGGATCGATTTGGCCTGAACATCCGGTCTGTGTTTTATGCTTTTTGACACATTCAGCACTGCAGCTTCGAATCTCACATGCCGGACAGGTATATTTGGGTTGGCGAATATGGCATACAGAGCATAGCTGTAGAATCTCACTAGCCATAGTCGTTAACTAACAAAATTTTAGTGGCCTTGAGCAGGCGAGACTTATCAAAAGTCCCACCATCAAAACCCAGCCACGTCTCACTGACTCAACACTCCACATCGTATATACAAATGTCTGCCCAAAACTCCGCTGGTATCCAGACTTTGTTGGAGGTAAGACTTCGGTATTCCCAAAACTAACCTGAATTAGGCTGAACGAAAGGCTCATGACATTGTGCAAAATGCTCGATCTTGTATGTTGAATCAAATGGGAATTATGCTAACATCATAGACCGAGCACAACGGCTAAAGGCTGCAAAGACCGACGCTGCTGCCGAGATTGAACAATACAAGAAGCAAAAAGAAGAAGAATTCAAAAACAGTGAAGCTAAGGTAAATTTTTTTTTCCTTGATTGTTTAATTGTGCTAACTACTACCAGAACACTGGTTCTTCAGACCAGGCTGAAAAGGATGCCGAGAAGAGTGTCAAGGGTGAATTGGAGGAGATCAAGAAACAGGGGCAAAAGGCCAAAGATGCCGTTGTCAAGAAGTTGATTGAAGTTGTCACCACTCCTAAGCCAGAATTGCATATCAATGCAAAGTAGGCTGATTTTTTTTTATTGTTCTCTTATATATCGTATTTTAATAGAAGCGGAATCTAAAGTCCCACTCTACTACCTGACTACACCACGATAGCTACGATGAAAGAGGTTACCACCGCAGCCGCCATTGCGGTTGTATCTCTTTTCTGGATCTACCGACTGTTTTTTCGACAAAACAAACAAGAGGATGCAGTGGCTTTCACGATCCACTGTCCTGAACAAGCTTTGCCTCATTGGAAGGGCAAGCGGATCGAGCCGGTCGGGGTGTTTAATCCTGACGACCCTGAGAATATCCAGTGTTATTGCCCTGCTACTGGGCAATCGTTAGGAGTAGTGAAGGCCCAGACTCCGGAAGAAATGGATCGATTGATTGAGAATTGTCATTTGGGCCAGCACGAATGGAGACATACCACGTGGAGTCAACGTCGAAAAGTGTTGAACACTATCAACAAATACATCCTGGATCATCAAGAGGATATCGCCAGAGTAGCATGTAGAGACACTGGGAAGACCATGCTCGATTCATCATTGGGTGAAATCTTGGTTACGTTGGAAAAGGTTCAATGGATCGTTAAGCACGGTGAAAAGATTCTAAAGACCAGCACTCGACCAAGCCCTTCTAATATTCTCATGTTCTATAAGGGTGCCGAAGTCCGATATGAGCCACTGGGGGTTGTATCAGCCATGGTTTCATGGAATTATCCTTTGCATAATTTGATGGGTCCGATTGCGGCGGCCTTGTTCACCGGTAATGGTGCGGTGATCAAATGTTCTGAAAGCGTAGCTTGGTCATCTCAATATTTTATTGAAATCGCCAAGCAAGCGTTGAGAGTGAATGGATTTGACGACAGGGTTGTTCAACTGGTTGCATGTTGGCCCAAGGATGCGGACTATTTGACCAGTCATACTGGTTTGAACCATATCACATTTATCGGATCTCGGCCGGTGGCACATAAAATAGCTGCTGCTGCATCCAACAGTCTGACTCCTGTGGTCATGGAACTTGGTGGCAAAGACCCTTTGATAGTTTTGGACGATGTCAAGGACTTGCCATCGATGGCTTCGATCATCATGCGAGGCACGTTTCAAGCGGCGGGCCAGAACTGCATTGGTGTAGAACGAGTGATCGCTTGTGAAAAGGTTCATGACCAGCTGCTCGAAATACTCACACAGAGGGTTCAGGAGCTGCGGCTTGGATCGAGTATTGATCAGCAAGAAGACATTGATATGGGCTCTACAATCTCCGATGCACGATACGATGCTTTAGAACAGTTGATTCAAAAGGCAGTTGATCAAGGTGCTACTTTGGTATATGGGGGATCGCGATTCGTGCATCCAAAATATCCTCAGGGACATTATTTCCAGCCTACGTTTTTGACCAATGTGACTGCCGAGATGGACATTGCCCAAAACGAAGTGTTTGCGCCAATTATGCTATTGTTCAAGGCCAGAGATACCGAAGATGCTGTGGAGATTGCAAACTCGACCGAGTTTGGCCTTGGAGCGTCGGTTTACGGGTCCAACAAGAAAGTGTTGAACAAGGTCGCCGACCAGCTGCGGTGCGGCAATGTCGCCATCAACGACTTTGCTACTTACCATATGTGCCAGCTGCCATTTGGCGGCGTCGACGGGTCGGGGTATGGCAAGTTTGGCGGTGCAGAAGGGCTGCGGGGCATCTGCTTGGAAAAGTCCATATGCTACGATCGAGTGCCATTCATCCAAACCAAGATCCCACGGCCGCTGGATTATCCTATTCCAGACGTCAAAAAGGCGTGGGAACTGGTCAAGAGCATTAATACTGTCGGGTTTGCGTTTGGTATCTGGGAACGACTCAAAGCCGTAGGTCGACTGGCCAAGATGTAGATCCACTCTTTTGTATATGTATATTGTAATGATTCGAGTCTCTCGGGCTACCGCTACGCTCGGCCCTGTTTCTTTTGCTCGCTACGCTCGATTAAGCTGCTCGGTATGATCAGGCTAGTTAGGGCGGCTCATCGGACCCATAGTGATCGATTGTCTCCACCGCCGCACCTATACATACCATACCGTCCCCATTCGAGCGAAGCGAGCCAAAAAAAAAAAAAAAGCCTAGCGCAGCGGTATCATACGAGAGAAGAAATCCCGTTACTCTCGGCTCTTTTTTCCTGCTCGCTTATACATCCATATACATAACATCGGTGAGGCGAGCGAGCCGCATCCGTTATGTCCATGCCAATATTTCACCAACTGCAGAGCATGGCTCTGATTGCAATTGAGAACAAGGTCCAAATTCTTCCAATCAGTAATCGGAGCAATGCTCTGCGGTGAGCTGCGGAGCGAGCAAAAACACAAATATCGAGCAACGCGAGCTCTGGTCTCGTTTTGAACCGGATAAATGATGCCCCACTGTTCGGTGTTAGGCTCCGACGCCAGCGCCGAGCGCCGTTAGCGTCGTAGTACCTGGCACAGCGAGCACCCCACCATGCTAGTTGACACATTCGACGACATACCTGCCTCGAGGCAACTAGCTTGACGATTATTGTGCAGCGTATTCTGCCATCAGCGACAATGAATCCCATCTCCACTCCAGAGAAAGGGGAGTTTTCTCAGGAATGGCGACGACGACGGGCATGCGACCGGTGTCGACGGTACAAAGTGCGATGTACCTGGGCGACTACCGACGCCAACATATGTGTACGATGTAAGAAAGGGGAGTTTTCATGTGGGGTTAGTGCCATGGCTCCAAAGATATACCACAAGCGCAAGCTGGCCGACTCCCAGTGCCAGTTTGTGGAATGGCATGGCAAAAGCGTCGTCACCCAGGCTGAGAAGCAGCTCAAGCTGTGTCAACTCGAACAAATCCATGGCGAAATTCAGCTGGAGATAGACCGGTTACAAACGCAGCTGGATCCGCTGCCGAACGATAGGGCCACCACTAGGTTGGTTCCGGCACCAGCACCTACAGTGGCCTCCACTTCGCAACAAATAGCCGATATTGCTGGCAAGAAGGACATTGTGCAAGCGGTGGTCGACAGTGAGCTGATGAGCATGGATCAGGTTTCACGATGTTTTGAGGTGTTCATTCGAGAAATGAGCCTGTATGTACCGTTTATCATTGATGTGAGAGCTTCATTACATGAAATGATGCAGCGGAGCCCAGTGTTGACGCTGACGATGGTGGTGAGTGCTGGAGCAATGAAGGATGTGGCCAACTCGGAAAAGCTGCTGACACTGGTGGAAAAAGTCATTTCCGAAGGCATCTTGTGGCAGCATTACGACAATTTAGAGCTGATCCAGTCTTTGATTCTGTACCACATGTACCTACAGCCGCCCCACGAGCACCACATGCCCGTGTGGCTGCTCGTTGGGCTGTCACTAGGGGTGGCAGAGGGCCTCGCTAATAAAGCCGAAATAGACAAGATCACTACGTTGCCGGCGGACAGTGCGGCTTCGCACGAGGCGCGGCTGCATGCCCAGACATATTTATCGCTCTGCATATGTATAGTGGGCACCGCATTGCACACATCAAGAGAAAACATGCTGATGCTGTTGCCCAATTTTTCGTCTGTTTGCGAAACGCTGAGCATGTATGGCAGCGACATTGACAAGCTCATGGTGTGCAATGTGCGGCTGATGAAGGCGGGCAATGACTTTGTCATTGCCGCCAAACAGCACCAGCATGACAATAATAGAAGCGCGATGGATACATTGACAATTCAGAAAGCCAAACTGAAAGAGATATATGATGTGGCTGAACAAGTAGCTGGACGTGGGGCCAATTTCCGCAATGTGTGGCTTGGGATCGCCTCATTACACAATCTGATTGTCCTTCAGCTGGTTGAGAATTGTGCGTTCCATATGGCGTATGGACTGGGGCCGGTGAGCCAGCAGCAGCTGGTGCCATTGGTGCATGAGATTTTAGATCTGAGCGGGTCACTTATTGATGGGTTTGTTTCGATAAGTGGGGAGATTATTCCTCGGTTCATGTACTATCGGCCGTTATTTGCACTCACCAGCATGATCCGACTGCGGCTGTTGCTGTGGTCTGAAAACATCGATTTGGATATCAACCTCGAGGATCAGTTTGTCAAGGTGAAGCAGGCATGGATGCAATCGAATGCACACAGTATTACAGCCCGGCGAATGTATGAACAGCTGGTTAAGATTGAGAAATGGAAGGAGCTGCAGCTGCGGTCGCCGCAGATCGACATGTCGCCTTCAAGTGTGGTACTGCAGCGGATTCTCAAGGGTATATTCGAAACCCAGGACATAGATCCTAATTTAGGTCATGTTTTGGAATATCCGACTAACGATCCAGTAGTTGTAGATCGGTTGCTGCGCGATTTGTTCACAGAAGAAGTATTTAAGTAGATTGATGAAATGAAGACATGCCCTCGCCGGGGGCATGTCCCAGTTTCCAGACCTCTCACATCACCAACTGCTACAATAAAAAATCATGTCAACGTCGACATTTGCTGCGAATTATCGACGAAAATCGTCGTGTGCTCGATGTAAACGGCTCAAAGTGAGGTGTGAATGGGCCAATCAGGACGCTGTTTCGTGCATTCGATGTCTGAAATCTGACAATGACTGTTCCTCTGCGGCTACGACACCGACAGCTAACCGCCCGGTGGCGAGTCGGCCATCTCGAGCCAAGGCATTGAAGCAGCAATCACAAAACGAGCTCCACATTCCAAAAGCATGGGATCCTGAGGTGCTTCGTCGGCCGAACTGTGTCCAGTCAGCAATCGATGTAGGACTAATGACTAAGGACCAAGCAACAGAAATGTACGGTCTGTTTGTGCGAAATCTTGCCGTCTATGTACCGTTTGAGATTGATACCAATGCGACATTGGACGAATTAGCTGAGTCTGAGCCAATGCTGGCTATATCATACATTCTTTGTACATGGTGGCATAGCAAGCATATATCCACGTGTCCCGACGACTTGGGCGATTTTTTGCTACGGGTCATGCTTGAAAGGCTGTATTTCCTAGCCGATCCGTCGCTGGAAATGATATATTGCTACTATCTGCTAATGATATTTACAAAGCAAGAGCCGCCGTCCACTATGATGCCCAAGCTATTATCCACATTGATGTTAGCGCTTGGACTCCGGCTTGGCGAGAAGAGCGACGTTGAAATCCTGGAAGCTCGAGCTCAAGCTCAAGTCCAAACTGATGACGACAACGAAATTTTTGAAGCCGCAAGAGCTCGTACCCAAGCTATAGTGACAGTCAAATGCGTGCTTTCAGCTATGACCGCGGCAATGCCCAACTTTGGCCCGGACTTAAGCAGGGTCCTGTATGAGTCACGTGCCGCCGAAGATGCCTTGTACAAGGTAGGTTCTGGGATAGAGCTCATGATGTACAAGCAGCTGCGGCTATGGGATTGTGTAAAAGAAGGGTGCGCCGCGTTGAATGAGCCGCACTGCGACGCAGAGGGCCTGCTTTGGAAGTACAGCGCCGAAATGGAGACACTATTCAATGAAATGAAAGCAGACGCTGCCGAAGAGTTCCTGAATAAGGGTGGCATGGAGCCATTTTATACCTCTTACTTGCAGATGGTTCTGATGATAAACGAGTCGGCAATGAACAAAATGATTATGTGTTCTACTGGATCATCACCTATACAGGATCGGCCCGAGTTCCAAAAGGCAGCCAAAGATACTGCGGATACTGCGTGGCAGTTGATCAACAAGTTCACCAATATACTGTCTTCCACGACCCTGTTTCCCAAGTACATGTATCTTCGACCGCTTCATGCGCTTTGTTCGTTGATGCGGATCCGGGTCATAATGTGGAGTATTGGCTCGGACTATGAAACAGGAGTTGAACGGGCGTACGGCATTGTGGAGAGTGCCTGGCTAGGGGCGTGCAAAGTCTCTCATTCTGCAGATTACATGTATTGGAGCCTGATGAAGGTACGGCGGTTCCTCGATATGGAGTTGAAAACGCCGGGGTATAATGGCGCCACGGCACAGAACACCGCCATGTGGCTGGTACGGAATATTCTGGTGGGGACCTTATTTTCCACTGATGTTCGTCGTGCCAACAAGAATAATACGAAGAAGAAGCTGCCTCAGTCTCAGACTGAGCCTCAGCCGCAGCCGCAGCCTCTAGCTCGGGAGCAGCATGTCGAGCCAACTCAGCCAAATTTCGATCTCGGTGATTTTTCACAGGACTCTTCTATGGAATTCACTAACAGCACGATGGAGGATCTTCTTCGGGAGCTGTTTACAGAATTTTGACGTCATTCATGCCTGTTGAAGAAATGCCGTTCCAGCTCCTGGGCTGCTGCTGAGCCAGTCTGAGCTATTTACCAGCATATACTATATATTATTTATCGATTGTACACTAAGTAGCTCTTTCCTCGTGATACCGCTGCGCTCGGCTTTTTTTTTTTGCTCGCTACGTACGTACGCTCGATAAGCTATCGGTGCGGCGTGCGGAATCGATTACTACCGGAGCGAGCGGCTTGGCTAGTTTCACGATACCGAGCTGAGCTCGAGCGAAGAGAGCAAAACAAAAAAAGGCTGAGCGCAGCGGGTCTTGATAGAACAGGATCCCTCTGCGTTCGGCTTTCTTTGTTGTTCGCCACGCTCTTTATTCTCGGTCTTTGCTTGTGTGCGGCGATGGCAGATCTCGGACCGGCCGAAGCCCGACTTGCAGCAAATGCCAGCATATTTAGAGTCGACATAACCAGGCATGGCGATCTCAATCTCGATAACTAAAAGGATGAATTGGTGCAAACTCCATAAAACAGTAGTTACTTCGGGTCGGGCCCACCCATTGTCATTACCCGCCGCGTTCAGAAGCTTGGCCAGGAACGCGTGTATAGCAGCAGTGAGGTTGGGACATTCCGGGTTGCACAGCAACTCCCACAGGGTGGAGCGAATTCCCCTTCTACAATTTTCGCTTCTTGGGTAAGGAGATTATTGTTCAGATGGAAGAAAGACGTACTCAATTTGCGTGTGTGCGGTGCAAACGACTTAAGGTGAAGTGTGCCACCGACGAAGGGTCGTCGACGTGCAAACGGTGCGAAAAGGCCGGCGTCGCGTGCATATCGGCTCCGATATCGACCTCTTCGACCGGCGGAGGAGGAGTAGCAGGGTCTGCCATATCGCGGATTCGCAAGCCTGATATCCCTAATAGGCCGCGACTGGTCCATGTGGAGCGGTTGATCTTAGAATCCAAACCGGCTCTGACCGAGGAGGATATGGACATGAAAGCAGACCAACTGGAGCGACTTATCCGCGACGCCCAGGGCGAGCTGGAGCAGCTGAGGCCCCAGTTTGTGACATTAAGGCAGCCTCAAGAGATCATTCAATACGAACACTCTCGTGTGGCAGAGCCGACTGTCAAGTTGCAAAATGGTAATATGAATGCATCCTCCGAGCACGGGCCTCAGGATGGCCTGTGGAGCCCGGCGGTGCTACGGCGGCCGTCGCCGCTGCAAACAATCATTGAATCTGGTCTACTCACCAAAGACGAATGTCAATATTACTACCAGGCATATATGCAGAATCTGGCGCCGTTTGTGCCGTTCACGATGGATCTACAGCCGTTGGTGGAGCAGCAAGCGGCTCGGGAACCAGTGGCGACCGTGGCCATGGTGGTTTCGGCACGGATTAACTCGAGTCTGCATAACGCCGAGCAGCTTGTGTCGTTTTTGGAGCGATTAATGATGGAGCGGGTCTCAGCTTTGAACGAAAGTACACTGGAGCTTGTCAAGGCGTTGCTTATTGTGACGTTGTTTGTCCATCCGGGTGCAGAACCCCGGTTCTCAACGTTTATTGTCATGGCCTCGACCTTGTCATATACGTTGAGCTTGGGCAATCAGGACGATTCCAAGACGCTGATGAGTGCGTCTGGAAGTCAGACAATCAGCCCCGCCGTGAAGCAGGCCCACGACAGAACACAGGTGTATATTACGCTACAACTGGTGACGATGGCCATCAGTATTCAGATCAACAAGCTGCACTTGCTGCGGCTGCTGCCCAATTGTGACGTGGTTCTCGATGTATTGAGCGCATCACCATTGACTAATGTAACTAATCGGGTCATGATTATTATGTGCCGCATGCTGGCATCGAGTCATGAAGGTAACGAACTGATTAATCGGCCCTTGACTGAGGGCCAGCCTCCAGCCGTAGTTAAGGCCATGTTGGAAAAGTACAATGCGCGGCTGCAAGATTTTTCCGATAGCGCCGAGATTGTGTCGACAGGGGACCCCAGTTCGTGGCGCATCATGCTGTCCTTTCGATCGTGCTACTTGTCGTTGCTGCTGACTCTGTCCGAGTCTGCCATTAACCAGGTAGCGTTCGGTGATGACACCGATGCGGCGCTGTCGCGGCAGATCATCCGAGACATCATTGCGCTGTCACACAAACTGATCAACTCGTTCCTGGATGCCATAAAGTACGGCAGCCTGTTCCCACGATACATCTATTTCCGGCCGATCTATGCACTGTGTGCGCTGATTCGGGCACGTATGATGGTGTGGAGTCTCGGAATTGACCAAGAGATCGAGGTCGACGTGGAGACGCCGTTTGCCCAAGTCAAGACGTGCTGGCGCGCATTGAACGAGAAGAGCTACACCGGAGTGCTCATGAACGTGCTGCTGCAGAAGATCGAACGGTGGATGAACCTGCGTATGAACACCACCAACGCACGGCTGGCGGAAGACGACAGCGCCGAGGCGCTGTCGTTGAGAACACTGCTCAAAGATGTCATTTTGCTGGTGGACAGCGAGATCTCGGCTAAACGGTCCGATCAGCCGTTGTCGCTAGACCTGGACCAGCCGCAGCAGCAGATGCGGAAACAAATCGACGCCAACGAAGTGTTGATCGCGCCGCCGGGCATGGAGGTGAACGACGCTGCGATCGATCCGGCGCTGGCAAGTGTTGACATGGAGAGCATGATCAAGGAACTGTTTTCAGAGCTGTATAGAACGTAATCCTAGTCTATTCTGTTTATCGTATGTATTAAAAAAAGATAATATTACAAAACCAAAGTCTACCTGTATACTACATCGGGGTGCGGCTCGAATTCTAGCATTGATCAACTAACCCATGGGTCCACGTATACGAGCCCAACACAAGCACCATGATCGAGAACCCACCAAAAACCGTTGCCATTCCATAGAGATACGAATGCCTTAGCCGGTTGAGATTGATAAGCTCGACAACGAACGTCGACACAGTGCTAAAGTTTCCACAAAAGCCGTCCGCCAGCGCCGCCAGCACATTGCAGTCCATGCTGGACGAGACAATCTTTCCGATTCCATTTGGCAGCTTGCCCCGTTGGAGCACAGTTAACACGGCCAGAACGGTGCAGGCAAGCATGTTGGTTGCGAAGGTGCCGACCATGAATCGGGACGATGTCTTGTTGAACAATTTGCTTATCCAGTAGCGAGAAATCACGCCAAACGGCGCAAACACGACACAAAAGCACCAATATCGCCAGCTGGAGCTTGTCTTTACAATTGCAAGCACCAATGCCGCCACCCATCCGCTGGCACCTAGTACGCAAAAGATGTATTCTATCGCCGATTCGTGATGAGCAGCGATCGGAAGGATCATTTCTCCAAACATTCGTGTGATATGCTGGCCTACGCGGAATCCACCTATACTGATTGCAAGTGTCAGAAACACATAACTCAACCACATCATTACTCCGTATCCGGGGTTTGGGTAGTTATAGTGTGTAGTAGCGTCGACGTTGGCGGAGAGCTCAAACAGCACCAGCATGAAGCTGGAGAACGAGGTGATACTTCCACAGGCACCGGTCGCCACCGCTGTGTATAGCGGAATTTCCGCTATTGACTTGTAGTCACGATGATGTTTTTCTCGTTCCTGTTTCAATAAATGTCCGAATAAAAACTGGTTCTGGAGCAAAAACCCCATCAACAACGACCCAGCAAAGTTGGCCCATAACACACCGCCAAACGCATCGCCCTCGATCGTGCCGGTAAGTCGACTCAGGCCTACTCGAGCCAATAACCCGACGATTCCGAAGAACGTAAACAGCAGATAAAGTATCACTCGGTCTGCTGCTGTTCTCGCCATTCCATTTGATTTCGTCACACAATTGCTAGGGTGGGTGCAATCGGGAGCATTTGGGATCCCGGGCCGGGAACAAGAATGATTTCTAATTGTTACCATCACCAACCACACCACAAGATGCTGAGTACTACCCAGAATACCAACTTTGCTCAAACGTTTCGCAAGGCCAATTCGTGCGACAACTGTCGTCGGCAGAAACAGAAGTGCAGCTTTGCCACTCCGGTATCGAATACGTGCATCAAATGCGCCGAGCAAGGGATCGAATGCCATATCACCTCCCGACAAAAACGAACGGTCAAGAAAAAACGAACCAGCGGCAGATTTGCTTGGCTCGAGAACAAGCCGGTAAAGAACCAGTTTGACCGTGAACAGAAGGTCCAGCAGCTCAAAGACGCTATCCAAGAAGCCCAACAAGAACTCGACCAACTGCAGCCGTTCGCTTGGATCGAGACCCTACATCATAGCGGCGACGCGGTATCGGACGAGAACTGGATCAAACGGGCTGTTCAAAAGAAACTCTTGAAATGCCATGAATGCGACGAAATGATGTTAGTGTTCGACAAGGAGCTGGCCAAGAGCCAACTGTATTCGACCCGAATCGAAACTGACTTTGTCAACTTCACCGCGGCTGATAGTATCTTGGCATTAGCCAAGATTGTCACTGCCAAGGTCACTCTGACCAATGAACCCGTGGTTGAAGTAACACAATATCTGGAGCAACTGATCATCGAGCGAATCTATATCAATCCTGCTCCATCGCTGAACATAGTCAAAGCTCTGTTATTGTTGAACTCGTTTGTTCGCCCAAGTGACAACTGCGGAATGCCGACATATATCCTATTGGCCCAGGCAGCCGCAGTCCAGCTGGATCTGGGCACGGCTGATGATATCCATGCCCTCAAAAGCCAGGATGATCCCGAACGAAAGTTGAATGCTTTGGAACGGACTCGTGTGTACCTTGCTTTGAACTTGACTATTGGGTCTATTGCCATGAACACGTCGCGGGTGGCCATGATGAATCTAATGCTTGACAACAGCCGGCTCCAGGCCGCCCTGCTTACTGGCGGCCACATGTCGGATCGCATTCTGGTATACAATGACCAAGTGTACTTCATGGGTCGGTTAGCAGTGCAGAAAATCTCCAGTCCTGACAACCAGAACAAGTCATTTGAAGAGGAGATCCGGCCGATCATCCAATGCGCGAGACGAAAGTTTGAACAGCTTACCCTCAAGGCGAAACAAGCTCTAGCAGGGTGTGCATGTTCCCAGTCAAGCCAATCCTATGGAAACCACCGATTCATCCGAAACAACGAGGTGATCATGCTGAATGTCTACGAAGCGGCGTTGAACCAAGTCATTTTCAACGACCTCGGGGCCAACGTCCAAGTGGTGATCGAGATAGCACAGGAAATTGCCAAAATAGGCGAATCCATGATCGATGCGTTTGTCCAGATTCGACAATCCGTAAAACATCTGCCCAAGAACCAATATCTGGCCCCCCTACAGGGCTGCTGCGCATTGATCCGGCTGCGGCTGCTACTCTGGACGCAGGGAATATTCGACACACAGATCAATGTCGAGGAAGCATTCAACAAGGTTCGCGACCATTGGGGCGGAATCGGTTCCTTTGCAGCCGCAGACATGCGAAAACAACTCGATAAAGTCGAGAGATGGTCGTCACTGCGAATGCAGGACTGGACCACCTGTGCTGCTGCGACAGCTCAAACCGGGCCGTCTCCCACCGCATTGCTCCTCCAACGAATTCTCCGCGATGGCGGTAGTGGTGGCTGCAACGGCGGTGAGGCCAAGAAGCCTCAAGACGCGGGTCTCCAGGTTATCGAAGACATTATGGAGCCGCCGCCGCTACCGGTGCCGGTTGCGCCGCCGCAGCCGGAGCAGCAGAGCTCCTCCTCCTCCTCCTCCTCCTCCTCCTCCTCCTCCTCCTCAGCAATAACCCGGTCCAATCGCGTCCAATATCAAGGATACACCATTGACGACATCATGTATGTTGATGAAAAGGAAGCCGACCCAATGGACCATGCATCATTGCAGATGCCAGAATTGTCGCTGCGGGAAGATTCATCGCCATCTTCATCAACCACCAGCTCGAACAGCCCTCCTCAGCCCCAGAACCACGATCTGGAAACCACGCTAAAAGAGATATTTTCAGAACTGGGTGCCAGTGTCTATGTAGACTAATTAGGAAATTAATTGCCCGCATGTGCCAGAAATCAGCTTATGAGCCCACCCAGCCTCCCCCTTGTTGATACCGATATTATTGCGCCGTGCCGTGCAAGCTTCCATATGCGGAGCAGCTCGGGGTCTGCAACACTAAACTTAGCATAGCCTGCCAGCCAGCCACGACAGTAGGTGTCGCGATGATACCTTATCCACAACTCCTTGTTCCATACCGTGTAGAATACAGAGATGATCGCGAGGGATTTTCACGGCTATACTGTTTGGGAAATGCCGACGATAATCGTCGAACGTATTAGTATGTCAAGAATTCATACAGCACCCACTTTGATCAGCGATACGTCAAAAGCCGGCAACGAATACGGCCCCATGCAACAGCCGCTTATTTCCCCATTAGTTTCACAACCTGCGTCTTTTCAACCATACGGGTACCTAAAGGCACTTGCCACCGAAGATGACGCACCCGCCAACGATCATCAAGGACCCGCTTATTGGCCACTCCCTGACCCACCGCGGCAGGATGCGTGCATCAATCAATTGATGTTTTCCAAAAAAGTGCTAAAATATATGTTGCACTGCCGCATCCAGTAAGCCCGGCTGTACACGACGGACGGAGATGCGTGCGCATTTCCAGCGGACTTGATGGAAACTACTTCTTCTATACGGGATATGAGCCTTGGTAGCTTGGGCCCTGTCTCTGTCTCCCCCACCTTTCTCTTTCCATTCAGGACCCACCACAGCGTATCAGTAGTGTGGCATGCATATCATAGACACAATGACCAGTTCTTGGCTTATGTAACTGTTGCTTTTTGCATAAAAAAAATAAAAGCCTCGTCCGGCTGTTCCCTAAAAGCTTCTGTCTTATTATTTTTTTTTTAAATTCTTCCATCATCAATACATCAACACGACATCTCTAACAAAAGATGGAGGACGGGTGGCGACGACGACAAGCACGTCTCCGATGCCGACGCATCAAAACGCGATGCCAGTATTCGTCTATGGACGCCACGACATGTATCCGATGCGAAAAAGCAGGAGCCGTCTGCGAGGCTGGTAACACCCAGCCCGCACCGGCCAAAACCAAGAAACGGAAAGCTGCCAACGGTAAAAGCGTCCGTTCTAATAGCGAGAACCAAGCCTGGGTCGAACGGATCAAGCTCGAATCAGTGCCAATTACCACCGCCAACCAGCGAGATAACAAGATTGCCGATTTGCAGGATATCATCAAACAAGCACGTCAAGAAATCGTCGACCTGCAACGCCGCAAAGTCAGCGGGGACTCGTCGAAACACCAAGCATGTTTGGCCCAGGAAGATATGTTTATGGGGCAGGATGTCGACCTGACGGCGGAAGTCATGCAGCAACGGGACGTGGTGGCAATTGCCATTGCTCGGGGCCTGGTATCGAGCAGCGATGCCAGAGAGTATTTCGAAACGTTTTATGGCCAAATGAGCGAATTTTTGCATTTCCCCATCGAAGATGCTAAGAAATACGAAAAAGCAATGGACCAATGTCCGATCATGGCATTGTCCATGATCGTGGCTTGTGCAGCCGCGTCCAGCATGCAAGAACCACAACTGACCAACCTCAGCCAATTTCTAGACAGAGTCGTGGCCGAGCGGGTGTACATCCAAGGAATCATGTCATTGGAATTGATTCGAACCTTAATTATCATGGCCAGCTATTATAAACCTGGCAACGACAAACGTGGAACAGTTCCTCTCATGACCGCCCTGACCATCTCCAACACCATGGAACTCGGTTCGGCAGAAGACGCAAAAGTACTACTCAATCCAGCATCGCCCATTAGTGCTATCTGTGAGGCTCGAGAGAGGACCCAAGTGTTTCTCGCTCTGTACTGTAATCTGGCATTTCAGGTGATGACCACGGCAAAATGCAAAATCCTGACCCTTATGCCGCCGTGCGGCTTAGCGGTCGAGGGGCTTTTTCGATGCGGCAGCGACGATGATCGAGTATTATGTTATTATGTGAAAATGCTCAAAACCGGTATCGAGGCCCAGGAATCAATGGCCAATCCCGAATTCCGTGCTCAGCCGTATGACTATGTGAAACAGCGATTGCACGATTATCGCACCAACATTGTTGAGACAATCACTTCAGCCGTGATGGCTCGATGCGGCGAATTCACCAATGCGGGCCCTTTGGGGGATCCGCAACAGATGGCCTGCATTACTGCTCAATTGCAGTTGTTATTGACGATGAATGAGCATGTATTGAATGAGCTGGTATTGAATTTCAATTCGTTCAATGCCCAGGCGGCGACCAGTCAGACCGAGCTGTTGAAACTGGGATATGACATTGTGAATACGGCAAATTCGCTGATTGAGGCGTTTTCAGAGATGATGATTCTCACCAGCAGCATTCCGAAATATATTTATTATCGCGCTTTGCAAGCGTTGTCGTCGCTGATTCGGCTGCAAATCATCTTGTCCAGCCAGGACATTCCGATGGATGTGGATATTGAAAAGGCGTTCCAAAAAGTCCGCGATGGTTGGAACCGGTCCAACCAGGGCTCATTCACCAGCAGACAACTGAATGAAAAGTTGACAAAGTTGGAACGATGGATGAAATTGCGTCTAATGTTTGAACAAGAAAAGGGCTCGAATGGCAATAATGATAATAGCATCACTGCCACTATGACAGCTACTCAATTGTTTCACAAGATCCTTAAAGACATTGCTGGCCATCATGTATCGACTGATCCAGCCGACAGCAAGGCATTACATTATACGGTCCCGCCTTCCCCACCTGTTTCGGTAGCGAAATCCGAACTTCATCATAATCATCCGTCGATGATTTTTGAGCCGGTATATGACGATGGGTCAATATATCCGATGATTCCACATCACCAATCAGAATCCCAGTCAATAGTGTCTATGGGAGCTGGTTCCACACCTTCCACCGTGAGCTCGGCCTCGGCACCAACGTTGGCTACAAGTAATACCGTAAAAGCCGATGACTTCGAGATGGAATCCGTAATGCGGGAAATATTTGAAAACATGGGCGGTGGTGGTAGTGGCGGGGCCACTATTACCACCGCAGGAGAGATGGCCGATGGGGCGGCATCGTTCGGGTACAATTTTGTTTAGCCTTTCGTTTTTTTTTTTTAATTGAGACAAGACAAATTCAGAATCCTAGTTCCTGGTCAGCCCTTTTTTTTTTTTGTTTTAGGAGGCACGGGCCCTCGATCGGCCTTATGTATGGCTGAACATGTCAAAGATTCACCGATCGCCCGATCGCCTCGGTCGGCGTATGCATGGAAACAAAGAGCCACGCTTGTGAGAGGATGCGGCGCACAAGGGCGGGGCTTGGTTTCGTAAAATGTTTGGAACATTGAGTGTTCCAGTCGGACGGGATTCTTAGACATTTTGGTTCCAAACACCGGGGCCAATGGCCCAAAACCTTGTATGCTAGTGCTCTTGTTATTATTGTTGTTGTTGTTGTTTTCGTGGCACACCTTGTACCTCTGAATCAAAACTAGGGGTCTTTCCCTTTCCTTTACGAAAGAAAAGAAGAAAACAATTTGTCTGAATAGGTCCCGTGTTATTAAAATAAAAATCATGAAAAAACAAAGTTTCCTTTGTTTACAGAATTGAGGATCTATGTGTATATAAAGTGGTCTGTGCCACCAGAATAAATTGCTATTCTCAACACTTTAATTTCTTCTATTCTACAATTGATAATGAGTCAACCACTATCTCAAGCAGAAGAAGCACAATCTCAAAAGTCGACTGAGCCAGTGGCTGCTCGACCAGCCGTTGACAGCTACGACTTGGAAGCCCGAGATAATAATGCTGCAATTGCACCACGACGAGGCACTTTCCGAGACGACTTGCAAAACCATTTTATTGCTATTTCTGGTGAATTCGTTGGTACCTTTATGTTCTTGTTATTCGCCTATGTTATTGCTCAATCTGCCAACCGAGATACTTCACTCAAGTCCGCCAACGGTCCCACTGCATCCCAGACTGTTATGATTGCCTTTGGCTTTGGTTTCTCAGTTATGGTATGTGTATTTGTGTTTTTCCGAATATCTGGTGGCCAATTGAATCCTGCTGTTACTTTAACTCTTGCGTTGACTCGGGTGATCACGCCTCTTCGAGCTGCTTTGTTGATCTTTACCCAGTTTGTGGCCGGCATGGCCGCCGCTGCGGCTGCAAATGCTATGACTCCCGGGCCAATTTTGTTTGCCAATGCCAATGCTGTAGGTGTTTCTCGAACCCAAGGGTTGTTTTTGGAAATGTTTGCTACTGCTTTGTTGTGTATGACTGTTTTGTTCATGGCCGTTGAAAAGCACCGAGCCACCTTCATGGCTCCATTGGCTATTGGTGTTGCTTTGTTTATCGGGCATTTGTTCTGTGTTCCACTCACTGGTGCCGGTATCAATCCAGCCCGATCATTTGGACCAGCTGTGGCCAAGAGATCGTTCCCTACATACTTTTGGCAATATATCGTGGGTCCGTTTATGGGTTCTGGCATTTCTGCTATTCTGCATTACTACATGAAGTTCTTGCACTACGAGACTTGCAATCCAGGTCAAGATGCTGAGTACTAAATTCGATACGGAATCAGAAACCAGCAATATACTGGGCAATGTTGATTCTCGTGTTTTACGGGATTTATTATTATACTGTGTGTTTGGAATAATTACTAATTTGATACAATTTTTTTTCCTCTTGTCCATAGCACAACATATAAAACAAGTTTCGAAACTGGGTCAGGGTTGGTTTTGTTTGATTTCTTTGTTTGTTTTGTAAGTGCGACATGTTTGTGATACGGATGCTTGCACACCAAATCGTATTGACCATATGATCCCTGTTATCCGCGATCTGGGTATCTTGAATCTGCCAATCTTGATGAACGTCATTGTTGCGTAAACTAGACCCCTTTCTATCACAACTTGAAGGTAGAATCTAAATCTACTTGTTGTGGTAGCCATGTCTCACTCCTCTACCCTAGTATCTACTAGGGGTCTGCAGGTGTGTGATCTGCTTGTCCCAGGGGCGGGGCAACTGTCTCCTGAGATCTGGCGGTGGTCCCCAAGAAGTGCAGGACAATGAATGGACCGACTGAACTGTGCGTTGGTGATGGCGGCGGCGACAGCCGTTGGATGCAGTAAGGAATTTAATTACATGCCGGCGATTCAATGCTCGACCAACCGGGCCGAATCATCGTTGATGCGGCTGGGCGCTGCACCACCGCCAGTGCTGCATATGCGGCATGCATGAGCAGTGCATGACTCCAGAATGAAACCAGACCGCCCGCTGCCGTCTAGGAATGAAGGACCGTCGTGGGCATTGCCGATGTTGACGCCATGTGAAGATCTGGTCGGCGGCGGTTCGGGGATCCCGACCGTTGGAACGCCTGAATCGTTCCGACATCGAAATGCTGAACGTAGACAACCGCCAGGCGGAGTCTATTCAGCCGGGTCTCTTGTGTTTATGAATTGATGGATCTTGGAGGAAATCGAATTGATTACAGATCTTAGACTAGCCTAAGTAGTTCCCGGCATTGCAGCGCGTCGTGTTCTGTTGATCCTAGTGCAGATCGGCCTGCTCAGCCGAGCAATGGCCGCGCCACATGTGGGTCGGAACGCCGAGCTGGGCCCGAGGAGAAGGTTTAGAGTGACAACATTGACGGCCTTGATATTGGGAGGACATTATATGCGCGGAAGGCCTCTCGGGGGCTGGTTGTGCATGATTCGGATTCCGCCGCCGCACTGCCTCCTTCGGAACTCGGGGGAAGGCTGAACATGTAGGAAGTCAGTTGACTGGTCGATCATTGGCGGTTTGCCGAAACGTTATCAACAATTGAGTTTAGAATTATGCATGGTATCAATTGAAAGTACTCCCGTGCCGTGTGGCGTAGTATGTCATGCATACGGCTATTGCGCCACCGACCACCCAACCCGACGGCCGGATTCTGCATCAACATCACCATCAACATCAACATCAGTACCATCCATCCATCCATCCCCACACAGGCCCCCCGCAATCACTTGCTCAAAGTGTGACAAAGATGAACATGATCACAAAGGACCTGCTCCTGGCTACATTGGGGTTGTTTGTACCTCCCGTTCCGGTGGCGATTAGACGAGGACTCTTTTCGGCAGACACATTGATCAATCTGTTACTGTCATTCCTTGGTGGCATTCCCGGTGTGTGCCATTGCTGGTACATCATTATCAAGTACCCAGATGACGGAATTCCATTCTTCGACACTCGGCATAGCCAATACGATTTGATTCCGGATTCTGAACGGCACGGACGAACTCAATCGAATCAACAAAGTGGCGAGTACCCAGCTCCGCCACCACCACCACCACCACAACAACAACAGCATCAATCTGGGTCATCCTCTGAAACTGCCACTCCACCATCATATGGCACTGTTCCAGGCGATAACAAGGTCCAATATCGTTAACCCTTCTATATTCTCCATATTTTCTTAAGAAACTTACCCTGTCTTCGTTTGTCGCCGTACCGGTCGCGGGCGCCCGCAAACGGCCCGGGCAGGGCCGGCGCCGGAAGCGACCCACTTTTATCGATCAAATCTCCCAACGGTGAGCACACAAGAGGCTCCACTCTCCGTAGTGGGAATGCCCAGCTATTTTTGCGCTTTCCTTTATCATCTAATCCTTAACCACAACAGCTTCCGTTAGGTTACCGAGCATATCAGCAAAGAAAAAAAGATTAGAAGAATCTGGATCTCCACAGATCACTGCCAGTGAAGCCTAATTTTTTCATCCATTATTTTCTTTTGAACACCTTCTTGTTCTGATCCAGGTGACGACAAAGTGTGGCTGAGCCTGTGGGTGAACACTGACACTGCACTGCAGCTCTATATTTTTTTCTTCTTCGATTCAACGGAATAAGACAGATCCCCTGTTCCGATTCAGGCTTGTATAAATAATCCAACCCTCTCCACATTTTTGGCCTAGAAGGGTTTTCACAAGTTCCAGAAGATGGACGACCAAAATGATGACATTTATCGTCAACAGCAACAACAATTTACCAACGACAATTTCGATGACTTGCTAGCAGGATATAACCAGCAGAATCCAATCAGCGCTGGCCAATCTCACGATGGTATCAATGTTACCTCTATCAACACGCAGCATCATCAGTCAATACCTCAAATGCAATACAGCAACGATTTTGCTGTGGTTGACGATACTTCCGGAGGATCGTATTACGTGGACCAAGATTTCATGACGGTGCCTAATGGGGGAAATTCGCCATTCAAGCATCATCGAACAGCTTCAAACCATTCAGATGCTTCGTCAGTGATGATGCCAAGTCCTCATTTATCTGCAGCCCCATCTCCATACCATTCGTCATTCAGCTCGCCATATTTGAATGCTCAAGAAGCTGGGGGTGTCATGCCAGTGGTAACTGGAATGCCTGGATCTGGCGATGTTACCAACTTGGAGCAAATGACCAGCAATTTCACTCTGTTGGATGATAATGTATACTTGGACACCAATCCTCCGGAAATCAGTGTCGAGTATGCACCACCAAAAGTTGAGGAATCGATGGACTTGCGATCCCCAGTATCGGTGAGTCCAACTTCTGACAATGAGCTTGATAATAGTTTTTTGAACTATGACAGCAGCAATAACGGTCTGTTACCACCGCCAAGAACCAGCCGACAGCGATCTCAATCAGATTCCGACGTCCGTGAACAATACCAACAACAGCAAACTGTGCAGCCCCAATCGTCCACTGACTTTTTATCTCCGGAGTCCGCACAGCAGCAGAACCAGGGGTCGTCAAGACGATCGCGTTCAGCATCGGGTTCGTCAAAGTCAAGGTCGCGGTCAAGATCCCGTTCCGCGTCGCGAGATTATATTCTTGAACTGGCCGCCCCTACTCAATCTCACAAGCGAGTGCAGAAACATCCTAGTGCATTTGCTTGCACGTTGTGTGACAAGCGATTCACCCGTGCGTACAATCTGAGATCGCATCTGCGAACTCACACTGACGAGCGGCCGTTTGTATGTAGAGTATGCGGCAAGGCGTTTGCACGGCAACACGATCGCAAACGACACGAAGCGTTACATTCCGGTGAAAAGAAGTTTGAATGTAAAGGCACCTTATCCGATGGCAGCACCCAATGGGGTTGTGGACGCAAATTTGCCCGGGCGGATGCATTAGGGCGACATTTCCGAACTGAAGCAGGTCGAGAATGTATCAAGCCGTTGCTAGATGAAGAGAAACGCGATCTCGCACGACAAACTGACAGCAATGTACCGATATACGTTGGTGGTGAAGAAACACCGTCGTTGATGTTGTCGCCGCCAGGTGGAGAGCAGGGCTCTCAACCGTCGCAGCCACAGCCGTTCATGTTTCCTAACGCATTGCTGCAACAGTTCCCGTCATTGATGAAGCTGGATCAGACCGTGAGTGGTAGTGATGCCAGTGATCTAGACGATGGGTATATCTCAAGCCAGTAATGATGTATTAACGAATTCTTTTTAACGCCCGTCAACGATCGAGATTCCTGGGGAAAAGTATATGACATTTGTATTTTGTAGACTTGTTTATTATATTATTAATTAATTACCGCACGTTGGAGATCATGAAATCACCACACACATGCCATACTTCAGGTGCAAATGTTTTGATCTTAGTGGTGTACAGGTGGGTTGCGTGCAGAGTTGCAGCAGTGTCCAGGTTCCATTGCTCGATATCATGCTCTGCCACATTCTCGTGCACATGCAGCACAGTTGTATCTGGAGTTGCTAGTTTCAATGCTGTATTATATGCCTGTTTGCTGTCTGGAAGAAGTCCCATGTTGATGTGCGACACGCGACGATCGCACGCCGCCGCTGCTGCTGAGGCTGACGCAGAGGCAAGCCGCCGCACGGCATGGACATTAGACTCGTTGAAGACGACGATGAAATCGTCGTCTCGCGGTATGAATGTGTCGTCCTGACAGACGACCCGCACGGGCCATTTGTTCCGTCGAGCACCACGTACGAGACCCTGCACACTCCACGGGTTGAGTTCCCAGCAGTATATGCGATATGGGCGGTGCTTGGCGTATGAAAACACAAAGTAGCCAATACCACCATATAGATCTATGACAGTAGTACCGACGATGGGTGATTGATCAGCGAGCTGCGGACCAAGGATGCGTGCTTTTTCTTTTATGTTGCCGCGGCTGAACATGGTGTAGCGGGGTGCCCATACCTGATGGACCCCGTTTTGTGTGGCTGAGCACCAGAATGCGTTGTCAAAGTCAGTTTCCGTCGGGCTGGCAATGGATGAGTCAGTGGGATCTGGACCAAAGTCGCCTACCACAGGGACGACCCCAGGTTTTCTAACTACGTCGTGTTCAGGAATGGGTCGGTTGACAGCAATGTGGGTGAGTTTTGTGGAGCCAAACGTGCCGTTGGTGAGCAATTGTTGAAGCTGGTCATGTGGCATGGATTGGATCGTGTTGAGCGAGTCCGACGTGAACAGCACCATTGGGGGATATACCGTCCATCGATTTGGCACGTTTGGCGACGTGGTCGCAGAGGTTGGTTCTTCAGCAAGCTGCTCAGTATCGAGATGCTGCATGTCCACCGGCAGTTCACCCAGTTCTGTACAAGTTGTCGGGATCACAAATCGGCCATTGTGCTGGGTGATTTTCCTGTGCCGGTCGAACCGGTGGCCCAATGCGACCTTGATCTGGCGGACTTTTGTGGCATCATCAATGGTAATGCCTAGCATTTGTCCAAGAATGTGCCAAAATTTTTGTATGTATCCCGCAATCAATCGACCCGGGGAGCCGATCAGCCCGCTGCGCTCCCAACCCAGCCAAACCCAAACGCGCCATGATAAAGCCAACCAACCCTCCCTCCCCACAATATCAACAGTTAAGCCTCCTGACGTCTATTCGCATATACAATGTCCGAACCAGTACAACAACGACACGATCGTAATGCGTCTTCCAGCAGCAAGTTCGGGTGGGTGCGCCGACTGATGAACCGGTCCGGTGGTCGACATGCAAATGGTGGCCACGGCACTCACAACAGCAACTCCAACAACAACAATGTCAGCCAGGCCGGCGGGCAAACCTCACGACAGCAACCCTCGGACCACCAACATCATCGACAATCGCATGAGCACCATTCACAAGAGCACGACCAGCAGAGTAACGCCTCATCATCGACGCCAAATGGCCATCGGGTGCAGATTCTCGAGACGGCGCGACCAGATGGCGCTGCCAGCGGCGGCAGCGCCGCCGCCAACACTTCAGGCGGAGATAACGAGTCGTTTATATCCAACAAAACAGGAAACATCGATGTCAAGAGGCGGTCCAACTCCAACTTTACCATCCCGTCCGTATCGCGCACCAGCATCACTACCGTGTCGCCATCACTCACATCGGATGCGGCGTCCGCCCACACGGGTTTAACTCAGGGTGCCCAAACACCGGGAACTTCAAGCCATAACCCACTCGATACGGCTAGTGTGATCACCATAGCAAGCAGCTCGAAGAACTTGAACCGACGCAATAGCTTTGATACAAACGCAAGCACTATGGCCATTGCGCCGGAATCAATACTCACCCGAGCCGATTCAAATGACAGTTTTCCTATGGCCAGTAAAAGCATTACCAGCAGCTCACGGCATCGTTCTATCAATGCCGGTAGTATAGACGGCGAGACCGGCAGTGTGCGCAGCCAAGAAGTCATGGCCGACGCGTGAGCCATTCTCCTCTTTTTTTTTATTAACATTATTATACATCTAGCTTAGTGAATACTACCAATGCGAGAGATCTATCGAGCGTAGCGACTGGAGTTCCGCTGTGCTCGAGCTTAGCTCGTTGTGCTCTGTATTGATCCAGCGATGCGCTGAATCAGTTCCTGTGGTCCTGCTGTCTTGACTAGCCGCCTGGTGATACAAAGCTACGTTCGAGCGAAGCGAGCAAAACAAAAAAGGCC